>CM052703.1:73177792-73255641 GCA_028551405.1 Uromys caudimaculatus
ACACACACACACACACACACACACACACACACACACACACACAGGCCTGACTTGCGATCTGCTCTCTGATAAGTGTTAATCTGGACTTCTCGGAAACTGCAGGGTAGTGTTGTGCTGCAGAGACCCTCTACATGGTGGACAGGGCCATGGCTCATGAGCTTTGCCATCTACCACAAACCACCAACCCAGAAAACTAATCTTGTTCTAGAGCTAAAGCCATGCTGTTTCTTTGCTTAAACACACATGGGGGGAAGTTGTATATGAAAAGGAGTCCTTGGCCTCCCCACAAAGCCTCAACTTTATAGAGAAACAGACTCCGCAGCAGTTCAAAGCAGAAGGGAAGTATTTACTTTTTCCTCCTTTCATGCAGAAGAGAAAGGAGTACAGAGCGTTATTTTGATAATAGAAACTAACCTCTAAATAAGAGCTTCTAAGAGCAGCACGCACTCACACCACGTATTTCCTTTCATCTCACGGTACTCACACAAGGAGTCAGCATCCTCACTATTAAAAGCTTTTATCAAGGGCCAGCAGGTGCCTGGGGCCCAAAAGGAGCCCATTTTTCCTAAATCTCTATCTTTTCCTGGTGGTAACATGAAGGTCTCTTTCAGGAGCTCAGAAGCAAGCGTGTATGCTGACAACTTTTAACATATATCAAAAAATCTAAATGCGTACTCCTTCCATTTTCTCCCTATCAAGTGGGCTCCAGGGAATACAGAAATCTTTGCAGCTTTCTTTGTAAGGTCCTTCAAGAGATAGAGACCATAGAGATACCCATCAAGAAAGGTGTGGTCAAATAAAGCATGACACAAACCTTTGGTTTAGAGTTATTATCCAACAGTGAATTAGCTCTCCCCATGCAGAATCATAGAAACAGTCCATGGTCTAATGAGAGGGAAACAGTACACACCAAGTAGGAAGCAAAGCCAGGGAACAACGAAAGTTAAACAGACCAACAGGAAACATGTAGGCATTGCTGTTGATGGCTTTGACTCAAGTATTTGCCATCACTGCAACTGTGGGCAAGTCAACATTGTGGAACTGCAATTTCCAAGTTCTTGTAAAATGGGGTAATAACATGGTGAAAGAGACGGCCTGGGCATCTGCTGGTGGCTGGCATCAGCAGCAGCGTTCAAGGCCTGTAGCTTCTCACCAGTGTTGTCTGGTTCTGCCACAGACATCTCCCTAGAATAAGCACTCAACAGTAAGGAAACACCGTCCCAGTAAGCCATGACTCTAGTCCAGGAAATGAGGCTCGCAGTGCTAGAAGCAGGATGTAAGCCACAGAGGCGATGTCTTTATCATTGTACTAATTAGCTAATTACATGAATTATGTAAAGCAATGGATTTACATCATTTTCATACATGTAGATGACCTACCATGGTCATATCTTTTCCCGCTACCCTTTCTTACATTTTCCCACATCCCTAATAACCTTTTCATATTTTTCACATCTGAGGAAGAATCTGCAATCATTGTCTTTGTAAGTCAATGATCTCTTATTCCACACATTTCCCTGTAAAATGATACAGTATCATTCTTCTTCACTGCGAATACTCCACTGTTTATATATACCGCGTTTTCTTTATCTACTCATCTGTTGATGGACAGCTAGGCTGATTCTATAAGTTGGATATTGTGACTAGTGCTACAGTCAACATGGACGTGCAGCTGTCTATTACTGCCTTTTTTTGACCACATATGTATGGGGGCGCACAGAGGGGGGTGGGGGGAGGGAGAGAAGGAGGAAGGGAAGGTAGTATAGATGCATCATATGACAGTCCCACTTCCTGAAGGACTTTTAGCCCAGTTCCCCCAGTGGCTACACTAATTGCCATCCCTACCAACAGTGTAAAGGGCCTTTCCCAGTGGCCCCATCATATGCTTTGTTTTGTGTTTGTGGTGTTTGTGTTTGTGTGTGTGTTTGTTTTGTGTTTTGTGTTGCTCTGTTTCTTAGTGATGGCCTTCTGACATCTCAGTGAAGCCTTCTATCTTCACCTGCCTCAAGGCTAAAGATGTTGACTAGTTTCCATGTTTTTATTAGCCATTTGTACTATTCTTTTGAAAGCACTCTGTTCCTTTGCCCATTTGTTGATCAGAATATTTGTCCTCTGAGGGGAGAGATGAATCTTTTGAAGTCTTTCTATATTTTAGATAGGAATATAAATTTATATCTAAAGAACTCTGGCTACACATGAGCATGGAGGAGCTGTGCCACCTTGTCCTGGCAGCTCAGGAGGAGTGGGGACAGCAGAGACTCCAGGGCAATCAAGGCTGTAGCTTCCAGCTCCTCACCTAGCTTTTGCTTCTGTGTCACTTGAAATCCAAACACTAGAGCCCACTCCAAGCCTCAGAACGTGGCTGCACGTGGAGGCAGTCTTTAAAGGCACAAGTGGGTTAATATGAAAGCAAATGGGGGATTTCTAACCTGATATGGCTGGCGTGTTTCTAAGAAGAGGGGATTAGGTGTAAGGATCCCCACTCAACCAAAAGGAGACTTAATCCCATATAGGAACATGACCTGGAAAAGAATATACCTACTAGAAAGAGGATTAGTAGGAAAGCAGGAGAAAGAACTCTCAGCCCCCCAACAGCCACAGCTCCCCATGCAGCCTGTCCAAGAGGAGATACAGACAAGCTAGCAACGTCCAGGCTACCTGATGCTGAGACATTTTATTGTCTGTTAACCAATAAACATTCTGGTGTGCCGAGAAAGACATACACAGGAAGAGGAGACCAGGACACAGGCATACACAGAAAACCAACTACAAAGGCGCAGGAAGCTTGTGGGGGCGTAGACAGTAACCCCTGGACACCTTTGATCCTGGATGTTCAGCTTCCCAAATTGTAAGAAATAAATTTCTCTGTTCAAGTTACCCTGCCCCTGTGGTATTTGTTTAGGACAGCTCCCAACAAGCTAAAATGCTCTGTGGGTGAGACTTTTCTCGTATTGAAGTATTTTCCATTTCCTAAATGCAAAATCTACCCCAAATCTACCTGTCTTTCCCCTGTGGCTGCCGAACTCTCTGAGCACATCCTCACTCCAGAGGTCCTGCCCACTTCTGATTATCTTACAGTTTTTGCTGTTGTCTTTGGTGCTGTCTTATGCAGCTTCATTTGTTTCACTCTTTGCTACAACTTATCTCTATAATCTACATGTGGTTGGGATCAAATTTTGTGGGGATTCTCAAATATAAAACTACATTGTCTACATTTCCCCTGCTTTACTGGGTATTGATTAATACCCCTGTCACTTATAAATCATAGAAAGTATTGAAATTATGTCATAGGAGCACATTTTAGACAGAGGGAGACACTCACAATATACTCGTAGGTGAAAATGGGAAGTTATTTTTTAAATTCACCATTTTGAAAGAGATCATGCATACATACTTAACAAGGACTAAATCTGTGGGAAAATATCCACTACTGTATTAGCAGCAGCTATTGTATTCAGTACTATCAGTTGTCTTCACTAAACACATAATACATATGACCTAGACGGCAAGCATTTAGAACTTACTTCAGCCTGCTCATCTCCTAAGACTGGGCTCAATCTCTACAAAGATATAGAATCCATGCTGAGATTCCTGAACTGACTGGATTCAGGGTCCAGTAGAGTTCCTTGTGTCTGTATTTCCTGGTGCTAGGCTTAGAAGCCATGCCACTCATAGAAGCTTGCCAGACCTAGTGTTCTAACTCTCAGCTACACCCTACCTGACTGAGAAAGTTGTTCAACTTTTAATTATGACTTAGTTTTCCACAGAGCTTCATAACAACGGAGAGATTTATCACTAAAGTCAACCAACATATCATTCAGACAAACACAATTTCAGGGTCTGAGGAAATGGCTCAGTGGGCTCAGTGGGTCAAGTGCCAGCTGCTCAAGCATGAAACTCTCAGGTTAGATCCCCAGCATCTGTGGAAAGATCTGGGCATGACAGCACACCTGTAATGCCAATGCTGACAGGGCGGAGACAGGCAAATCCCATGAGTTCACTGGCCAGCCTGTCTAGGCAGAACGGTGAATCCATTGTGACCATGTCTCAAAAACTCAGGAGAGCAACAGAGATGACACCCAACAGTAACCTCGAGCCTCCATAACATGCTGTCAGAGGTACACACACACACACACACACACACACACACACACACACACACACACACTCTCATTCACATACACACTTACCCTACTCACATATCACTTTTCCAAAGAAAACTGTCAAAGGAGTCTCAAAGGCTAAACATTTCCGTGGACTAAGAATAGGATAGAAATGCTACTGTATCAAAGAGTAAACTCCTGGATGATGCTGTCACTAGGCCTTCCCTCCAGAGCCACCACGAGGCCTGCAGAGACAGCAGGGTCAAGGCACACCCACACAAGGTGACCCCAAGAGTTGTTTTCCACCTTGCACACTGCCTTGAAAAAGCTTGTGCAACAGGGATGCTTTGAAAGATGATTTGGCTCTGGGGAATTTCCATCACTCAGTTGCCCCACACAGAGAAGGGGCCACTGAGTGTCCAAGTCTCTGAAATTAGCAGCACACAGCCAGGTTGAGAAAATCAATATCAATCTCTCTCTCTCTCTCTCTCTCTCTCTCTCTCTCTCTCTCTCTCTCTCTCTCTCTCTCTCTGTGTGTGTGTGTGTGTGTGTGTGTGTGTCTGAAGTCCTTCCAAATGCTGAGACCTTTAAACCAACCACAGTAGGAAGACAGTCTCCATTCTTCCACAGTAGAAACTCTATGCTCTGACTTCTCCAGGAGCCCAGACATGAGAACTGAAATCTATTCACAAAGACAGAGATATGTTGGATTTGGCTGTGAAAAGGGACTCTGAGGAAATGTTCCACCTGTCAAGCACAGACTGTGAGCAGAACTTCCTCAGCATTGTTTCTTCCCAGGACGTAGCCTCTTGCTGTGGCAAAGGTTTGCAAACACTGACAAGCTCACCCCCCCCCCAAGCTGCACCAGTAGTAACCAGGATATATTTGGTAGTCATTCCTCCTCTCGATGCTCATTTCCCCTTAAAATGCAAGATCTGTCATCATCAGAGGATGCTGAGAAGATTAACCAATGTTAACAGGCTCAGTGAAATGTTTGTCATGTAAGCATGAAGAACTGAGCTGGGATCCCCAGAACCCACATTAATCCAGACATGGTGGCTCACATCTGCAATCCCAGTACATCTTCAGTACAAAGGGACATGGAGATAGAGGAATCCTTGGAAGCTCCCTAGCCTAGTGTATGCAGATAACAAAAAAGAAACCTTGACTGAAGACTAAAGGCAATGACCAACATCTGAGGTGGTCCTTACCTCAGCTTGTAACAATGGCACACACACACACACACACACACACACACACACACACACGTCCCTGTGGGTTTTGTTTTGTTTCAGTCTCCTGAAAAATTATGGAAGCTACTATTGTTGCTAAGAATATGTCAAAGTGCAGCTGCTGTAAAGGGGAAAAAAATCACTCAAGTGAAGTTCTTATCTGTCTTTAAATTTCACCTTTCTTTGAAATAAGAGAACCTCTTACAATTCTTCAGAATCTGAAAACAAATCACAAGAAATTGGTAGATGAGCGTTTTCTGAAAGCAAGGGCCACGAGAAGTAGTTTTGTTGCTAGTCATAATCCCTCCATCTTGAAGGAAATTAGGGAAGAACCTCTCCCATGTCCTCATCATGGGAGTGGGCTCAACCTAAGGAATGGGTGGGAATCAGACAGCAAGGGCAAGAAGCAGATAAGACCTGGAGCTGCCAAGAAGTCCAAAGACAAGCTGGAGTGCGTTCCTGTGGGAGGCTGCTTGTGCAGGACACACAAAACCACCAGTTCCATCTCCAGTGCCATGAAAGAGGAGGGAGAGAAAGATGGAGAGAAAGATCGGGAGAAGGAAAGGATAGGAAGAGGGGTGGGAGGAAGTGCAGGGAGGAGGAGGAGAAGAGAGGAACGAGAGAGGGACATGAGAGGAAGGACAGAGAGGAAGCTAATGAGAGAGGGAGGGGAAACGGGAGGAGGGAGAGAAAGGGAAAGGGAGAGAGAGACACAGAGAGAGAGAGAGAGAGAGAGAGAGAGAGAGAGAGAGAGAGAGAGAGAGAGGTGAAGTCCCAGCATCATACAAAAAGTATACCTACTGTGCCTGATAAATGACCCAAGGTCTTCAGGTGTTCTAATGTCTCTTCAGAAAGGTCCTTAGAGATACTATAAGACTATTGCACTCTGGCACACTAAAGATGGAAGCATTGATGCTGAATAAAGACAGCCACACACTCACAAGATGTGTCTGTTTAAATAAAACACCAAGACACTGGATTTGACAAGGTTCATTCTGTTTGCTTCAAAACAGGGGTTTATCTTCATTTAAAAAGTCTCACAAAATCACAGAAAACTAGATCCCATTTAATTCTTTATTGTAGGCCTTACCTTAAGTTAAGAAGATAAACTCGCAGAGAGCCAAGGCTGTTCTGAAATCCTGGGCTATCTGGTGGTTATATTAAGGCTGATCAATCAAACGCCCAGACGTTTGTTTCTCCCTCTCTACCGGAAGGGGTCCTGGGCAGGAAGATTTCACGTGGGCAATGATTTACTTGCTAGTTGAAGAATCCTCTTGCAAGATATACATACAGTCCCTTTAATTTTTCCAAGGCAGTGCTAGGAGTTGCTACGGAAGTGACAGAAATGGAAAATATTCTAAATAAACAACCAGTGACTTCTAGAGGTGGGTTCTTTCAACTTTCCCCCAGGACTTAACACCTTAAAGGTAAAGATTGGACCAGGCTGTCCCTCTTGGCCACCTTCTTCTTCCCACCCTGCCTTCCTTCCTAGCAGAGCAACAGAAGGGGAGTTTTTGAGACTCTGTTAGATAAAGGAGAACAGAGAATCCGACCCAGGCCGCTGCCTGCACACAAGCCGGCAGAATCTCGGTGATGCTGATTTACTGGGTTGTGTTGCACTGGAAGACTGCATTTCCACAGAAGTCTAGAAGCAGACATCTGCCGTGTTGGCATCCACATACATTTTCCCCCTCTGAGAACTAGATCCTGGGCTTGCTCTAGGAAAAATCCCTGCATCCCAGTACGGTGTGCCTGGAAAACTACTGACCTCCACTCTCTGCTCCTCAGAGGCAGGGGGCTTTAGGGAAAGACTGAGGTCTCTGCCGCCTGCAATTTAGGAAAAGGAATCAGGTGACATTCTCTTCCTAGCCATAATGCAGAAAGTTTTATGAATGTAGCCAACCGCCTCGGCAGCAGAATCTAAAAA
This sequence comes from Uromys caudimaculatus, assembly GCA_028551405.1. Lineage (NCBI taxonomy): Eukaryota > Metazoa > Chordata > Mammalia > Rodentia > Muridae > Uromys > Uromys caudimaculatus. The sequence continues at coordinate 73,185,055 of CM052703.1, forward strand.
TTAAAATCTGGTGGCATCATTAAACCAAGATTAAGCCACTCCTTGAAAAATAAAGATCCCTGGGAAGATCTGGGGGTGGAAAGGGGCTGAATGTGCTCAAAATATATTGAATATATGCACATATGAAATTCTCAAAGTATAAAAGTATTATATTAATTGTTTAAAGATTCCCCATCCCCCACCTGGGACATCTCAGATACATGAGCAATTTATTAAATTCCTTTGGGTTTATGCTTAGTTCAGATTTTACCTGGAATGATGAATGCTATAAAGCAAATGAACCCTGGCCCCTCAAGTTCTGAGTCTAAAGTGAATTCACAGCCACTGGAAATGGTTTTCTTTAAAGGCGCACTACCAGACAGTGATTGGAGGTTTTCGAACAGGCTGGGACTTAGGGAAATCTCTACTTGGTGAATGAGATATGAAGAGGAAAGTCCACTCCCAAAGACAGCAAGAAGGCTTCAATAGAACAATCAAGGAGTGAATGACAGCCAGCCCGCAAAGAGCAAGCTCACTATTGTCCTCATTAAGGAACTCAGTGGCCCTGGGTGAGATCGTGGGGCTCACTGGCTAACATGATTGTGTACTTTTCAGAGATTCTAAGTGGGTAGTGCCCAGCACTATAAACCTTTTCACCTTAATTAACCTAATATTAATCACCTTAACTTATTTTTAGGCTAGCACAGGGTGCTCCTTGCTGTCCACTGAGAATCAGGAGAATATTCATACCAGAGGGTGTGTTGCCTGACCATATTCTTTCTTTACCTGACCTCAAATGAAAAAATCTGGCTCAGAAGGAAGCCGGGAGGGACACTCGACTGTGAGTTTATTCTGAACAGGGCTCCGCACTTCTGTTTCATACCTGTCAATTGTTTCCCAATGTGAACCTTTTAAAATGCTTCTCGATTTATGACTTAGAGGCAACAGATGTAGGGGTGAAACCAGCCAGGAGGTTGAATGCAGTACATCTTTCAGCCACCACCTGGTGGCAGTGTATTTAATTAGCATGGATAGCTTGTGAGGGACATAAATAAATGGCTTGTAACTTTACCCTAGCAATGATAAAGTCATTTTGTGATTCCATGTTAGAACCAAAAATTCCCAGGACAAGGGAATTAAAATTGGAAAAATCAGCACAACAAAAACTTGGAGTGTGAAGGGATTAACTACAGAGTACAGAGATTCAGGTAACAGCAATGTGACACCGTTCAGTGGGTGAAGCTCCTACAGAGAACAATGCTAGCTAATTCCAAATCTCTGTGACCAGGACATATGGAGGATAAGATGGTTTAGCAAAGACACTAGTGAAGGAAGGGTGTCACACACACAGTTAAGTGATGAAAAGAATTCCAGGCAGAGGGAGCAACAAGGGTAAAGGCCCTGGGGTAGGTCAAGCTTAGATTCTCAGGCTAGCGCAGTGTAAACAGGAGCAAAGAGAAGAGATGAATAAATGAGGCTGGAGATGAAAGGATGCATCAGTCTTGTAGAGCTTTGCAGGTCCCAGCCAGGCTTGGAGCTTCTTCTACGTGGACTTAATTGGAAATTAATGGGAAGGAAGGGGTACGATATGCTTTCTACTCTAAAACGGTCATTTACCATGGCTGCTGCATAAAAATCAGGTGACAGAAAGGGAAAGGCAAGTAGACAAGGAATACGGGTTGTACCAAGGCAAAAGGTGCCAGAAAGATAGATAGACAGACACATAATGGACATACATACATATACATGTACATATGTAGATACAGAGGTGCATAGATACATAGCTGATAGGAATATGAGAACATATACAAACATATGTGTATATATGTCTTATATAAACTTACACAGCATATTTGCCTGTGTACAGTTAAATATACATGTATATTAATATGCTTACCAAACACATGCATTTCATCATACTGTATTTACAAATATTTAAGAAACTTAGTTTTTCTTCTTCTGAACATCATTTTGTGAACATTTATAAAACTACTGAGTTTTCATTTACCAACAAAACCTTGTTGGCACAGAGAAGGCACAAATCTGAAAAGAAAAACCAATGCTCGGTAGGTGGGTAGACATGCCTCTTAGGCAACATATCTGCCAGATCTGTGCTGATGATGGAAGTTCAGAGGGCATGGGATCCTTAATATAAAAAGATAGTGATTAGATAAATGTTACATGTTCTTTAAAATGTCCTGTGATTTCCACTGGATACTGGTAAACACAGACACACATACACATCACACACACACACACACACACACACACACACACACACACATACACACACATATGCATGCATGCTTAATTTATTTCTCCTTCCAACTGGAGGCACTTTTTGGCAGAAGGGAATTAAAAGAGACATGGCAGGCTGTGGTGTAGCAACTGATGTCACACACAAGTCCTTTGATTTGACCACTAGTACAGAGAGACAGCAAGAGAGATGGTGAGAGCAAGAGCAGGAGAGCAAGAGATGGGGAGAGAGGGAGAGAGGGGAGCAGACTATGACCATAAGTCTGTGCAAGCGCCTGCAGCAGGCAGCTGGCTCTCCGTATACTCGCGTGCCCTCCTTAGGCACAGAGTCCTTCAGATGCCTTCCCAGGCTCTTTTGCAGCTAGGTGAAGCCTTGCAACTGAATTCTTGATACTAGAATAAGACTTGAAGTTATGGCTGTGATCTTTGCGCAAAAAGAAATGAGTCCCCTTCCTTTCTGAGGGTGAAGTGCAGGTGGAGTGAAGTCCCAGGAAAGAAAAGAAAACCCTAGAGTTCCCAACTAGATGCAATTTAGGACTGCATGGTGGCATGGGACAATGTCTGGAGCCATTTTTTATCTGCCCTGCTGAAGGGGAGGTGCTACTAGCATACAGTGAGTGAGGCCAGAAAGGTTGGCAAGACACAAGACAGGTCTCCACAACCGAGTCTTTGGGCCCATCCCAAAACATCACCAGTGCCAGGGCTGAAACACTTCATTCTAAGCCAATGGTTCTCAACCTCCCTAATTCTGTGCTCTTTTAATAGTTCTCATGATGTGGTGACTCCCAACCATAATACTATCTTCATTGTTCTATAACTGTACTTTTGCTACTGTTGTGAATGCTCTGTATTTTCTGATGGACTTTGGGGGTCATGACCCACAGGTTGAGAAGCACCGTTCTAGCGCACTAGTTCTCAAACCCTGTTCCCAGCCATCATCAGCACGTCTCCGAGATGCAAACTTCTGCGTCGGGAAGGTAGGGCTGGACTAGAGATTCTGCATTTCTAACAAGCTGCCTTGGTGATGGTGGAGCCACAAGAAGAAAGGGATGTGGATCCCAATGATACACCCGGGGCCTCCGTCTACACTGGCTGGTGTGTGAGTGGGTTGGTATTTAAACTTGTGCCCCTGTCCCCTTGAGCTTCATTTCAGACTTGGGTTTCTGGGTGGCTGGTGCTTATGCAGCTACATCCTCGGAAGATCAGCGTTCATTACCTACAAGAGACAGAAACCCCGGCTTCTATCAGCCACTCACACTTTTGCATTCTGGAAATACTGTGTGTTCATACTCTGTTCCACTCCATCTGTTTGGGAAGGGAACCAGAAGGCCCTGGAGATGACTTTTTCCAGAAAAGAAGAAAAAAACAGAGAGAGAGAGAGAAAGAATCAAAGTGTTTTGGTGACTGCTAGGCACATCTGAACAAAGTATACTCATCTCCTATGGCTACTATAATAGGTATTCAAAAGGTTAGAGGCTTAAGACCATGTAATACATCATCTTACTGTTCATGTGGTCAGAGTCTAAGGTGGATCTCAACAGAAGTGCCACTGTGCTGCCTTCCTTCTGAAGATGCTAAAATTCTACTTCCCCATGTTCTCTCTGGTTCTGGATGGTGCATAAATTCCTTGGCTCATAGCCCTTCAAAACCAGGCATAGCTGATTGGATCCCTCACACGCTCTGTGTCTCTGGTTCTCTCATAACCTCCCCTTACATTTATGAGGTTTCTTGTAATTAATTGGGTTCGTCCAAAAATATGGGACAATCTGTCATTCTGTTAGCTAGTTAGCACATAATCTTATTTCCATGTGAAATCTAATTGTCCTTTGCCATGAAATCTGATGTATCTTGTGAATTAGGATAAAGATATTTCAAGTAACTATTACTCTGCCTACTACAAAGGACTAAAAAGCAGGACAGATGAGCACCTTGAAGGTGATACACGTATACACCAGCCTGGGAATCACAGCCAAGGTGTGCGTGTGGGGGAGGGGAAGAGGATGGGCCAATTGAGAACCAAATAAGAGAATCTTCTGGTCACTTCTAGAGTTGATTAACTGCAGGGTAGTCTGACGAAGCAAGCATGCCCCATTACTCTTTATGTTGTTTCAGGATAAAAAAAATTCCAGTGGTCATAAGTCAGGAGAAAGAGTTATGCAGATTAGGGCTGCCGAAGAGTTCTCTGGAACCTTCTGCAGTCTGTGCTCAGAACATTTGATATCCATGCTGTATAATAGTTTCTGTAAATTAAACTTCTTAATCTAACTTTATGATAAGAGGAATCGTCCTGTATTTCAGGCATTCCCTGGAGTGCAACATCCCAGAAAACCAATTACCTGGAGGAATTCAGAAAACGTGCGTGGCTTAACAACAACTAACACGTGTAGACAGACGAGGTAGCTTCCTGCTTAGAACCCTTGTTCCCCTCCTTCAAAATTCCTGTGGATTTAGAATAGGATACTGGTCCCATTTTAAAATACAAGATTCAAAGTTAAGCATTAATCTGCATGGAAGGGAGATATATGTAGAACTCTGGTTTAGAACTGTAACTTCTAATTTCAGGTCCACCTCTAAGATAGTTCTTTTTTCCTTTTTTATTTATTTCTCTTTTTAATCTCTCTCTCTTCCCCTCTCTCTCTCTCTCTCTCTCTCTCTCTCTCTCTCTCTCTGCACAATGTGTATGTATGTGGGTGTGAAAAACCATTTATGTAAGCAAGTGCAAGTGTATGTCAAGGTACATGTGTGGTGTTTAGTCCTAGCCTTTCACCTTGTTTGAGAGTGTGTTTATTTTGTGTCACTGTGGATGCCAGACTAGCTGGTCTGCGAGCTTCCAGGGATTCACCTGCCTCTCCCTCCAGTTCTTCAAGTGAGCCATGGGGTTGTAAATAGTGACACTATATGTCTGGCTTCCCCTTGGCTTCTGGAGATTCAAACTCAGGTTTCCACACTATGTGGCAAGCACCTTTAAAGCACCAAGACATCTCCCCAGCTCCAGGTTCACATTCTTTAACAAAATGCCAAGTGACTCTAAAATCCAAAGTGCCCTGGGATAGGATAGTGCCAGGATTAAACTCAAACATTTCCTTAACTCCAGCAATTCTCAAGATTCTCACCTCCAACAGAAGCTTTAATATGGAATCACTAGAAAGAAGTCCCACCTGTACAATATATATCACAAACCAAACACAAGACCGCTGCAACTGATTATTAAATAGAAAGTAACATGGAAATATTTAGCCCTGACCTCAGGACCGTTCAGCCTCAGCCTGGGCACAAGAATTATGAGTGTGTTCCAGACACCTAGTGACAATGATATTTTCATGATGCATTTAGAGATGCTCAGCCCCAAGGAATCCTGGCATAAAATGGTCTATGAGAAAGAACCAAGGCTGTTCTCCTAGCCACAATAACCAACCAGGCCAGGAACCAAGGGTCATTTGTCATAGCAGACAGACACCTTGCTCCTGACAGCCTGCTCTATGTCCTTGGAAACCCTGGTTACCCTCCCAGTTTCACTCTTTATCTGTAAAAGAGGAGGAGGAGTACATCTCCCTGTGAGGCTGGATGAACGGAAACCTGACTAACACTCATCCTAAGGGGTCCCCCTTGCACCCTGACTTACACACATCCTAAGGGATCCCCCTTGCACCCTGACTAACACTCATCCTAAGGTGTCCCCCTTGCACCCTGACTAACACTCATCCTAAGGGATCCCCCTTGCACCCTGACTAACACTCATCCTAAGGTGTCCCCCTTGCACCCTGACTAACACTCATCCTAAGGTGTCCCCCTTGCACCCTGACTAACACACATCCTAAGGTGTCCCCCGTGCACCCTGACTTACACACATCCTGAGGGATCCCCCTTGAACCCAAGTTGTCTTTTGGAATTAGCATGTGAACGCATTTACAATTTATAATCCAGGTTCCCAAGAAACAGGCACGCTCTTTCTTCCCTGAAGTCTGGAGTTGACTCCTTTGTCTAGGGGGTTTGTTGATTCTTTATTGTCAGCTAACAAAGCATCGCCTTGTGAGTGTCTATTGTATGCAGGGCCACTGGTAAGGCATGAGACGGACAGGGTCCTTGTTTTTGTGCAGTTGACCATCCAATGAGCGGGTAAGTGACCAGGGTAACTTTGAAGAACAATACATCCTCTGAGAAGAGTAAAGCCCCTGAGCAGGGCAGAACGGAACAACCTTTATGTACATGGGAACGGTATTTTAGAGGGGTCTCGTCTTCAGCCAACACCTGAAGACTTGATAAGGAGACACCAGCAACCTAGAGACTGGGGACAGAGTCTTCTAGGACAAAGGAATGAGACTGAAAATGTCCTACGGAGGGAGTTAGTGTGACCAGGTCCCAGAAAAGAATCAATATCTCCCCCCCCCTCCCCGGTATCCACCACATGTACCACAAGAATTGGCACATCTGTTAAACTTAACAATAAATCACACTGTCAAGGATTGAAGCACCCTTCCATTCTTAGAGTGAACCCTATTCAGTCAAGGCTTGTGTTCCTTTATCATAAAATCATTCCCATGTTCATATCTTTCATTGGTGACTATGTTTAAGCCAAGTAAATGGCATGGAGTAGATATTACATGCTGAATGAATGAATGAGAAGTGCAACTAAGCCCGACTTCAAGCTAACCCTTTAAGCCTCTTACCGATTAAAATGCTGGATGACAGATCATGGGCGACCCCAGAGGGCTTTCATGTCTCATGGGCACCAGGTGTAACATCAACCCCACAGACCCTTCTTCCTCTTCAATCAAATAATTTTTGTAAGACTACCTCTGCTTCCACACCCCTACCACCATCTCAGGTCAAAGAAGTGTCTACAGATCCCCCTGGCCTAACGAGAGCACACCCAAGCCTGCTTTAGGAGGGGCAGGTGTCACAAGCTGGACAACAGCATCTCTAGGCACACTCTACAGACACTCTTAAAAGCCATCCTTGAAATGTGGGGGGTGTACCCTCTGGAATAAAATGGGATGAGACGCCCACCTGAGAAGGAAGCCAGACAAACACAGCAGAGGAAGGAATGCAGAAACCTTCTGGACACCCTTGGGCTCTAGGCACAGTTTTCCTAAAGCCTATGACCCAACAAGCATCCCAGTCATGTATGCCAACGAATCATCTTCTAGTTTTAAATGAAGTTCAACTTTTCTCACCTGAAACCAACATATATGCAATGTATTGTATATGTATACGTATATGATGTATATGTATATAATATGTTTACATGTATATGCATTAATACACATGTTACTTCATTGCCCTCTAAATTGTAGAGTCTTCCATTTCCTTCTTCAAAAGTGTCTCACTACATAGTCCTGGCTGGCCTAGAACTTATTATATAGACCAGGCTGACCTCACACTCACTATTTAAACCGAGCTGGCTTTACACTCACTATGCAGACCAAGCTGGCTTCACACTCACTATGTAGACCAGGCTGGCCTCACATTCACTATATCTACCATGCTGGCCTCACAGGCACAGATCTGCCCACCTCTGCCTCCTGAATGCTGCGACTAAAGGTGTATGCCACCACATGTAGCTAGTAGACTGTTAAAATAAAGGTTGTAAATAATTTTAAGAGTCAGGCAATCCTAACTAGTGAGTGCTTTGGGGGGGGGGGGAAGAATCAACTGTCTGCTTTTAATTAATGACAAGATCAGTGTAAAGTCTCTAGTGGTGAATTATAATTTCAGACCGAAATTCCCAAGAAAGTTGCAGAGTAGCTTGTTAAACCACAGAAACCAATGGGATTCAGAGCTGACTTCGGGGGGGAGGGGGGATCCCTTTCAGAGATAGCACATTATGAAAAACCAAACCTTTCAAGCTCTGGAGCATCCAAGCCAGCAGTCCTCACCTTATCCAGCGGTTCAAGGCCTCTACACTGACTCAATTTAAAAGTAAAATGGGCCTGGTAAGGCTTACAAGGATAAAAAGTAAACCATGGTCAGATGGCTGGGGCACCAGAGTGGTTTCACCAGGCAGCAGTATGACAGGGTGCCTTGGTCCTGTGTGGAAGATGAAGACACACCTGCCTGCCTGGCAGCTTACTGCTTCTGGGATATCTAGAGCAAACGCAGAGAGCATTTCTACCAGAGGCTCAAGAGAGTGGCAACCCAGAGAACTGGGCCATTTTTCCTCCAGTTCCTCTGGGTGGAGAGCATGACCAGATTACCTCAGGAAATTAGACTCATCTCCCACTCAGTGCCAATAGGCCGACTTCTGGAACCCTCTGATTATTCTCTAGATAACTACTTAAGAGCTGCTGGGGACTCGCAAGCTCTCTTTCAGATCTAATCTTGAAATAAAAGGCGGTATCCAATGAATGACAAATGAGTCTGGCTTTCTCCTTAGGGTCCTCTATGCTGCAGGGCAGAATAAAAGGAAGGCACTGAAGGAAAATGAAGAAGCCAGGTAAGGTACCTTATGTCACCAACTCTACACAAGGCATTTGAGAGTCACTGTGGTTCATTGCCATATAGTGCTTTGGGAGAAAGCAACAAGGAGCCCATTCTATAGATGGAGAAGCTGAAGCTTCGTGATATCTATCAAGTTACCCAAGGTCACACAATGAGCGTGCTGTGCATCCTGGCTCATAGATGAAAGGGCCCGCCTCACATCACATCCCTTCAGACTCCTACATCCATCCCTGGAAAGAGCCTGCTCCCTAAGTGCATTCCAGGGTCAAAGTGTTCCAGTGAGAACATGGGCTTTATTCATCTGAGCACACTGGTGCCTAACATAACAGAGGAAAACCTGGACCCCATTTTTCCTACCTCTTAGGTCTCCACCCTCCCCACAGGAATAGATCTTATAACCCCAAGTCATCTATGCACAGATCAGGTGGGGTCATTTCAGATCATTACATTAAGAATTTTCCTGCTGGGAATATATGGGTGAGCACTTGCCTACCATGCATAAGGTCCTGAATTCTGTTCTCAGCTTTGAAAAGAAAAGACAAGAAAAGAAAGCAAGCAAACAGCTGGTGTGGCAGTGCACAGCTGTGATCCGAGCACTGAGGAGGCTGAGGCAGGGGGATCTGGGCCTACCTACGGGAAATGTTAATTGGAAACAAAAAAATATTTTACCTATGAAGTTTCTTTTTCTGCCTCAATGTTTGCATCAGACCCTGTTAATGCTTCCTGCCACATTCCAGGGAGGTATTTCCCCATAGCTGTTGGAAAAAGCTAGAAAAGGGAGAAATGCTAACCCAAGTAGCACGTGCAAGCCACAATTCTGGCCACTGCACAGCACACCAGTTACTTTCCTAAATGAGTTTAGCCCAGAGGTCACAAACTGATCGCAAGTTGGCTGCATCCAGCCCACAGATGGCTTTCATTTGTTCCACAGTGTTGGGCTACACAGCATGTTTTAAGGAACTGAAAGCTGTGGCCAGCACTAAAAACCAGAAGATTTTACATCAAAACCTGATTTCCTGTTTCTTCTTATAAAGATCTGATAACCCATGGGTCCTGTGTGCATGGAAGTATAGCCAGAACAGGGCTGACACTGCCCCTAGCTCAGGAGAAGTGAGCTCAAGAGCATCCTCTGTCAGCTTGCTGATTTAATTTATCTGATTCCCATGGGCCCCAACATCACCTGCATTTGTTTAAAATATGAAGGCGATGCAGGTTGCAATGTCCTCCTTATTGGGCTTTTCCCAAAGCAATCCGAAGGAGATGAGCGAGCCGACATCATCACATCTATGACTTGAGGTGGAGGATCAGGAAAGCAAAAGCATTTCGGAAGTGAGGAAGAGCAGCACACAGCCTCACTGGGACTTCTGCTCTAGGACACTCACTTTGTGAATAACTGTCTCCACTTTTATTATTTCATTTACTCCCCCAACAAGCCTATAGGGAAGAAATGACTGTCGGACAAACTGATCCTGAGTGATGTCATATAACCTATGCACTGGAGGTCACTCGGCCAGGAGGTTGCAATGTCTTGTGCAAACTCAATTTCCTCTAGAGTGATGAATGGATGCTTCAGAGCCACACAATTTGATTCCTCCTCAGGACCTTTGCACTCAGTCTTCCCTCTGCTGGGAACCTCTCCAACTGGCTCTGTGTCTCACCTTTACATAATTCCCATCGCAGAATCGTCTCAAAATAACACACTTACATGTACAAACAGCTATGAGAGTGCACGTATAAGCACACACACACATGTACACAAATATGAATGTGTACATTCACACATCAATGATCTCAAAGTAAGTTCTAAGACTCAGTAGCAACAATAACATCTAGGGCATCTTAGAAACTCAGAACCCCCCTTTCTCCCTCCCCCCACTCTAGACCTGTAGCATTGCAATCCAGGTGAGCAAAGATCTCTGGGCATACTTAACATTTAAAAGCTTGACACTGCACAAGGGCCCCCCAATAGACCTATGAATCCCTCATAGGTAGCCTATTACATTCTCTAATAGCCCCTTTTAAAGGGTAAAAAGAAGTGAAATTAGGGGCTTGAGGCTGTAGCTCAATAGTGGAACACACACAGGAGACCATGGCTTTAATCTCCTAGAAGTGCCAACAACAACAACAACAACAACAAAGCACAGAATTAATTTAATAATGCACATTATTAACCTCAGTATTAATGCTAGGGTTTCTATATGCCATGAATAGAAAATTACTGTTGAGCAACTCTTCGTTCTGTGTATTTTATGCTTCTGGGGTATTCCAGTTTGGTCACTTGCGCTGTGCCGGTCATTTGCATGCAGTTAGTTGAGTTTTCCTTACTTCCTTCATCAAAGCAAAACATTCACTACACACTGTTTGGTTTCTTATTTGCTGTCCGCCCACCTTCTTACTACACTGACGTTCTCAGGAGGATGGGGCTCCATCCACCTCATGCTTCACCTTATCCTCCAACCCTGAAACGGCGCTAAGTGCACACTCAGCGTCACTAAGCATTTCTCAAAGGTTAAGAATTGAAAAGGCAGCTTCCTTTAGCATTAGTGAGTGGCAGTGCGGTGTAAGCAAAGAAACAAAGCCATCTGCAACTGGACAGATGCAGGTTTGAATCTCAGCTCAGATAGCAACCAAACCAAGGACTCTGAGCCAGTCACTTAATTCCAGGAATAAAGAAATCACGGTCATAAAACAGAACCGCTGCTGTTTAGTTCACAGCATAATCTCAATGCTGCAGTGAATAGCACATATAGAGTGTCGGCCGTCTATGGCTGGTGTTCCATAAATACCAGCAACTCATGTCCTCAGTCCTCTCTCCAGACACCAGCTGAGTGTGCTGCTGCCAACCACTGGGGAACAAGAGCTAAGCATCCTCCAGCATGCAGTGAGTTCTTGGGGTTACTCTACCCTCCCAGTAGAACATAAGACTATAGACCATCACCTTGGAGCTAAGTGGCTTCTGGAGCAAAATGTCACATGGTGACTATACATGCAAATCACAGAAGAGGCAAGTGCTTCTGTCCCTCTGTCATTATGATGAGTTCTGTAGTGGCAGCCAGAGGTCTGCCCCCAAGGTCCCATCCTGTAGAAGGGTTCAAGGTCTCTGCCAGGATCACTGTATCATTCTTATGGAATTTGCTTATGGTTTTGCCCTTTTGGAGAGAGGTACAGAAAGGCAGAAGAAGAAGGCTTGATCCACCAGGCTTAGCAACCATTGACTGGGTCAGTCCACCACTGAGGCTAAGCATCTCTACAGCCTGAATACACACATCCTAATCCATTACTCCAGTGCTGCCCTGAAAATCGACTGTACATCTTCTAATCTTCGAAGTATTTTTATATCACATTAGATCGACAGCATAGGTACAACAGAAAACCCGGAGTTAGGGACAACTGGAGTGAAGCCACAGAAATGAACCTGCTAAAGCTGATTTGTTAGCTAGGAGGGAAGCCCGAGCCAGTTGCATTGACAGCAGCTCCAGTTTTGTCTCAGTTCTTCTTGCTCAGAGCACAAAATCCAGGACCACTTGCAGAACCAGTGGACAATTGGGAGTACATTTAAGACAATAAATAAGTAAAGGAGTAAATGGTTAAACAAATAATGAAAATTAAAAACCTTTAATTAACCTGTGCTTCTTCAATGAAACCACCAGATTGTAGACAGCAGACACGGCACAGGCAAGTTAAGATTCCATCATTTAGAGTCTAGGGTTGCTCTGAGAACCAAGACAAAGAGCTTCTACCACTGGTTTGCATCAAAGCCACTATTCACATATCTACATTAGGATGTATCTATCATCCCTTCTGCCTACATGGGAGAGAGGCTCAGGGCAAGCATGAAAAGACAAGACTAATGAAGTCTCACAAATGTCTTGAAAGCATGGCTTCTGGCAATGAGGCTGGGAAGCTCACTGGGCTCCTGTGATCCCCAGGAGCTTCCAGCAGTCTTTCCATCAGCCATGTTTCAGTAGCTAATGAAACCTGTGTTGTTAGATAGTCACACGCTTCCAGAAGGCTTGCTCTTAAAGAGAGTCTCTGCCTCAACTCCAATCGGCACTCAGCCTTGTACATCTGTATGGCAAGAGGATAAGGGCTAGGGGTTGAGGACCGAGAGATATCAAATGGTTCTCTTACCTGGGCCCAAGCGGACCTTGTTCTAGACAATTGTGCTTAGCAGCTCTACTATGAGCTAACAAATACCAAGTCACACAAGCTACAAGTATTGGCTGGGATCAGGAAGCTGGGGTATCACCACACCACATACCTTCAGTAGCCATGTTTTGACAGTGTGGTAGCTTATATATCTCCTCATCCTGGCATCAATTTAAAAGAACCTAAGAAATCTGTCATCTCTTTCCTTTTATTTAGAAAACTCTCCAGACCCCAGGGTAGGGACTTCCTAGTCCAAGCACCCGTCAACTTTATTGGTCATCCAAATAAAGCACTTCTTTCTGTATCTCCACTGCAGCAAAGCCACCCAAATCACATGCTGCAAGATTTGATCTTTATACCTCTCTTAAAGGGCATCTGACACTTCCCACAAGATGCACGGCTTTAAAATTAGAACTGGGAGGGGGGATGCCCACAGTTACCCTCCTATGGCTAAGGCTACCCCACAGAAGAAATCAGGACATTCCTGTAGCTCACCAGGAGACAGCTGAACCCTTCCCAGCCATCTTCCCCTGTCTTTATTTTGCTGTTGTTGCATTAATCATCCTAACACCTTTTTAATTATAATCACAAACTGGAAGCCATGGCTTGTGATGTTATAAATAAGGATTTTTTCCAGTTAAATTAGGCACTTGCTGTTTTATGTTTTGATAGGAAGGGACTGTTTGAAGCCTCCTAAAATATCCCAATTAGTTCTTGCTGTTGAAACAGACAAGACATTAACAGACACATTCCCAGTCTCAGTGTGCTGTGCTGGAATGTTTATGGCTCGGTGTACTTCTCCGCAGCTTTTAAGGCACAAGGCAATTTTTTTTAAAAGTGGGAGAAAACAGTCACAACACACATGCTTATTATGTATTCCCAAAGTAATGGCCAAAACTTTTCCCAGGCTATAATCTAAACCCAGGAAGCATGTCTCTTCAACAGGAAAGCAACCCTGTCACAGGACAATTTTTACCTATTGGCTCTGTGGAACTGATAGGATCGCCTCAGCTGACAAGGGCTCTGTTTCTGTTTGACAGTTGCAATTAATTATTGAAATGTGATCGAGATGGGGCCACCCGTCCAGATCTGTTATCCAGAAAGAAATGAAGCGGGAGGAAAGAGAGGGGACAGGAGAGAAAGGGGCTTGCATTCTGAGAATGTGCACGAACCAATGTTTTAATGCCGGGGCTGGCAAGAAGGACAGATAATAGCTATCTGACCTGAGCTTAACTTTCTCCTGTTCCTTTGCAGCACCAACACCTGATGGTGTCGGAAAGAGGCATATAACTCCCCACAGAAGTAGCTCCAGTCTGTTTCCAAGGATGTTAAATTAGAAAGATCTCTGCACAGGGCACAGACACGCTTAGAACACCAACTGGCATCTAGACACCTAGGCTCCTGATACTAAAATCAACCCAGTGTTCATTCAGCCAAGAGGAACAGAAAGTTACAGAGGTAGGAAATAGCCTACCTTTACTATAAAGCCAAAGTGCCTACACCGTTTTTGTTTTTTTTTTAAACTGTTCATTTTGCTCTGACCTTAAAACACTGAAGTTGGATTCCAGCCACGCAAACGCCTTTGAGGGTGCTTTTGATTGATTCCTGGGGATCTCAAAGCCCGTCGTCAATTTAGCTCTCCTGTCTCATTCCTCCGCTTGTTCTCAACCTAGAAGCCTAGCGCCCTGTATCTGCCTGGGCTGGGAAACACCCCGCAGACAGGCGGGAGAGCTGGGGATTCCCAGATTTGAAGCCTGGTAGTTCTTCAAGGCACCTGCTCCTCCCCTTTCCCCGAAATAAAGTGATCTTTTAGCTAGAGTCCTGTTCTCACCTCCGCACGAGGACTCTGCGTAACCAGGCCAGGGCTCCCATTGCCCTCCCCTGGATGCCCGGGCTATGGGCTCTCGGGACCCCTCAGGCACCCGGCACTCGGCAGCTTCCTACCTGTACCACTCCAGCCCCTTCTCGTAGTTCCGGTCGAAAAAGTGCGGCTCTACGCCCACTGCCCTTACGTCCGGGTGGACTCGGATAGCCTCCAGCAGCGCGCGCGTCCCTCCTTTCTTGACCCCAATGATCAGCGCCTGGGGCAGCTTCTTCTCCCCATAATCAGGGGTGCTGGCGGGACCCCGTTCCGCACTCCCGTTGGCCGCCCTCCGGCCTTCCAGCTCCTCGGCGGCGCCCGGCTCCTGCGCCCCGCGCCCCAACAGTGCGTCCTGCTCCGTGACCCCGTCTCCCGGGGCAGGCGGGCTCCTGGGCCAGGCGTCCCGAGCACCGCCGCCGCTCGCCAGTCCCCAGCCGTCGGCCGCGGGTGTCGTGAAGCGCTCGGGGGGCTCGGGCGGTGGCCCGCGGCTCGCGTTGTCCGGCGGCGGCGAGGAGGCGCCGGGGCGCACGCGGGGAGGCGGCAGCGAGGGAGGCAGCAGGCTCGGCGGGGGCTCCGCGGCGGATCCCGGGGGCTCCTGCAGCGCCAGCGGGAACTGCAGCGACCCCGAGCCGCCCAGCAGGCTGTAGCACAGGTAGGTGACGGACAGGGACAGGGTGCACATGAAGAGCAGCTTGCGCGCCGGCGGCCCCTTAGTGGAGGCGCCGGGCAGCAGCGGCGGCGCGGCGAGCGGCGGCGGCGGCGGCGGAGGCGGAGGCGGTGCGGGCCACCGGGCCATCGCGGCTCCCGGCTCGCGGCGGCGGCGGCCCCCGGCGCTGCCCGGACATGGTTTCAGCCGCCGCCCCCGCCGCCGCCGCCGCCGCCGCCCAGCCGCCCCGGCTGCATGGAGCGACGCCGCTGCGCCCCCGGCCCTGGCTGCCGTCCCGCTGCGCCGGGGACAAGCCCGGCCGCATGGCCCCCTCCCCTCGCGAACCCCCGCCGCCCCCCTCAACCTCAGGCCAGGAGCCCGAGGGGGGCGCCCAGTCGCGGCGGCACCTGCTCCGTGCGCAGCGCCCCGCTCTCCCCGCGCTGCCGCTGCTACTGCTCCCGCAGCCCCGAGTTCCTTCCCTGCTGCTAACTTTCTGCCGGGAGAGAGGACGGGCGCCGAGGGGCGGAGGCGAGGGGGCCGCGCGCGCGCCCGTCGCCGCCCGGGGAAGGAGGGGTGCGCCTCGCGCGTGCCTGCGGAGGGGGTGCGCGAGAGCGGAGGCGTGCGCCAAGGCTGGGGCGCCCGGGAGAGCGGAGACCCTGGCCTCCACCAGCCGCCGCCAAGCGCGCGCGGAGGACCCCGCCCCGCCCTGGCGCTGCGCTCCCACGGGAATCGGAGGTGGCCGCGCTCGCCAGCGTTCGCTCAAGACTCTTGGAGGGAATTGTAGCCCAGAGCTGGCCCTGCTGTCGTGCGCTGGGGAAGCTGCGAGCCTAGCAGTGACAAGTTCCCCCAGGTCTCCTCAGATGAGACTCTGAGAAAACTCAGCCCATTTCTGACTGTCTCTTCCCTAGCCTCCGTCCTGCCTTGCTTTCTGGTGCAGTTCTTTCCCCACCCCAACTTCCATCTCTCCAGCCTTATCTTTGAGGCTCCTGATGGGTGGAGCTTTGACACAGACTCCAAGATTTCCCAGACTAGAAGCTTTTGCCCCTGCCTCATCACCCAGTGACTGTACTTTCTGCTGGGAGATGGCGCTGTCCCCTACCGGGCCCCTTTAACTACAGGTGCACCCACCTGTGCCCTGTGGGAGGCACTGCGGGCTAAGGGAGCTTGGGATTCCCTGAGCTGTCACAGACTGGGGGCCTCATCCCTCCAAACACCGAATAAGCAGAGGGATGTCTGCTTGTCACTTCACTGAATATTTTAGGTGCCGGTGCTTAGCAGAGAGATTTCGACACACACACACCCCTCACTCGGTGGTATCAGAAGGCTTTGCGAGATTCTAAAGTGGACTGGTTTGTTGTAGCCTTTAGCTCAGGAAAAGGGGGAGACGGAAGCTAGAATTGGGGGAGAGGCCCTCTAGGGAGGCACTCTCAGGAACTCTTCTTCGTGAGTACTGGGACTGGCTCTAGTGTGCTCTACCCTGCTAGGCACAGCTTGCTGGGTACCCAGACTATCAGCTTTCCTCTCTTCTGCTGCTGAGATTGGCTTCTCCTGTTCTATTTGATCTCCTAATGCGAACAATAGTTGAAAGAAAATGTATATGTGTCTAAATATTAACAAGATACCTAGTGCCAAAGAGAGGAAAAATGTTAATCAAATAAGACGAAGACCGGGACTTTTCCCTGGGTGAACAAAAGCTCGCTGCTGCTCTCAGCTGGACATGAGTCTTCTACACCGCAGCTTTGGTTCAGATAAAGATTATTCCTTTATAATATATTTTTTATGGTACACAGGAGACTCTGAAATACAGAGTCTGGTGTCCTGTAAATCACTCCCTGTAACTAGGGATGCTTTTTTCCAACCACCACACAACTGCATTACTGTAATGTTAATGGGAAGGGCCTGCTGAAGCTGCCAGAAATGCCGCTTCATCCAGCCCTCCTTCAACTCCAAGTGCAGCTGTCAGATCATCATGTCTGCTAATAATGCCACTGCCTTGGGTTGGACTCCCTTCCTAGCTCGGATGCTAGGATGCTGAAGCAGCACCTTCCTGCTCTTGACCCCCAGTTCTCAGACTCTCCAGGCTCTCGGCAGTCAAAACAGACCTGCCCTGTGGCAGTTTTTACTAAAGATGTATTCTCAGACTTGGAATCTTTTTTGATAAAATGGTGTTAAAATGTAGCCCAGAAAGGGCAAGCTCATAGCAGATATCTGGCATGCAGCAGCAGGAAGACGGGAAAATGTTTAAATCAACTCCAAACAGTTGAAACTGCAGACTTCCCCTGAAGGATCAGTCTACTCACTGAAAGTCTGAATACAAAACTCTCTTAGTTAGGGTTTCCACTGCTGTGAAGACACACCATGACCAAGACAACACTTACAAAACAACATTTAATTGGGACTGGCTTACAGGTTCAGAGGTTCAGTCCATTATCATCAAGGTGGGAGCATGGCAGCAACCAGGAATACGTGGGACTAGAGGAGCAGAAAGTTCTATATCTCCTTCCAGAGGCAGACAGGAGAAGACTGGCTCCCACGTGGCTAGGAGGAAGGTCTTAAAGCCCAACTCCAAGGTGGCACACTTCCTCCAACAAGGCCACACCTACTCCAAGGAGACACCTCCTAATAGTGCCACTCCCTGAGTCAAGCATATACAAATCACCACAACAACTGGCTGAAAACTCAGATCTAGAACTCAGGCCTTCCAGAGAAGCCTGCAGGCTCTGCTTTTTCACCTGTCTGTCTGGGTTGTGCCTGCATATTTATGATTCTTACCTGGATATTGTCAGGAAGATTTCTCAGAACCCCTTCTCTTTCTGATACCCAAATAGCCACATTCAAAAGAATGACAAGAATGGCATCTTATTGATCAAGCACCATGCCCAAGAAGTGATGGAGAAGAGGCCTGGATTCCCTCGTGTGTGTGTGCGTGCGTGCGTGCG
The DNA here is from genome assembly GCA_028551405.1 of Uromys caudimaculatus. Taxonomy (NCBI): domain Eukaryota; kingdom Metazoa; phylum Chordata; class Mammalia; order Rodentia; family Muridae; genus Uromys; species Uromys caudimaculatus. Next base: position 73,203,323 of record CM052703.1, read on the forward strand.
TGCGTGCGTGTGTGTGTGTGTGTGTGTTCTGTTTCTTAGAGAGAAACTCTGTGCATCCCATTCTGAGGTAGTTACATGCTTCTGTATATAAAAGAGTTCTCTGAGAACATGTCCGTAAGAAACTTACAATAAAAAGATGCTCTCTTTGTCGAGAGAATGCCAGCTTCAGGCTGCAATGCCTGCTCCAGGCTGCAATGCCCACTGGGTCTGGAGAGGAGAAGCAGGATTGTTTTTTGTTCCCACTGCCAACACCCGTGCTCACTCAGGCCTATCTGAGTTCTCACAGTTTCCTCCCAGTGCATCTCCAAGCCTCCAAATACCTCATTTCTATTCATCCTGGGCAGCAATAGCAAGTGGATCAATGCTTCTGAGGAATGCCTCTTGCTTCTGCTAATGCCCTTTCTGGATCTTTCCCTACCTAATAAACTTCAACCTCCTTCCTTTGGAAGTCCCACCTTTCATGCATTCCACAGCCCTGCCTGATAAATGTGGTCTTGGTTCCTATGATGTTATTGTGTTACGCTTTTGCCCCTTTGGGTGACAGAATCAAGACACACCTGTTACTCACTAGTTAATGGCTTCCGAGCAGATCGTTTGTTTTCATACTTTCTATATAGTTAAATGAAGAATGATAAGAGTCACCTGAAATTGTTTTTTTTAAAGGATTAAATTGAATTAGCTAACATATGCAAAAGATACCTGGCTATCTGCCTGATGTGTGGTGGCCAGCAATAATTAGTTGGATCTAAATTTTGGCTCAGACCCTGCCTGCTTCTTTTCCTATTAAAATGTCCCTGCAAATTGTATGTGTGCCCTTGCTTCAAACCCAGCCCACAGAGTTCACTGAAGTGTAACTTCCTAAACTGCTCAGAATGTGGCAGCTGTGACTCGAAGCCTGGTGAGTAGACACTATCTCTGAGTCACCTGAATTGTGGTTTTCTGGACATTTTAAAAAGAAAACTACCAGAAGGATTTTGGGGGATTTGTTTAATTGGAGAGATTTTTAAAAAATAAAGAAATAAGCAAGAATAGTGAGGAGAACGTATAATAGTCAATATTCTCCAGACACTGTCCATCCTCATTGTGGGGACATAGGAGGGATGTGATTTCTGGATTCCTTCCAGAATATGTGGCCATGGAATGTTCCAGCTACTGAAATACAACCTGAGCAGAAGGAGGACATCCCTTCTAGGCAGAAGCTCAGAGAGACACTGTCCTACTAGGCAGCTGTGGAAGGAGCAGATGGAGCTCCTTAGAAGAATACAAACCCAGTGCATACAACTGAGAGATAATCCTGCATGGGTTTTAACATGAACGACTTAGGGCGTGGCTTGTTATCATAGCACAAGCTATACTGTCTGACCGATTATAATCCATATACTAATTTTGATTTGCCTTTCATTGGCTCTAGCTCAGGAGAACTCTAGCTTGTCATACCTAGAGATACCTGCACATGTGTGCTTATTGCCACACAGCCAGGACACAGAGCCAGCCTATATGTCCAACAACAGATGAAGAGATAAAGAAATCTGAAGAATGAAATTTTGTCGTTTTCAGGAATATTGATGGAGTGGCCTGTCATCATGGTGAGTAAAATAAGCCAGAAAGATGGTATCACACCTTTCTTATGCAGATTCTATAGTGTGTTTTGTGCAACTGCATATGTATCTCTGTACATAACACGAAAGGGGTGGGGTGCGCCAAGGACAAGCCTAGGCTTGGAGAAGGGGTGCCTGGGAGCTGCAGAAACAAATGACTGGAAGTCAAATCCTGGGTCCCAGCTAGTGGAGTGTGTTCTGTTCGAGACTGCTTTCCAGACTCCCTCCCCCCTCCTCTCTCCAGCTCTCTCTCTCTCTCTCTCTCTCTCTCTCTCTCTCTCTAACTGTTCTGCTCAAGACAGTTCTCCAAGCAGTTCTCTCTTGCTATTGCTATTCTAAGGAATTCTCTGGATAGCTCATCTCTCAAAGATCATAAGCCAAGTCTTTTGTTTTACACATCAATCCAGTTATTTACTCCATCTTACTTTTTGATTATTTTATGAATCAGCGTCCCATGATCCTAGCCTCTTGAGCCTCTTGATTATTAAGAGACAGCAAGCATTTTTTTTTTAAACATTGCAAAAGGACCCAGAGATCTGTCTGTCTTTGTTAAGCACAGACAGTAAGCTAGCTGGGTGGAACTCAGGCCTGAAATGACCATTTCTGCCATGCCTGGGCCTGGACCTAAACCCCCTCTTTCCCAGGCTGACCTTGAACTCAGGAATCTGTCTGCCCTTGAAGGAAAAAACTTAGCTGGGAGGGAATCTTCTATGATCACCAATCCCTAAATCTAAATCTCTCTATCTCCTGTCTTAGTATCTTTCTGACAAGTTGGCTCAGTGCAGCTGCTTTTGTTCTTTTAGATTTAAGAAGCCCATCCTATAGTTCATATTGCATTTTTATATTTTGCATAGTTGAGAAATTATATATTTTTGAACTCAGGTTTTTTGAGTTCTTTTCTACAGCCTTAAGGGCTGTCCTGAAGGTCCCAACATTTAACATTTTGCTGAGACATTAGCCACACCTTTGCCTCCCACAAGTGTGCTGTCTCTGATTATCATGGAGTCATTAACATTAACAGGGAGGATATGTCTTGAAGGAGGAATGTAAAATATGTACATTATTATACAAACAAACCTTATGCCCACAGCAGCCACCGATGCTTGTGGAGGTCCATGCCCTGTTGGCTCTATTCCAGGAGTGAGAACCATGTCATTTCCACCCCTACCAAAGCCATACCAGACCAGGCAGAGGTGTTATTCGGGACAAGCTAAGGAGCCAGGGAGGGCAGTTGGAGCACAAAAGAGAGTAAAACAAACTAAATAGGAACAAAGGACAGATATATGTATATGAAATTTAATAGTGGAGATCACTGTTTGACACAATGAATACACACTAATAAATAAATGAACAAATAAAATTAAAATAAAAATAAATCAAACAAATAAATAATAAAATAAAAGGAATAAAATTTAAAAAATTGACAAAACCCTGAGGGGCTTCATTCCTCAAATATTAGAATTCTGTTGTACAAATTTGGATAAGTAACAAATTAGAAACTACATCGATTACTTTTTTTTAAAGTTTCCAAGCAATATAGAAGAACATTTTCCTCAAATACAGCAGATAATAAAAATGCACATCTGGAAAAATTTGAAAATAAACTGGATAGACTTTGAGGCCAAACTAAAATGATGAAGACAGGGGGTAAGACAGCATTAGGCAAGAAGTAGAAGATCAATAATGCTATATTGATGACCAGGGGCAGTAGAACCTAGCTCTGGAAAAGAACTGAGAAATCAGGAGCTGCTTGAGCTAAAAGTCCCATGTGGCAAAATCTGGGGAACAGAATTAAGCAATGCTTATCAAAGAGATAATAGGTTCAACAGCACATCTTGTAACAGAATACACATGGAAATCAACTCATCTGCACACTGGGCTGAGAATGCCAGGACCAAAGTGTTTTGGTTAGGGTTTCCATCCTTGTGATATACACTGTGAGATACACACCTGTGACAAGAGCAACTTGGGGAGGAAGGGGTCTATTTCATCTTACAGCTTGTAGTCCATCTATCCAGGGAAGTCAGGGCAGGAACTCCAACAGGGCTGGAACCTGGATGCAGGAGCTGATGCAGAGGTCGTGAAGGAACACCACTTACTTGCTTGTTCTCATGGCTTGCTCAGCCTGCATTCTTCTAGCACTCAGGTCCACCACCCCAAGGGTGGCACCATCAATAGGCTGGGCTCTCCCCATCAATCATTAATCAAGAAAATGTGCCACAGGCTTGTTCACAAACCAATTTGCTGGGGAAATTTTCTCAATCGAGGATGCCTCTTCCAAAATGACTCTAGCTCATGTCAAGTCCATATAAAAACTAGCCAGCACGGGAAGAGTCAGTAAGTCAAATCTGCATCCCCTAAGGATATAAATATTCACCTGTACTTTCTCTACATGCAAATGTGTTTGTTTGCTATTTACTTATGACTATAAAGTGCACTGTGGTCCTCTCCTTCTCTTGCCCCCCCCCCGGAGAACATATTTAGAGATGGGGTCTTTAAAAGAGAGTTACCGTTAAATGAGAACAAATAGGCAGGCTGCTAACACCATAGGACTGTGGTTCTATAGTGGGCTTATAAGACCAAAAGGATAAACCCTTTCTATTTTTCTCTCCCTCTCTCCTCCTTCCTCCCCCTCCCTCCCCCAACACACGTTTTCCATGTGAAGGCACTACAAGAAACTGGCTGTCTACAGGCTAGGCAGAGAGTCTTCACCTGAACTCAGACCCACTGGTGCCCTGGTTTCAGACTTCTAATCTGTCCAGCTGTCTGTCAAGCCTCACATAATGAGTTTTGCAAGGCAGGCCAGACTAACTGAGACATTTACTTTTCACGCCTTGTATGTTTTATGTTTAATTTGTTTATTTTCTGTTTATTTACTTCTTCGGAGATGGAGTCCCACTATCCTCCTTCAGGCTAATCCTCTTACCCCAGCCTCCCGAGGGCTGGAATTACAGGTGTGTGCCTGTGTGCACCGCAGTGCTCAGCTGCTATTTTGCATTTTTATAAGTTTACTATTCCCTTGTTGCCGTTTCTTACGGATTCGTAAAAGCCTATTATTTATTAGGGCCATCATGGTTCTGGTCCTCTGTCACATTTCTTCCAATTATTGAGTTAGCAGCTTTCCAGGTCACTGCTTTCAGTGTTTCTGATGCCCGACCCCTTCACTGCTGCATGGTCAGCCTCTCAGTCACGAGTCCTCCCAAAGATGTCAGTATTCACCTAGAATGTTGCTAGTACATTTTACATCTTATTTTTCTATACACAGCTCTGTAAAACATCTACACAGATTAATTTTGGTTTTCGGTTTTGCGCAATTGTCTAACTTGTTCCCCTTTGTTTTACTAATTATTTCTCAACTGTTTGACAATCCAGCGTTGTACAATGAAACTACAACATTGCAATTTCCCCATCCAGAATACAGAAAGCATCCCAACTCAAGCAAATCTTTTCTTGTATTGGACACATGCACTACATGCAATTATGTTGATATAAGTAATGTGTAAACCTCTATCTGAATCCATGGTTTTTTGAGGATCATTCAGCTTTGTGCAGTCAAACATTCTTACTGCTCTTGGACTTTGGTCATTCCTTCATCCTTTCAACTGTCATTTTTAAGCTGGTACATTCTGGACCCTAGATGAGGCTAGAGGCTAAATTAATGAAACAGACAAAAAAAATTTGGTTCTTGATTTTTTTGCTCTTTTTTTCTTTTTCTTTTCTTTTTTGGGTTTTGTTGTTGTTGTTTTGTGTATTTGTTTGTTTGTTTGTTTGTTTTGAAGCCAGAAGCAATTAGGAAAGCAAGTTTTCATATTGAGTCAGACTAAAAAGGAATGCGTGGGGGTGGGGAACTAGCCTAGTGAAATCCCATTGTGGGTGCTCCTAGCCTAGTGGGAACGCTAAGAGAGAAGGCCTCACAGATGGTAAGGCAATAAGGCACTTCATTCCTGTATAGAAGAAAACTTTAATTGAGCTGGGTCAAAGGGGATATTCCTAGCAAGTACAATGTCTCACCTACTTCGTTATAAGTTCACTAAGCAACTTAACTTGAAAGTAGTTTTGTAAAAAGAAAAAGGATATTTTCTCAAAATGTACACAAATACTGGAATGAAGCACAATGAAACATAAAAACAAGACATTGTAAGTCTGGAACCTCATAACAGTGTTTCCTGTCACAGCTTCTGTTCAGCATTATCCTGGCTTTACCAGCTAGTACAGCAAGTTAGGAAAAATAATAGAGGCTGTGAATGTTAGAAAACAGAAAATCAATTAACACTACTATCTTAGTGAGGGTTTCTATTTCTGTGATAAAATATCATGCCCAAAAGCAACTTGGGAAGGAAAGAGTTTGTTTTGGCTTATAACCTGTAGTCCAAAAGAAAATCAAAGCAGAAACCTAGAGGCAGGAGCTGACACAGGCCACAGTGCATGCTGCTTACTGGATTGCTCCTTACAGCTTGCTCAGTCTACATTCTTATAGAACCCAGAACCACCTGCCCAGGGATAGTGCTGCCGACAGGGATGATTCCCCCACAGGCCAGTCGCTGGGGGCATTTTCTCAACTGAGGTTCTGTCTTTTCAAATGACTCTGGCTTGTGTCAAGTTGATATAAAAACTAGCCAGTATAATTGGCCCTTATCAATTTGACACACAAACATATCACTCTTCATCTATAGCCTTCCCTTCTTTCCTTATCCCCAAGACCTCATATTAATATCTACATTATAATTTAAACCACTTCAACTTTTTAAAAGTCCACAGTTTTTAAGAATTCAAACATTTTGAAAGTTTGGTCTCTTTAAAATATTCAAGGTATTTAAAAGTTAAAAGATTCTTTAAGATATTCAAAGTCACCAGACTGTGATGGCCCACATCTTTAATCCCAGTACTCAAGAGACACAGGCAGGTTGATCTCTGTGAGTTCAAGGCCAGCCTGGTCTACAGAGCAAGTCAGTACAATCAGGACTACATAGAGAAACCCTGTATCAAAAAACAAAAACTAACAAACACATAAAAAAAATCCAAAGTTTCTCTAAAATTTCAAAGTCTCTTAACTATGGGTTCCTATTAAATTAAAAATAAGTTAAAGACTTTCTTGTTTCAAGAGAAGAACCAAGGTGCAACCACAACCAAATAAGACAACAGGGTAAAAAGTTCATTACCTGCCATCAGGACTCATTCACAATCCTCACATCTGGGACTCATTCATAATCCTCACATCTGGGGTTCATTCACAATTCTCACATCTGGGGCTCATTCACAATCCTCACATCTGGGGCTCATTCAAAATCCTCTGGGCTTCAAGGGGACTGGAAGGGTCACTTTTCTAGCTCTGACATCCATACCACACACATACACACTGCACCTCCTAGGCTCAGGCTCATGTTACTCCATGATGGCAGCTGTCCTCGGTGATCATCCTCTGGTCCTGATATCTCAAAATGCTAGGGTCTCCACTGCAGCTGGGTTTCACCTTGACCCATAACCTCTGCTAGGCTCTCTTCAGGGACCTTCACCTATGGTCTCTCTCAGTGCCAAGCCTCAGCTGCTGTCCAGACTCCTTTATGCCTTCAAAGCCAACACCACCTGAGAACGCTTACACATTACCAAGTTTGGATGTCAGTGTGAGGTCCAGGCTTGGCCACCTCTAGACCACAGCTTCTGTGTGCTGATCCTGAGGAAACATTTCCCAGAAGATTTAGCCCCAGTGAATTGGTCTATTCTTAATCACAGCTCATTGTTTAGCCCCAGATGACCAGTATCAATTTTCCCAGTAAAGCAAAGGTTTCACTTGAATGATTCTTAATTCTAAATATCACATAAATGGCCCAGATAGAGTCTTTACTTCCCTCTGAAACTTCACAAACCAAGCCTCTGTTGTTTGCTTTGCTCTCAACATTACCCTTCAAGTTCCCAACAGCTCACCGAGCTTTGAACACTCAATGGATTTTCTAGCCCAAAGATCCATAGTCCTTCCCCAAACCATACAGTCAGGTCTGTCAGGGCAATGCTCCACAACAAGGTACAACTTTCTGTCTTAGTTGGGGTTTCTGTTGCTGTGGTTAAAATGCTATAACTGAAAGAAACTCAAAAGGGAAAGGTTTTATTTCACTGTGTAGTTTATAAGTCTTTGTAACACCTTCATCTCAGACTTTGAGCCTCCAAAAGTGCAAATAAATAAATAAAAAATTGTAGTTTAAGCCATCCAGTGTCTACTGTTTTATTATGGGGACTGTACTGGCTAGTTTTGTGTGTCAACTTGACACAAGCTGGAGTTATCACAGAGAAAGGAGTTTCAGTTGAGAAAATGCCTCCATGAGATCCAGCGGTAAGGCATTTTCTCAATTAGTGATGGGGGGGGGGCATTGTGGGTGGTGCCATCTGTGGGTTGGTAGTCTTGGGCTCTATAAGAAAGCAGGCTGAGCAAGCCAGGAGAAGCAAGCAAGCCAGTAAGTTACATCCCTCCATGGCCTCTGCATCAGCTCCTGCTTCCTGACCTGCTTGAGTTCCAGTCCTGATTTCCTTTGGTGAGGAACAGCATCATGGAAGTGTAAGCTGAATAAACCCTTTCCTTCCCCCCCAACTTGCATCTCAGTCATGATGTTTGTGCAGGAATAGAAACCCTGACTAAGACAGTGACCTTTACAAATCTCGAAACATCTAAAGAAAGTATAGCAAAATGTAACAAGCAGCCTACAATGGGTACTAAGACCACAAAAAATTTTATATATTTGAAGCATCAGTCTGTTAATTACAAAAGTACTGAGCAGATCCTCAAGAAAGCATGACTATATGCAAAGGAAAATTATCTTTGATAACCTTCTAGGCTATTTGGTCTACTCCAGAGGTCAACTCCTCAGAACCTACCACCCATGAGTCTGCCCCCTTAAGGACTTTATCACTGCTGCAGCCAGACTGCACAGAGGAAGAACATCCCCGAGAAGACACCACAGGCATTCACTGGTTCCCACCCGAAGATCTGTGTCCCACTGTCTGAAACAGCCTGGTGTCCCACCTGCCTACTGGTGATGGAACAACCTAGCACAACTATGCACCAGGGACCAGGAGAAGCACCGGGGTTTGCACAAGCAGCCTCTCCTCCGAGCTGTGACTACGAACTTCAAACAGAAATAATACTACTGCATCCCTACCAGTCAGGGATTTCCTGAAAAAAAGCAAGGCTGGAGGCAGGGTGGGAAACTGAGAGACCCATGAAGAAGGCACATGACAGCTATGGAGAGTAGCAGGTCTATGTCTACACTGCTCACGTGAAGATGCGGAAGTGATCGTGATGTAGGTCTGGTCCAAATCCAAAGGTCTGAGAACAGAGTGAGCTTATGCTGTGGTTCCAGCCTAAAAGCAAGGGGAAGATCTCCCTGCTGGGGATGAGGGCCAGCCTCTCCACTCTCTCGGGTGTCCTATAGATTGGAGGGGTCTGCTCACTTTCTGCTTACTCAGTTTACCCACTCACCTGTCCTTCTCACCCTGCAGCCGTTCTCACAGACTGTCCAGGGTTGAGACCACATAGCCAAGTCGAATAGATTCATAAATTACCCATCCCACCTCTCATAGGGAGTAAACTCTTCAGCTCTAATCTCATATTGGTGCAGTCTTTAAGTGCACACTTTCAAATGCTAGATTGATTGTTGTTTAATTAATATTTTAATATTAAGTGTTTTCTTCCCCCACTAAAACTGTCTTTAATATTTGTAGTTTTTTACCTAAATATATGTGTACAAATACTTTTTCTTTTCTTTTTTTCTTTTTTCTTTTTTCTTTGACAGGCTTTCCCTGGCTGGCCTCAACTCCAAAATCGGTCCTTTTGTCTCAGCCTCAGGCTTGCTCCTGGAAGCTCTCCTAGTCACTTCCTCCTCACACACTCCACATCTAACTCCTTCAGTTCACTGAGGCCCTTTATGTCCTCTACACTTGAGCTATCTTAATTTGACAGAGTTTATGAACTGCATTCTGGGACTGCAATCAAATAGTATGTCTTTACATAAACCAAGAGTCTATTGTTTTTCTGGGCCCAAGGAATTTTCCAACCATGATTTGATCAAAGCAAGCAAACAAATAAACCAGAAACATTTTCATAAGGAAATAAACATGTTCAGAAATATAATTCTGTCTGCCAGTAAACACCACAATTAGAAGCTATCTTCCTTTTTTATTATATTTTTGTTTTTGTAATTACAAAATAAAATATGAATACATATTCTTAAGTTAAACAAAAAATAAATCTAAGATTACAGATGTAATTGGAGGCTTCTCTATTAACAAATATTGAGTTTACAAATTCAGGGATATAATGAAAGCTACTCTTCAAATTAAAATTACATCAGGTCTGCTGCTGACACATAAACTGGCCATGTCTGCCTGGGGCTTTGTGCCTTTGCTGTTGTTCCTGGGATTTTACGGCAAAAGCCCTGCTCTTAACTCCAAAAGACTAGGTCCATCTGGACACTGTTCCAATACCACAGTTAAAGAGACAAATAATGGGAGAAACAGAGAGAAGGGAATCTATTAAATTTGGCCACGTGGGGAAGGGAGACAGTGGAAAGGTCCAGTATCTCCAAGCCTGTCTATTAGGTACAGACATGAATATTAGGTTTAAACAGTGGGCATAGGTATGCACGACTAAGGAGTCGTCATCCTCCCCACCATCCAGCGTCATTGACTCAGCTCTGGTCCCAAAGCCTGTCGGGTTGTTGGTCTGTTACGTTCATATGGGCATCTTTACGCTCGGAGGCTACAGTCCCATCTGATTCTGGAGACTGTCCTGGTAGGTTTCGCTCCTTCTGCAACTGAGGGTGACTCAAAAAAAAAAAAGATAAAGGACAAGAACCTATCTCTGTGCCTCCAGCTGAAGTCCAGATGTGAAATTAAAGCACAGACACCAGACATCACCCCACTTTTCCCTCCCTCATGGGCCTGCCTGAGGAGGCAATGCTTTTAAACAATGTGACATCCACATGCCTGTTTCTTTCTGTCTTTGGTGCATCCACCACACTTGGGAAGATGGTTTAGACAGATCAGTTATGGTTTAGACACATCATATAGGATGTAAACAAAACCAGTAGGAATACTAGAAACATCATTTAAACAGGCCACCTGGCACAGGAGGGAAAGGCATCCACAGGGAGATTCACAGAGATGAAAGGGGGAAATTCAGAGCCAGGCACAGTTCCCCTGGCATGTGCGAATGCTTGAAGAATGGGCCATTCGTGAGAAGACAGACAGTAGTGGTGCTGGGGAATAAGCCGTAATCAACACAAGTTGGGAGACATGGTTTGACCAAGTGAGAAGGAGGGAAAAAACAGAGCGAGCTACAGCAGGATTAATATGAAAGTCAGATCCCCATCACGGGGGTCAACTGACAGTGCAAGGACAGATGGACGGAGGATGGAAGGACGGGGCTGTAAAGCGCCTGGACTCCGGTCTCCAGGATCAGTCCCACTGGGGTTCCAGACACTTCTGAAACACCACACCCTCAATGCAGACGGCAAACCAGCACAGGGTGGCTGCAAACTGCTACGGAATGACATCTGACACTAGCAAAGGTCTTTCAGCTGTAGAACACCACCGCCCGCCGCCACCACCCATACCCCCACCAACACCAACACCAACACCACCAGACAGGTCTAAAGAAGACAGAATCCATCCATTGCAGAGAGTAAATCTTCTTGGAAATATGTGCATAAGGAGAAGAGGACACCGACTTTTCAGACCTCAGAGAAATGGATTCACAATTTGATTCTGTTGAGTGGAAATGCAGTGGTCCCATGAGTTTAAATCAATCCCAACTACTTGGAACCTAAAAACATAAGGTCTTCCAAACATCTTTTCAGAATCTAATATGTTCTGATGGGTAAAGTCCTCTTCCCCAGAAGCTCTTATTAGCAGTTTGGTCCCTTCCCCCTTTTATTATAAATAAAGTTGGATTGCACAATAAATATAATTATTTACTGAATTTATTTTCTTTAAGAAGATTTAAGGGACTTTTCCTATCTATTCAGTGTTTGTGAACTGAACTGAACTGGTAGAGCTCAGACTGACAGGTACAAAACACTTATGGATGAGCTAGGGTGATTGTTCACTTTGTTTCCTTTGCTCTTTTGAAGTCATGGTGTGTGTGTGTGTGTGTGTGTGTGTGTGTGTGTGTGTGTGTGTGTGTGTGTGTGTGTGTATGTGTGTGGTGGTTAGTTGATTAAACTGATGTTTTGTGAACAGACAACTGCTCTCACCCAGCCCTGTGTACAAACTAGGGGACCTGCTCTGATTTGGGTATGATTGGAGTGCGAGCTAAAAGTTTGGTCCAGTGTAGTAAAGATGGCGGCCTAAGGCAGGTCACTCAGGGAGACTCTCAGTCACTGCCATTTTCCTCATGAGATTCCCCAGCTCTTTAAAATCTAACTCTCTGGGTTCACACCTTCTGCATAGAGATTGTAGGTAACCCATGCTGAGGGATTGTGTTGGAAGGCTCCCCTCCCCCACTCCCCGCCCTAGGAAACAGTTCCCATAGTGTAGGAGCTTTAAACCCTTTCACTCAGATAGAAGACAGTTCAGGAATGCCAAAACATAAAATTGGTTTCATCCATAAAACTCTCACCACAACTATACCAGCTGTACATCTCACCTGGCACTCCCATCTCTTGAAGCATGCAGGACTCACAGCTCAGTAAGACTTTTGGGTGCCATCCTCCCCGGCATCCTTAGAAGCAACTTCTGTCACTACAAGAGCTAGTTCACGGAGAGGGGACCCTTCAGGCCCAATACTATTTCCGTTTTTTTAAGTCCACAACCAAAGTGAGCAGTGTCTTGTCTTCAGCAATAAGGTCTTCGGATTCCAACAGAGATGCAATCCTTTATCATCTGTTTTGAGTAACCGGCAGGTGATCCCAGATATTCACAAATCTTTTTCTCATATCTTGCTTTAACAAACAGCAAGACAGCATCCCCTGCCCATCCTCTCTTACACACGTGCACAAGCACTTTCCCACTGTGCAGTCAACTCAGCCTAAAACATATTTTTTGTTTCTTTACTACACACAACAGTGGACATGTTGCTCTCACAGACTGAAAAAAATTATTTAAAATCGTAAGCTTGTCAGGGCATCTCTGTACTCATGCACCAGAATGCAGTCACCATACTGGCATGCCATTCTGCAAAGAAGGCAGCATCACCAGGATTTCCCATACACCCTTCACCAGGACCTCCCACTGGATAAGAACTCAGCATCTTTTCCATGCTTCAGGACCCACTGTAGGGGCCATGCAGCCACTGGCATAGGGAGAAGGCACAGTCTCTTACATCACATCATCATTTCAGGATTCTACCCCCTGGTGCCCCACCCTCAGCTCCCTTCCTTGATACACATAGCCAAGGCTATACAATTATTCCTCCCCAATTCATCTTTGATTCTGTCAGGTCCCTGTTGGGGTGCCAACTGTTTTGTGACAGACTTTCAGATCCCTGTTGGGGTGCCAACTTTTTCTGGGGAGACACAGACACATCTATTCCCCCTACAAAAAGGAAGCTCACGAGAGACCAAAGTAAGAGTTTCATCAGTGACCAACTTGGTGGTCCAGCGAGTATTTTTATTGAGATTACTGACAGGGCATGGGTGAGAGGTTGCTTACAAGGTCACCATTGTAACTGTGACTCCAAAGCCTTCACTCACTCACAGATCTTCCTGGTCCCCAATGCGAGCAAAAATCTCCATGTTCCCTGGGGTCTTCATGTCTGTTCGAGTACAGGGAGACATTCTGGCTTTTTATGAGCATAACTCTAAATGAAGTAGGTTCTAATAAGGCCCCCTTAGTGCACAGAGTCCATAAAAGTTCCCAGTTCTCCGTGGTGTAAGGCCCAGGCCTCTCAAAACAGGACAACATGCAAGTTTTCTGTGACTAAGCTGTTGTACCAGCTTCATACTGATTTCTTGACACTTATCTCGAAGGCATTCCAGATTATTAATCTTTCTCCAAAGCTGCTGAGTAATTGTGATCTTTCAAATTCTCCTATTTCTGGCCTATCTGCTTGAAAAGCTGCCCCAGTGGGCTGGGGAGCAAAGCAGAGGAAGCTTCACTTCTCTGGAGTAAGCAAGATGCCCCAAGCAGCACTGATGCCAGGGCTTTGTAGGCCACACAACGGTGCACAAAGCATCGTTATAAGCATACCCTGATGTGTCTTACCCACGTGTGTCTGTGTTTCCCTCGAGCGCTCCATAGCATGGAGTTGAATACCCCATGCATGCCACGAATCCAATCTTCATATTTGCACAAGCAATTATCACAGACTTTCCATAGGGGTTTTTGTCTTTTAATGATAAAATGAATGAACACAAAATTACAGTTTGGAGATGTTTATTCAAATAATTATTTTGAATATTTACTCGTAGATTTCTCTCTTTTATCACTACAGCTACTAAACTTTATGTTTTCCTCTAAAATTTTTTCACATATGTTTTTTAGTTTGTGGGGTTTGCTGTCATTCTTGTTGCCTCTGCTGCTGCTGCTGCTGCTGTTTTGGACATGGTTTTGCTTTATAAATCAAGACTAGTCTGAAAGTCATGAACACCACATCTTACATTAACTTTCTGTTACTCTAATTGTGCCAAAACTACTGCATTTTCACTAAACTTTTAATAAAGTCTATGATGTATAAGCTTAATTTATCACTTTGATTTTCTGTTTCTTTAAGTAACTTTTGATTATAGTAATATTTGCATATAGCAAAAAATGTTTACCCCACTTTAAATTCTATGAGCATATTTCCCTTTTAAGCTTATCAACTTTAAAGAAGGCAGGAGAAGCAAACACTGTGGTGATACAGGCCTTTTATCCAAGTATATCGGAGGTCGAGGCAGGAGAGTAGCCCAGCTTAAAGCCAGCCTGGGCTACAAAGGGAGACTGTTTCAAACAAACCAAACAAGCAAAGCAAGGTGGTCTGAGCCAGATGCTTTTAGCTTTTGTCTCTTCTAGACTCACCAGTTTGAACCTCACAGCAAGTCCCCACTGCTAAGGAAGCTGAGTAGGTGACTCTAGTACCAGATTTTAGTACAAGCAAAAGACCCATTGAAGAAGACAGGAAGGAGCTGCCCACATTTCACCTCCCAACCAAGCAGATCAGGAGGGAAAGGAGAAGGAATTAAAGTCGTGCCTTAGACTTAATACGCGAGCCCCACACGATAAAACCCAATACAAGACCCAGGCCTCTACTCCTAGACCCAACACCAATGGAAACATGATACTGGAATTAACGCTAACCAAAGCTGACTGACTACCCCTCCTCTTACCTCCAACCATTGCAAGAAGGAATCAGCGCTCCACCTACAGGGTGTTAGAGTGTAGAAGACTCATATACCTGGGGCATAGTTTATGGATGGAGCCTCTAGACATACCAACAGGGTGGACTTGAGATTCTGCCTGGGTCACCACCAGTGTTAGAGAGAGCCTCGAACACATCAGTCCCAAGACTGTGCAGGTCCTTGTGGCTGTGAGAATCAGGTATGATCCAGCTTAGTGTAAGTCAAGACGCTGTCTCCCCCACCCATTCCCAGCCTGGGGCTTCACGGCTGTCCAGGCTAGTGGTCACAGGTGGAGTCTCTAGACTTACAATGAGATGCAGTGGACACTATACTCTTATAGACACATATGTGATTTGGTCAGCTGTGGAGGGGGGCTTAATACAGCCTAGTATCAGCCCTAATGGCCAGCAGCTTACTTTCACCAATACTTCAACCTCAGGTACGGTAGCATAGAGCAAGAACCCCTCTGCTGGGGGTAGGAAAAAGGCAGTAAACCTGGAACTTTGCCTTGGAACTCAATGCTGGGCTGGTAAAAGCAATACTGGGCAGACCCCATGGGACTTCCTTCCCAGATCTGCTGAAGATGAAACCTCAGGAGAAGCCTCAGTGTTGAGAGGATAAACATAGGCCTGCGGTCAGACTCCTGTCAGCCCCCATCAGTCAACTTGTACTGGGATATATGCATTCTTCTCAGCAAGAGATAGGCACTGTGGGTCTTGGTCCTACATACATCATTGTGTCATTCTCAGTAGACTGGGCTCGGGGTGCAACCCAGCTGTGCACCACTGGTGGCCATAAGCATGCATTGAAAGCTGATCTCACAGATTGTGATTCTGCCCAGCTGCAGGCTGATGTGTAGACAGTGCCTAGCCTTACCCTACTCCAGGGAGAGGTTTTTGGGTACAGACTACCCTCACTAGGGACTCTTTCTGCAAAGGTCAACAGACCAACTGTGGCTTTAGGACAACCCTAGGCTAAGATCGCCCTCTTGTGCTGAAACAGTGACAGCACAACAACAGCCAACTTACACCATACCTGTCTCTAGGGCGCCATCTAGTGTTTAAATAAGAGAAGTAATTAAAAGGCTCAGACAAAAAATGATTGGCCGGCTTAGAATTTTTGTAAAGGAATCATAAAGATAAGAGTTAATACCCAGTCTTCAGACAATATCACATACCAACAAGCATCGGGAGCTACTCTATGGGAGGATGGCCTCCCATAACGGTGAGAATGCACTTAATATGCAGACATCTTGGGTGGCTAATTGATGGCCACCTTTAGACACTCATTGCCCCCTTCTGATCATTCTCCGCAAGTTTCACTGACTCTTCAGCTTTCACACCGACTAGCTTATGACTTTTATGTTCTTTTCTATAAATCTAGCTATCCTGATATTACTTGTGCATTGATACTAAAGATTCAACAAGTGATAAAAACAAGTAGTAACTTAGAAGGTTGTAACTGTGCCACCATTTTCATCACGTGATGTGAACAGACCCACTGACGAGATTCTCCTGCCTGAGAGTTTTCTCAGTCCCACGGACTACGCGTTCCCCCCTCGAGCTCTGTTTAACTTTACATGCCTCATCTGCACGGTCCCAAATCTTCAGTTTCGTGCGTTCCATGTTCCGCGTTAGTGGGGAATCTCCCCGTGTTGACACCCTCGTGCGATATTTTAGAGAAGTCTGTAAACAGCAAACCACACATTTTAGAATATAATTTTAAATTATTCTTTCCGACTCTTGACTGAGTCCTAGATCTAAGGTTCAAAATTACATACACTTGGAGATTTGAAGGCACGATGTCACCACCTCCCGGCATCCAGGGCTACTGATGAGAATTCAGACTGACTCTCTTGTCATTGCCTGTGAACTTTCTCTTCCTATGGGAAGCTTTTAATGTCTCTTCTTTCTCCTTGAAGTTTTGAATTTCCTCTGGGTGGGGGATTTTAAAATGCATATGATTTTTTTCTTTGAGGCTCAATTCAAACCAGGCACTTACACCTTTGTCCCAGGGAAATTATTTTCTAGTAGGCTATTGAAATGTCCGTCTTGTGTTGACTTCATTCTCTGCATCTAGAACCACAGTAAAATAGTGAGAGACATCCCTGCCACTTTGTATTTCCCTCACACTCTCTCCAGGTGTGCATGATTTCTTCCTCCCAACATTGCTGGCCCCGTCATTAACTACACTCTTTCCCTTAAGTGTCCTGGCTGCTGGATTTTATTTCCAGTGGCAGAAAGTACTTTTAATTACCAGGTTCACATTCCTGTCTCTTCTTGCTCGGTTTTCACAGTCACAGCCTGATCTTCTGTGTGCACTATCCTTCTAAATCTCGCTGAAATCATTCACGATTGTCCTAATTATTTGGTTGCCTGGATGTTCTTTATTTGTTAAAAGCATAATTGTCTGGTTTGTTATTCTTGAGTATCCTGTTGTGTGGTTTCTTTTCCTTACATTCCTGAGCTGTCAGCTCATTCACGAATACAGGTCAGATTGCTTGCACAGTCCCATGAAAGAGCCGAAGCTTGCCCGCTGTAGAACCAGTTACATGGTGCGTACTGTCTCTGCTGCTTCAAGCCACCAGACTCGACATGAGAATGACACTGACAAGACTATGTATCTACCAACCAGCCTGCTAGCTGGATGAGCTCATTCAAGT
This sequence comes from Uromys caudimaculatus, assembly GCA_028551405.1. Classification (NCBI taxonomy): domain Eukaryota; kingdom Metazoa; phylum Chordata; class Mammalia; order Rodentia; family Muridae; genus Uromys; species Uromys caudimaculatus. The sequence continues at coordinate 73,220,887 of CM052703.1, forward strand.
AAGACCTGCCTGGCTGGTCTGAATCCCATACCAAATGAAGGGCTGTGGTTTGTGGTCATTAAATATTGCAGTGCTTTGCTCTGCAGGAAAAGTTAGTGGATGCAAGCTCTAGGACATAATAATGTTCTAGTTGTGGACACTGAGGCATATGAGATTGAAGGCCCTTGCTCTCATATGATAATCATGGTAGCACACTTGTATAGGCTAATACTGGGATTGCATGTGAAAGCCATGGGTAGGACAGCATCCAATTTAGAAGCTGCAGTCAGAGGAAATGTCTATGAGTGGGTGAAATCGAAGCTGAGGCTTTAATGACAATGGAGAGGTGATCGTGTAATGGTTCAGAGACAGAGTCTTTCAGAATGAAGAGTAAGTGTAAAGTCACTGAGGAAGGAACATCACCTGAACGGACACAAAGACCAGTGATGATGGACCATGAGAATGAGTACAAATACATTCAACAGAACACAGTATGCAGAAGGACTCAGATTACAATTAATATATTAGTTATCTCCATATTGGTAGCATCCCTGTCCTTTGTGGAACAGGAGATGACGATGATGATGATGATGATGATGATGATGATGATGATGATGATGATTTATTTTTATTAACTTTATATCCTGATCACAGCTCCCTTCCCTCCCTCCTCTCCTCTCTTCTCAGTACCACCCTTACAAATCCGTCCCCCATTGCCTTAGAGAAGGGGACCCCCCCCTTGGGTACCACCCCACACAGGGACATCTAGTCCCAGCAGGTCTAGGCACATCCTCTCCCACTGAGGCTCATTCAGACAGTCCAGGTAGGGGGGTGGGAGGGAGGGGATCCAATGGCAGGGAACAGAGACTGGGACAGTTCCCGCCCCACTTGCTAGGGAAACCACATGAACAACACGCTGAGCTTTTGCTACAGATGTGTAGGGGTCTGATTCTAGGTCGAGCTCCTACAGGAGCAGGAGCTTTTAAGGCAAAGCCCTTCTCCTGCTGACATTTGGGGGCTACCACTTGCTATAATCAGTTTTCTTAATCAACCAGATCCCATCTGTTTCTGTATTCTGGGGCTTCAAAAATGTCCTTCTAAGTTATCCACTGTGCTAGCTAATTTATGTCGACTCGACACAAGCTAGACTCACTGGGGAGGAAGGAGCCTCAGTTGAGAAAATGCTTCCATAAAGTCCATCTGTAAGTCCGTCTGTAAAGTACTTTTTAAATTAGTGATGGATGGGGGGGGCCCAGCCCATTGTGGGGGGTGCTATCCATAGCCTGATGGTCCCTGATTCCATAAGAAAGCAGGCTGAGCAAGCCATGGAGAGCAAGCCAGTAAGTAGCACCCCTCCATCGCCTTTGCATCAGCTCCTGCCTCCAGGTTCCTGCCCTGTTCCTGAGTTCCTGTCCTGACTTCCTTTGATGATGAACTGTGATGTGGAAGGGTAGTGTAGCCAAATGAACCCTTGCCTTTCCAAGTTGCTTTGGCCATGGTGCTTCATCACAGCAATAGTGATCCCGAGAAAGGTACTTGCCTTTCCAGCTAGGTCTTCCTAGTCCCGTTGTCATCTCCATGTTCTTTTGAAGGCACAGGCTGGTTTCCACCCTCAGAAGCAGAGTGCAGTGCACCTGGCCCCTGCTCACTGCCTTGAATTGAAATGCTCTGGTCTTGTTTTAAATTTTGCAGCTCTACCTCCGTCTTACTGTGTCACCTGTCGTCATTATCATTCCTTCTCTCTTTGAGTCTTCTCATTTACAACTTGGATTTATAGTGGCTGGCGAGAGGTGAGGCCCCAATAGAACATTTATTTACTACCCAATAAATATTAGAGTGCCCTCCACAGTTGAGGCCCCTTTCCCTACCTACTTGTTCTTTTGGTTTCTGCTGTTGTTGTTGCAGTTGAGGTGAACATGTCTAGTCAAATAAAAAACAAAACAAAACAAAACCTCAAGAGAAGACACAAAGGACATACAAGAATGTACTAATCTCTGTACCTTAAATTTCAGAAGGTACTTAATACATTGTTATGGTGTGTGTGTGTGTGTGTGTGTGTGTGTGTGTGTGTGTGTGTGTGTGCGTGTGAGTGTGACTAAGTCTTACTCTATAACTCTCTAATACTGACCAGCTTAGAATGTATATGTAAATCAGGCTGGTCTTGAACTTGTGATGACCTTCCTGCCTCAGCCTCAAAGATGTAGGTATCATAGGCATTCACCGACATAGCTGGCTATTTATTTCTTTTGCTATCAGAATTCATGCAACATTTTGCATTGGTTAGTCCTTGAATGTTGAATTACTTACACAGCTTAGTGGCTAATCTTGACTGCCTCACTGGATTGGATTGAAGAGTTCCTAGGAGACTGACAAAGCATGCCTCTGGTGTGACTGTAAGGGCGTTTCAAAAAATGATAAAATGGGGCCAGTGCTTCTTGAACACCACAGTCCTGGAGGCTGGAAGTAAGAGAGAGAGGAGAGACTGTCACTCAGGCACTTTCTCTCTGCCTCCAGGGAACCACCATGCAAGCTGCTCTCTGTACTCTCCTCATAGGAGGAACTGAGCGCTGGAAACTGAGAACCAGGATTAATAAAACCTCAGTTTATTCCCCCTTGACCCTCCAGTTAGCAGTCTGTCACTGAGATAAGCACTATGACCAAAGCAACTTCAGTAAAGTGTTCTCAGGTACCAGTGACAAGCCATTGTGGAGGGAAATCTGGGGAAGAAAGTTGAACACAAGAACTGAAGAAGAGGCCGTGGAGGAAAGCTACTTACTGCCTTATTTAGCCAGCTTTCTGATACAATGGAGGGCTGTGTGCCCAGAGGTAGCACCGCACACAATGAGCTGGGCCCTCCCACATCAATCATTTCTCAAGAAAAGACCCCACAGACGTGCCTGCAGTCCAGTCTGTTAGCAGCAGTTTCTCAGTAGAGGCTCCCTCTTCCCACCTGACCCTAGCTTGTGTCAAAATGACAAAAGACTAACCAGTGCACCCAGCACACCCCACCTTGGGGAAAATCTGACTGCTCTGTTTATGTCATTGACTTTAGAGAGGCATAAGCCATTGGGATAGAGCACACAAGATCTCATACCTGTGAGAACAGACCATGCTGCATTGTTGACAGTAGGAGATTGCTGTGCTTCACGGGTGGGTAGGCTGTATTTAGCAGTGCTTCCAGCCATGTGATCTCCACTCATCCCTCTAAACTAGAAAAATGCACTTCCATACAGAGACTAGAACTCATGAAGGGAGATGTCAGTACTCTTCACGGGCCAATCCATACTCATGATATTTTCTTTCCTAAACACACTGAACCTTCCCCAAATGTACTAAACTCTTCACTGTTGCTTCAGGGTAACATTATCTCACCCCTTCTCTCAATCCTGGGGCTAGGCCAGAAAGTCCTGAATAAAGAAAAGGAGGGTGCATTCCTTATTCTACCGTGAACCATTGACTACACGGTTCCCTTTGCCTGCTTTGCCACACTCCCTGCTCTTCCTAGGAGTCTCTCTCGTCCTCCTTCTTATTGGCTATATCTTATGCATTGCTTATTCAGAGCAACTGCCCTGTGTCTCTAATCATCTCTTCCCTTCCTGATATGGTGGATGCTGCTGTGCCCTGCCAGGTTCTCCACTGTTTGTGCACCAGTCTCCCTACCACAGCGGAAAGTCGGTGACCAAGGACTGATTTTACGGCAAAAGGCCAGCTGCACCTTGCTTGCTTTTTTCTTCTGTCTCTCTTCCACCCATCTCTCTCCATAGACCCCTCCTTCATCAAAGCACGCTCCACAAAATTGCAGTCCCCTCCCTTGATAATGTCAACCTTCATGCCAAGTGACTGTACTGCAAGCCTGTTCACACATGTTTAAAACTGGAAACAAGTCTCCCTTCTGTCCGCAGCCTTCAACTGGGATGAAGATCGACATGTCCAGGCTGGGATGCAAGTGGTGCCCATGAAACCGTCCATGCCAGAGCCCAAGGTGAACAGAGACAAAAAGGAAATGTCTTTGCTGAGCAGTCCTCCACCCCGGAGGGTGTGCTGAAGCATTAGCAGCAAAGCTCTGTGTCTGACATGATAAAAAGGCTTTAATAAAATCATTTAATCTAAAATCCAATACAAACACTACTCTGTGTTAATCTTCAGTAGCCAACGAATCAATTGCAGATCTGTTCTTTTCCTTTAGAAAAAAGTAATTTGGCTAATGTTGGGACTTTGTGTATATAAGGAGCAGTTCCTCCAAAGTGCAAAGTTCAAAGCCACGATATGTTTTTTTCGGTACCTCTTATTAAATGTAACCTCTTGAGAGGGAAGAGTGGATCCAACAGTAATAAAGAAATAAAATAGAATTAAATGATTTGTGGGTAGCCCACAGAGATATTAACTAATGATCTGTGACTCACAGGGTGGTTCAGAAAGAGTTCTCATGAAAATATGTTGCAATGCTTTGTTACTCACACCTCCAAGCCTCACCCCTCAGACTGCCACTCTCACCTCCAAGCCTCACCCCTCAGACTGCCATTCACACCTCCAAGCCCCACCCCTCAGACTGTCACTCACACCTCCAGTTGCTCTCAGACCATTGCAAATTGATTCTGAGATGAAGCCATTTTGAAACTGGAGGTGTGAACTCCCTTCATACATGTGAAAGTAGAATTGCCACAGTTATGAGATGGGGAATGAGTAGAGAATCAGCATCCACTTGCCAAGGGTCCAGTAACTCACATGGAGACAGTTAACATTTTTCCAGCTGTTAGTGTTGTTAATGGGAGTGCAGAGGTTGAAAAAAGCAGTGCCAGGCACAGATTGATGGTATTTGCTGTGGTTAAGATGAGGACTGAATGTGTCCTTAGAAGGTTTGCAAATTGAACACTTCAGTTCTCAGTGGGATGATGTCAAGAGGTGGGTGGGGCTGGAAGAGATGGAGCCTAGTGGGAAGACACTGGAGATGCTGTCTGTGGAAGGAATTAATGCAGTTCTCCTGGGACTTTGTCAAGTTCTTATGAGATGGTGTGATGGTTTGAGTAGAAATGGCTCCCATAGACTCGTGTGTTTGAATTCTTGGCCATAGGGGGTGGTACTATTAGGAGGTGTGGCCTTATTGGAGGGAGTGTGTAACTGGATGTAAGCTCTGAGGTCAGATATGCTCAGTCTACTTACAGTGTGACACACAGTCTCCTTCTGCTGACTGTGGATCAAGATGTAGAACTCTCAGCTTCTCTAGCACCATGTCTATCTGCATGCTGTCAAGCTTCCTGCCATAATAGTGGACTAAACCTCTGAAACTGCAAGACATCCCTAGTTAAATGTTTTCCTTTCAAAGAGTTGCTGTGGCCATGGTGTCTCTTCACAGCGATAAAACCCAAACAGGTGACTTTCGTAGACTAGCCCTACTCCAGTATTTGGCTTCTTGTCTTGATGCGATGTCTCCCTCTGGTGTGTATTCCAACCACGCTGCCTTTTTCCGTGAAGTCTCTGTCAGAACCCAAACAATGCTGGCACCATCACCCTGAAACTCCATAAGTGTTAGCTAAATAAAACTTCTTTTTGTTTTAAAGCATTTCATTGTAGTCACAGAAAATAGTTTGAGACCTCATTAACACGAAATTTCTTGCACTACCCTGTGGATCTTATCACCCATACACGTCAGTCGCTATGACGACTGATTTAAAAATCAATTTTCTGACTCAGGTAAGGGAAGCAGATAAGTGCTTTGCTCAGTCATCATCAGAGAAGCTGCAGATGGGAAGAAATACAGAGACCCACAGCCAGACTTTAACATAGAGGGAGAATTTGGAACACTCAGCCATACACAAGATATCGTTAACAAATCCCTCACCTCATGTCTCAGGAAACCCTGTGGAAGAGGTGGAAAGTGTGTGAGAGCCAGAAGGGATGGAGAACACCAAGAAAACAGGCCCCCTAAATCAGTAAGATCAATACACATATGAGCTCATAGAGGCTGACGCAGCATGCACAGGCCTGCATGGGTCTACACCAGATGGAGTTCTAAAGTTGAAAGGAGAAGTGGGCACAGGCTCCCATCCCTAATCCAGAAGCTATCTACAATTGATAACCACTTGCAAATAAAAATTACATTTTCTGCAAGACTACTCTTAAGGGTAGGCTCCATGCCCAGCACGGAGTGGCCAACAAAAAACGAACTCAGTGGCATCTTTGGAGGTTCTGGGTCTCAGAATACTTTGTCAGGGCATTTTAAAAAATATTTTTTAATTTCATTTTATTTATAGATACTTTTCTCTGTTTTTGTCCTGCAGGTCCTTTGTAGATATAATATGGCTTCCAGTTTAGTGTTTTTATGGGACTCCTGAGTGTGCAAATGAGTGGCTCTCTGCATCCATATCTGTTTCTTAGGCCTTTTCTTGGGCTCTTTTCCTTCTGTCTGTTTGTTTGTTTGTTTCAGCCAATTCCAATTTAGTAGAATATTTTAAAATCTTATTTCATTTTATTATTATCCCATAAAGGCCTGTTTGTTTTCTAATGAGAGGTAGAAAGGAGATAGGTCCTGTTGCAGGATATTTGATCACACTGTGAACTCCAAAATTGCATTGTTTATTGAAGGCTGTTTCTAGTTGTGGTGTGGCTCAGCCCTTAGCACACACCTTTAATCCCTCTGACTGGAATACAGACACGCCCTTAGTACACACCTTTAACCCCAAACATTGAAGGTAAAGTTAGTTCCTAGGAGGAAACATCTATGTTTGAAAGTGATGTCTAATTGAGTGGCAGACTAAGGGGCAAATCAGAGAAAGATTTGAAAGAATAGGATACGCCCAACTCTCACAAGAGAGAGGAAAAAGAGGCTACTTAAGAGAGCAGTGTGAATTACAAATCTGCACTCCACTCCCCAGACCATAGCTCTGCCTGCCTCCTAGTAGGCCTTTTGCCACCCAGGACAACCAGGTATGATACCCATGCGCAAGTCCCCGTCTTTCTGGGGCAAGCCCAGCAGCTGTGAGGTCTGCCCTGCCCTTTCTGTGTTCCATCTTCCACTCTACACCTCTACCTGGAATCTGGAATCTGAACTCCACTTCCCGGGCCACAGCTCTGCCTGCCTGCTGGGAGGTCTGCTGCCACTCAGAACAACCAGTTCCAGAGGCCTGCTACTACCAAGGAGTCCCAGGCCAGCCAACACCAGAGACAATCAGATTCCTAAAGGCAAGCACAAGAACACAATCAACAAAAGCCATTACAATATAGCACCATTAGAACTGACCTCTCCTATTACAGCAAGCCCTGGATATCCACACAAAGCTGAAGAGCAAGACAATGACCTTAAATCTCATCTTATAAAAATGATAGACTGAAGTGGAACCCTTAAGGGTTCTTTGGAAAGTCCGCTGTGTTGGATGGTGGTTTGCTGGGGCAAACACATGAAGGAAAGTTCCATTAAAGTAGACACAGGTGAAAGACAAAAAAGGACATCAAGGGGATACAAATTGGAAAGGAAGAAGTCAAAGTATCGCAATTCATGGATGATATAGTAGTATACATAAGCAACCTCCAAAATTCTACCAGAGAACTCCTACAGCTGATAAACTCCTCACAAAGTGTCTGGGTACAAAATAAACTCAAAAAAGACCAGTAGCACTTCTTTATACAAATAATAAACAGGCTGAGAAAATTTCAACTTCATATGGAAAAAAAACCAGAATAGCTAAAAAACAATCCTGAACAATAATAGCACTTCTGGAGATATCACCATCTCTGATTTCAAGCTGTACTACAGAGCAATAGTAATAGAAATTGCGTGATATTGGTATAGAATCAGATAGGCAGGTTGACCAATGGAATCAAATCAAAGACCCACAAATAAACCCACACACCTATAGACACTTGATTTTTGACAAAGAAGCCAAAACAATACAATGGGGGAAAAGCATCTTCAACAAATGGTGCTGGTCTAACTGGATATCAGCAGGTAGAAGAATAGATCCATATTTATCACCCTGCATAAAACTTAAGTCCATGTGGATCAAAGACCTCAACATAAAACTTGATACACTAAATCTAATAGAAAATAAAGTGGGAAATAGCCTTGAATGCACTGGTACAAGAGACGGTTTCCTGAACAGAACACTGATGGCTAAGGATCTAAGATAATTGATAAATGGGACCTCATCCAACTGAAAAGCTTCAGTAGGGCAAAGGACACTGTCAATAGGACCAAAGGGCAGCCCACATATTGGGAAAAGATCTTCACTAACCATGTATCTGACAAAGGGCTAATATTCAAAATATATAAAGACAACCCAATTTAAAATGGGGTACAGGGCTAAACACAGAATTCTCAATAGAGGACTCTCAAATGGCCGAGAAGCACTTAAAGAACGTTCAACATTCTTAGTCATCAAGAAAATGTAAATCAAAACAACTCTGAGATTCTATCTTATACCTATCAGAATGTCGAAGACCAAAAGCTTAAAGAGGAGCACATGTTGGCGAGAATATGGGAAAAGAAGAACACTCCTCCATTGCTGGTGGGCATGCAAACTTGTACAACCACTCTGGAAAGCAATGTGGAGTTTCTCAGAAAATTAGAAATAGTTACCACTCCTGGGCTTATACCCAAAAGATACTCCACCATACCACAAGGACACATGCTCCACTATATTTATAGCAGCTTTATTCCTAATAGCCAAAAACCAGAAAGAACCCAGATGTTCCTCAACCAAAGAATGGATACAGAAAATGTGGTTCATTTACACAATGGAATACTACTCAGCTATTAAAAACAAGGACATCATGAACTATACAGGCAAATGGATGGAACTAGAAAATATCATCCTGAGTGGGGTAACCAGACCCAAAAGGGAATGCATGGTATGTACTCACTTATAAGTCAATATTAGCCATAAAGTACAAGATACCCATGATACAATCCATAGACCCAAAGAAGCTAAACCAGAAGGAAGGCCCAAGCAAGGCTGCTTGAATCTCACTTAGAAGGGAGAATAAAAGTCCTAGGAGGCAGATGGATGGAGGAACCTGGGTGGGAAAGGGGATGTGGAAGGGAATGGGGGTATTCAGGATTAGGTGTGGGGAGAGACAGGAGAATGAATGGAAACCTGCAGCTGGCAGGGGTGAGGGAAGAAGGGCACCTCTGTGCTGTGGTGGATGTGATAGGGGAGACTCCCAGGAGTCTATAGGGGTGTCCTTGGCTGAGACTCATAGTAGTGAGGGTGTAAACCTGAAGAGGCCACCACCTGTAGCCAGATGGGACTCCCAGTGGAGGGAAAAGGGCACCAACACACCCACAAAACTCTTGACCAATGTTTTATCCTGTCTACAAGAAGTGCAGAGATGGGGGATGAAGCAAAGACTGAGGGAATGGCCAACCAGTAACTGGTCCAACTTGAAACCTATCCCATGAACAAGCACCAGTCCCTGACACTATTAATGATACTCTGTTATGCTTGCAGACGGGAGCCTGGCATGGCTGTCCTTTAAGAGGCTCCACCCAGCAGCTGACTGAAACAAATGCAGAGACCTACAGCCAGACATTGAACAGAGCTTGGGGACTCTTGTGGAGGAGTTAGAGGAAGGACTGAGAGCCCTGAAGTGGGTAGGAACTCCACAAGAAGACCAACAGAGTCAACTAGCCTGGACCTTTGGGGTTCACAGAAACTGAACCATCAACTAAGGAGCACACAAGGGCTAGGCCTAGGCTCTGCACATGTGTGGCAGACGTGGATCTGGGTCTTCATGTGGCTATCCAACAACTGGAGCAGGGATGTCCCTAAAGCTGCTGCCTGGCTGTAGAATATCTTCCCCTAGCTGTGCTGCCTTGTCTGGCCTTAGTGAGAGAGGATGCACCTAGCCCTACAGAGACTTGATCTGCCAGGGGTAGGGAATACCCATGATGGGTCTCCACCCTCTCAGAGGAGAAAGGAAGGGTGGATGGAAGAAGGGACTGTGTGATGGGGGGAACTGAGAAAGGAGTTCAGTGATCAGGATGTAAAGTGAATAAATAAATTATTAATGGAAAAAAAGGAGAGAGCAGTGCAGAGATGGGGGGAGGAGGAGGAAGAGGAGGAGGAGGAGGAGGAGGAGGAGGAGGAGGAGGAGGAGGAGGAGGAGGAGGAGGAGGCAGTTTCATTGAAAGAGTTTTACAGAGAGAGATTGCAGAGAGAACAAGCTAGATACAGGTGAAGACAGGATGAGCCAGAGAATGGGAAGGAGCCAGAAGATTAGAACAGGTTGCTAGAGTTAATATGAGGCCAAGCTTAGCATTTCAGTCAGAGCCTGAGAGAAAAGCCAGATTGAATCAGTCAGCTTAAAGAGGAGTTTGAGCCAGAACAGCTGAGTTGAACCAGCTGGCTACAGTTCAGAAAAAAACTAGAAAGGGTGAGCTTATTCAGAAGTGTCTTAGAGGCTGAAAACATTCTAGGCCTGGCCAAGATAAGATTGTACAGGCTAGAAGCTTCACTGACTAGGCCTAGGCTAGCAGAAGGAGGCAGTAAACTTCTGAGACAGTTACCTCAGACAAATAAAAATTACATTTACAAGATCCGATAGAAGGGAAGGTGGGAGCCAGGAAAAGTAGAGGGAGAGGAAACTGTAATCAGGATATATTATGTGAGAAAAAGTTCAAGTTTTCAACAAAGGAAAAAGGAGTCAATTTTTCTGGCTGAGACAGGCTAAGTCTGTGGAGTGTTTCTGTGCAAGCCCGAGGTCATGGCTTCTGTTTCCCAGCACCTGTGTAAAAAGATGTGCACAGCCACACATGCCTCTAAGTCCAGTGCTCACTGGAAGATCACTGGGACTTCCTGGCCTGTCTTGTTGAATTGGTGAGCTCCAGCTTTAGCGAAGGACTCTGTCTCAAAATATAAGGTGGCATGGAACTAAGACACCTGAGGTCAACCTCTGGCCTACACACAGGAGCTTGTGTACTCATACATACATACAAGCTTTACACATAGGTGCACACGCACACACACACACACACACAAACACACACAAACAAACAACATTTTTCCAAATGTACATAGAGAATTGGAGGCACTGCTGAACAGTCTTAATGGAGAAGGTGGCACTTGGGCTTCTGTTAAGTTGGATTTGAGGATGGCCGAAGTGCCTGAGTTCTTCCACAAGCAGTCTTTGACCATCTGTGACAGGGGAGGTCCCACAAGCCCTTGTCCACAGTGCAGGTTGACTTCACCTTGAGGATCTGTCTGTATTGTGGAATCACCATCGTTGTTACTGAAGCTTGATTCTATACTTCTGCTTATTCTGTTCTTTCTCCTGCCCTTATCCTCAGGGCCATGTGTTTTGGATGTGACTTCTTGCCATCACGGGATGTGGCCATAACTTCTATGTTGCTCAAGGTCCTGGCCATAGCTTAGATTTTTAGAGCACACTGGGTGTCTTAGTTAGGGTTTTACTGCTGTGAACAGACACCATGACCAAGGCAACTCTTATAAGGACTATATTTAATTGGGGCTGGCTTACAGGTTCAGAGGTTCAGTCCATAATCATCAAGGCAGGAGCATGGCAGCATCCAGGCAGGCAGGTGCAGGCAGAACCATTTTCATCTGAAGGCTGCTAGTAGAATACTCTCTTCCAGGCAGCTAGCACTTGGGTATTAAAGCCCATACCCACAGTGACACATTTACTCCAACCAGGCTACACCTCCTAATAGTGCTGCTCCCTGACCCAAGTATATACAAACCATCACACTGAGTATATCATACTCCCAGACCATCACATAAAGGAGCCTCTGGGAAAATCCTCTCAACTGGCTTTGCTCCCAACATCTCCTTCTACACTAGTGTGTGCACATTTTTCCCTATCACGTGAAGCATGTGAAGAAAAGTATCCAACTCCCTTCCCTTATTTTAAAGATATGTGCTCTGCATCCCCTCTCCCACAGACTTAAATCTGCTAGATGTCTCGTTCACCCCTAGGTGACTAGAAATATAACTTGCTTGTCTTTGACACTTCTATAAGAACTCCTTCGAAATTATATTTTGGGGCATCAAGCCCATAAAGTGTGAGCTTTCCCAAATCCTCTCTTATGTACATCAAGTTAAAGAATATTTAACTCCCTTTTTTTCTTCTTATATCTCTGCCAAATGAATGCCCTCGCCACTGGCATTATCCAACAGTCTTGACAATATATCGTGCGCCACCATTTCTTTTTCTAGGTGTCTCCTTGGCCGTGCCTGTTTTCCATGGAGTTCCAACAGATGAAGGAAAAATGGAACCATCTTTCCCTGCCACTTCAGAGTGAAGCTCATCCCTGGGCTAAGACATCACTGCAGCTGCTGATGGGTGCCCTGACTAGTGCAGAACTGGAGCCAGAAGGCAGGGATGGTGCAAGTTTTAGTACTGGAGAAGTCCTGGCCATTGGGTTTGATAGATAGCAAGGCTCTTGATTTTGACTAGTTTGTCTTCAGTGCCCCATTATTTTATTTTATTCCCATCAAATTGGGTAAAGTCATGGTTCTAGTTAGTGAGAGGTTATAGGCTTGGCACTGGGCTTGCCTGGCTCTAGTAAACTTCTGAAATCCCACTAAGTACAGTCACCTCTTTTCTCTGCAATCATCCTTTCCCCCACAGAATCTGTCGCTGGTTACCCAGGAGCTCCTGTCTCACACGTAGAAAACCCTTCGCTGATTCTCAGGAGTACCCTTGACTCCCTTCCTCCACTACACACTCTTTCCCTTCCCAATTCACAGCTGCACCATCTGTTACCTGAACGTCACCGGCATCTATTTTATACAGAACAGAAGTTTATTTGGCATGTGATTCTGGAGGCTGGAAAGTCCAAGAACATAGGAGCACATCTGTTGAGCATGTGTGACGGCTTTGTGCCCAGGCAATACAGGATAGCAAGACAAGACACTTCTTTCAAAGCCATTTCTGTAATTGTGAGTGCTCCTTGTCTGTCTCTAATTACCACCCAAAGACCCATGAGTCTGGAAATTATGTTTTACTATGTGGTTATTTTTTAAGCTTCCAGACCTTAGCTCCTCTGGCTAGCCAATGGAAGTGCCTCAACAGTTGTCTCATCTGTTAGCTTTATACTTATGTTTATTCCCTCCCCATTTTTCTTTTAGTCTCAAAAGGAAATATTTCCATTGGCATTACATAACGAGTTTGACCCAGTTGTTTTTCTTTGTTCATCCTTTGTCCATCTTCCTATTTACCTACAACACTTTTTAAACAAGAGACCTTTCATTCTCTGTCATAGGGATGAGACTTTAGAGAAATCCAGGCTAATTACTTATGGCCTTTTCTTCCAAAATAGAAACCTTCTGAGAAACAGACACAAGGGTCAGACACTGTTTCAAGAGGTTCAGACCTCATAGGAAGGAGGGACATCCATGCTATCATTGAGGTCAACTCAAGAGACAGCTGAGGGACTAGGAGCTGGGTTAACTCCTCAGGGTATGGAGGCAGGAAATGTGCATGAGGTACAGAAAACCAAGCCATGAAGAATCTGTGCTTCTGCAGACAAGAGGGCAAGGTAGTCATCGGGTACGTGCTGCATGCAAGGAGGAAGAGCCCAGCAGTGGGGAACACTATGCATTCAGAAAACCACAGGGTTGGAACAGCTCAGACTCTTGAGGAAAGTGCAGATTCAATAGACGGAAGGGAGAGAATGAGGCTGGCAGCTCAAAAAGAAAAAGAGGTGAATAAAGCCTCTCAATGAGAGCAACAATAAAACAGTAGGTTGCTTGAGGTCATGGTATTTTATCCCAGCAATAGAAAAGTAACTAATGCAGACCCTCAGAACAAAAGTAACACGTGGGCTTGAGTGCATTGGCGTCTGCAATTCTGGTACTGGCGATATGGAGACAAGAGGATCCCTGGTATTCACTGGACAGCCAGCAGAGCTGAATCAGTGAGTTTTAAGTTAAATGAGGGACCCTGTGCCTGAAAATAGTAGAGAATGATTGAAGAAGACACCCAGGGTTGACCTCTGACCACCACATGCATGCATATACCTACACATATGTATATCACACACATATACCACATATAAGTTTCAGGACAGCCAGGGCTATACAGAGTGTCTGTTTCTCAAGATGATAATACAAAAAAAATCCTGTGAGGATTAATAAATAATTCCAAGAGTTTTTTTCGAAAAAAGAAGACTGTCTATGCCTTTTGGCTAAGTTCAAGTGTAACGTCTGTTCTTTTCAGCTTAATATCTGATGTGTTTTTTATCCAAAGAAATAGCAACAGGAAAGATGAAATGGAAGAGAAATAGAATGGCAAAAACTAATGAAGGGAAGAAAGACTAAGCTCTTACAAGGGAAAACTAAAAATATCTAAAAACGTAATTTATTGAGGATACATTTTTTCAGAATGCTCAATACTTTTCAGGTTTTGGGGATGTGTTGGAGATAAATAGCTGTATAAAATATGGCTTCCACCCACAAGGAATAGAAGTTCTAATGAAGCATTTCTATTTTGCATATATTATTGCATGGTAACATACAGCTCAAATTGAGAGTGGTACAGCAAAGTGTCGAGCAAGGGGTAATAGCAAGGCCGAGAAGCAAGCTGTGGCTGGGTACAGAATTGTCAAGGCTTTTTTATTATGACACCCAGCTCAAAACCTGGAACAGAAATTTTCCAGGCAGGGTGTTTGGAAAAGCAGCTGGGTAGAAAAGCCAATTAATCTAAGGGCCTCGCCAGGAAGGGGGATGCTCAGGCTCATGTAAATAGGTCAGCAGAGCTGGAGCAAACAAAGGAAGCAGAGGTCGAAGGACACCAGGCAGGGTGCCCAAAAGTCCTCATTCCCCCAGAACATGAAAGATGGGTCCTGGAATTCTGGGTTTGCATTTTAAAATTCAAGTGCTCTTGGGTAAAATTGTTGGTTTGGTCACTGTGTTGGTGAGACTTTTCATCATAGTGATGAGTATCTGAGAAAACAAATTCCAGAAGGAGAGCATTACTCCAGAGCATGACGTCAGAGGTTTTAGCCTCTTGCTAACAGGAGCCTTTGCTCCCTTGACTCCATGGATTCTGGGACAATGGTGATATAGAACATGACTGTGGGAAGCAAGAGACCTGCAGTGTTTCCCACTTTTGGGAGACTAGGAAGCAAAGAGGACGATGTCTTAGTCAGGGTTTGTATTTCTGCACAAAACATGACCAAGAAGCAAGTTGGGGAGGAAAGGGTTTATTCAGCTTACACTTCCATGCTGATATTCATCACCAGAGGAAGTCAGGACTGGAACTCAAGCAGGTCAGGGATCAGGAGCTGATGCAGGGGCCATGGAGGGATGTAACTTACTGGTTTGCTCAGCTTGCTTTCTTATAGAACCCAGGACTACCAGCCTAGGGATGGTACCACCCACAATAGGCCCTTCCATCCCTGATCACTAATTGAAAAAATGCCTTACAGCTGGGTATCATGGAGGCATTTCCTCAAGGGAGGCTCTTTTTTCTGTGATAACGCCAGCTTGTGTCAAGTTGACACACAAAACCAGCCAGTACAGGAGACAAGCAGAAAGGGGTCAGGACAACTTCAGAGGGTGACCTAATTCTTCTAAGCATACCTAATTGTCCATAGTTTTGCCACCTCCCAAGTCTATTTGGATTTTGAACTCACTTGTGGATTGATTCACTGGTGACAAACAGAGCCCTCTCACCCACTCACTTTTTCAAAAGTCCACCTGTGAACATCGCTCATATTTGGGGACAAAGTCTTCAATATATGAGTTTCTTTGGTGGGAACACATCATATCCAAATTTTAGAACTAATCTTACTGACAAATCTGAGAAAAACACAGTGGAACCCTTCCTAGGGCAAGGATGATAAAGATGGAGGAGATGGATGGGTCCAGGAAATATTTAGAGGAGGCTAAGCGTGACACTATTGTGGCATTTGCCTGACACTCTAGCACTCAGGAGACTGAGAGAAGAGGATCAGGTTGGGCTACATAAGATCAGGTTAGTTTTAAAAAATCAAAACATAAAAACAAATATCACATTGATAGACTCTAATGACTAAATGCCAGATAGAGTAATAACCAAGAATGTTCTCAGATTTCCCTGACTTTGAACACTAGAGTGGGGGGGGGTATTAAAAACTAAATATCTAAATGATGAAGAATTTGTTCTTTTGGCATTAACTGTCAAATAAAGCTTCAGAGCTGAGAACTATTAGTCACATGGGACCATGTCTCGTTGCTCTGTCTCCTTCATCCTTGGAACACTAATGGAAGCTGGGTGTAGTGTTCACTCAAACACAGTTAAGAAAAAATTTGGACATTAGAGTCAAACTTTTAAAAGGGATATTTGTTTGATGAATAAAGAATTAGGACTCTACATAATGAGAAAAAAGAAAAACATGGAGCCTGTGTTACTGGTGGCATCCCTCCTGAATTCAAAAGACGTCAAAAATGTGTTGTTCTTGCCCCCCTAATTCTCAGACTACAATATTTAACTCAGAGGAAAACGTAGCTGAATTATAAAGTCCTTTCAACACATCTGACACATCTGTTATAGAAGCCTTATAAAAAGCACACTGGCTGCCTGTAAATTTTATAATTATGTTAATTCAAACTCAAAGACACTCCCATGAATTTTTTAAGGAATATTTCCAACTCATATCACAGAGCTGGTTCTGCCTGCCATTGAGATGTGGGGAATATTTGCCGTACGCACTAAATTCTCTTCTTTAACTGCCCATGTCATGAAAGCTGAGGACTAGAATGAAGATGAGCACTAGAAAGAGAAGATAAAAGCTTATTAAACAATGCATCCTTAATCCAGAGAGACCTCAGCCAGGCATCTAGAGAGTTGAGAGCTCATTCTCTCACACCCCTAATCTGAGCAGGTAGCTTCAGCATGGACCACTGAAATCAATCAACCCAAAGCTGGTTTTCCAAGATCCATCATCCATCCAACCATTCATTCAACAAATCCATATTAAGCAATACTGTGAGCAAGGTGTTTTCATAAAAATTTGGGATATGTCAGTTAACAAAACAGACACAGGTCCCTCTGGTTGATCTTATATCCTAAAGGGTGATGGCAAGTAAGACTCAAATGAACAGTAAACACAAATGTACAAATGTACAGCACCATGCGTTCACAGGTGAAAGCAGTGACACAACAGAAGGATAGGAAGGGCAAGCGAAGCAGCCTGTGCTCCGGGGAAAGGCCTGGTCTGCAGTGTAAGCAAGATGGCTGGAGAGTTCTGCGGAGATGATCAGAGAGGAGCAAGAACGTGAGCACGGCTCTCTAGGAGGGAAGGCTAACTGGTTGCATTTTCTCTTGCCCTCCACATAGTCCAGACTGTCTAAAACAGGATCTTAGCAAGGCACACTACTAAGTTCAAAAACTGGGTGCTTTGCTTGTGGCCCACGAATAAACTCTGTGTGATAACCCATCTGCTCTTTAATATCCCGCATACAATCTGCACACTCTACTCACCCCCTCACGAACACAGAAGCCTCCCCAGAGCTCTTATGAAAGCACTGCACTTAAGACATTGTGGAATTGTAGGCTGCTACCTGTATCTTATGCAATGGTCACAGTTGACATTTAGAGATTGCCATGTGACAGCT
The DNA here is from genome assembly GCA_028551405.1 of Uromys caudimaculatus. NCBI lineage: Eukaryota > Metazoa > Chordata > Mammalia > Rodentia > Muridae > Uromys > Uromys caudimaculatus. The sequence continues at coordinate 73,238,418 of CM052703.1, forward strand.
GTTCATCACCAGACAAGTGAGGTCTGGGAATCTCAGTATTCTGTGAAGTAGATGAAGGCAACAATAATTGAATAGGCTTCTCATCATTGTCTTCAGAGAAGTCATACATAGAATACCTAACCTTGTGCTTGGCATACAGTAAGCACTTAATTCAAGTTAATCTTGGGTGGTGCCCATATCAGTGGCATCTGTTTGTCTTTAATTCTAGTTCACCGATACTATACATAGACCCTAGCACTTATCAGTAGGGCTCTAGGTAACGGAAGACCATTTGTCCAAGGGCATTCGGGGAGAGGTACCCAAAGCCTGACTGGAGACTTCCTGCCTAGCTGGGAAGAACCAACCCATCCATTCACCAGGATGAGAAGTCAAAGCCCTCCCTCCATCCCCACAACCCATCTGCAACCACAAACACATACACACATGCACACTTGTATGTGCACACTGACATCGGACACTACACTGAACAAGTCTGCCATTTATACACACTATTTTCTGACCCTCTCTCTCAAAATATGTTCTTACTTTAAATTAAGACATGGCAACTATTGTCGACCTGATGGTATTGGGAAGCAGCCAGATCAGTGTGAAGCACACTTCTTGATGTGTCTGAAGGCATTTTCAGACATGATTAGAGGATGAGGGCGTTGACCTGCTGAATGGATTAATCCACTGACAGATTTAAAATATGCACTGATAGGGTCAGTAAGATGGCTCAGGAGGTAAAGGTGCTTACTGTCAAGGCTGACAACCTGAGTTAATTTCTAGAACCCACGTGATGATAGGAGACAACTGACTTCCACACGTTGTCCTCTGACTTCCACGTGTGTATTATGGAACATGTGCACGGGAATGCACACACACACACACACACACACACACACACCACACACGCATATGCACAGAGAGAGACAGAGACACAGAGAGAGACAGAGGCACAGAGAGATGTTAAAATTTAGCACGGACTTATCAGGAGGTGGTAGAAACATGGAAAGTGGGGTATACTTGCAGAAAGCAGGCCACTAGAGGCCTGTCCTCGGAGGGCCAAAATTTAACCTGGCCTTTTCTGTCTGCTCAGTTTCCTGTCTTACAGTAGTTAAAGAATCTCTTGTGCCACATTCTCCAGCCACAGGATATATTCTTCCTAACACCTGGGACCAAGTGACTCTGGGGTCCACAAGATTAAACCAGAACCTAAACATCCCTCCCCTTCAGTTGCTTCTGCTAGGTATCCAATGACAGATAGTCAATTACAGTGGTGCAAAAGTAACTAGAAGACAGCAGTAATAGAATTAACTCAGTTGTGTGTGGCTGTAGAAGGGGGGTGTGTCTCAGATTCAACATCTAGACTGTCTTCACAAAGAGAAACAAACTGTACTCTCCAATGCTTTGCGATGCAGATAAGAAGGCAGGCACTGGTTTGAAAAGAGGATTCCCAAATCTCCTTGCTCACGATGTTGTGGGGTTTAAGAACCATAACACCTGTCATGCTGAGTGTGCTAGTGTGCACCTGTACCTGGTAGTTAATTCCCAAAATCTGTAGCTCCCCAGGCTTGCTTAGAAGTTCTGAGCCCCTCCAAGCCGCCTAAAAGTAAAGAACTGAAGGGGAAGTCACACTTTAGGGCAAGGGAGCCTGGTGATGACAGCATTCTTTCCCCTTCTTTTTCATTCATCTATTTATATATTCACCTTACATCTTCCATTGCACCTGGCCTCCTCTCCTCCACGTCCCAACTTCAAAACCTCTACCCCCAGTAGGCCCTCCCCCTCTCCTCAGAGAAGAGGAAGTCCCCCATGGATACTAACCCACCCTGGCACATCAGAATTAAGTGTATCCTCTCCCAATGAGGCCTGCCAAGGCAATCCAGCTAGGGGATCAAAAGGCAAGCAACAGAGTCCAAGTCAGCGATGGCCTCTGCTCCAGTTGTTAAGGGACCCACATAAAGACCAAGCTGCACATCTGCTGCAAATGTGTAGGGGACTTAGGTCCAGTTCCTACATGTTCTTTGGTTGGTGATGCAGTCTCTGTGAGCTGCCATGGACCCAGGTTAGTTGACTCTGTAGGTCTTCTTGTGGTATCCTTGATCTCTCAGGCTCCCTCAGTCCTATCCTCCACTCTTCCACAAGACTTCTCGAGCTCTGCCTAGTGTTTGACTGTGGTTCTCCGCATCTGTTTCCATCCGCTGCTGGGTGAAGCCTCTCAGGGGACAGTTATGCTTTTGACTACAAGCATAGCAGACTATCATTAACGGGGTCAAGGATTTGGTTCTTTCCCATGGGGTAAGTCTCAAGTTGGGCCAGTCATAGGTTGGCCATTCCCCCAATCTCTATTTCATCTTTATCCCTGAGCATGTGGTAGGCAGGACAAATTTTGAGTCAGTGGTTTTGTAGATGGGCTGGGTCTTCCTGCCCTCACTAGAAGTTCTGCCTTGCTACAGGAAGTGGCCACTTCAGTCTTCATATCCCCAGCTGCTAGGAATCTCAGCTAAGGCCATCCCTATAGACTCCCAGGATCCTCCTCTGTCCCAGGTCTCCAGCTTGTCCCCGAGATGCTCTCCCCCCTCACCGATTTCCATTCTCTCTCCCAACCCTCTCCTACCCACCCCCTTTGGGGGGTTATTAGCATTCTTTCTATGAGGTACCTTGGGTACAAGTGTTAAGTAAAGAGGCTAGCTCATTTTATTTTACCCAAGGTTAGTAAACTATAGTCTGTGGAGTGATTCCAGATCATTGACTCTTTTGTAAATACATTGAATAAATAAACTTTAAGGATTGACTTCTCTGTCTACAAAGGTTCTGGCTTATTAAGTAAATGTCCACAGGTACTGAAAGATCTGGTCTATTGTCCACTGCCCTGGTTTAGAAGTTCATGACCTAGAAAAATCCTTTGCAAACAGCCTTCAGGTTGGTTCTGACATTTTGTTTTGTTTTGTTTTGTTTTGTTTTGTTTTGTTTTGTTTTGTTTTGTTTTGTTTTTACCAATAAAGCTCTACTGAGATGCAGCTTTGCTCCTCTACATGTTTGTGGGTGCATTCTAGCTACAATGATAGAGCTGACAAGTGTGGCCACAAAACCTAAAAAAAAAAAAATTCCAGCTGGTCCTTTACAGAAATATTGCTGGCCACTACTCGGAAGCATCTATGCTCAAGAAAGTTGGGGTTGCAGGTGGAGCCGGAAATGGCTCTGAGGTTAAGAACTCTTGCTGCTCTCACAGTAGCCCTGCATTCAGATGTCAGTACCACAGTGGCCACAACTGCCTGCAGCTCTGGCTCCAGGAGATCTCACACAGTCTGCCCTCTGTGGGTACATGAGTGCATGTAGTATGCATAAACACATACACACACACACACACACACACACACACACACACACACACATAAAAATAGAAATAGTTATTAAAAGGAAGTTGGAGGAATTAAGTCTCTCCCAAAAACTGTGACAGTAGCTGCACTCACACTGAAGACGACTCTGGGACAGGCGTTCATCCCAGGAGCAGCAGTCAAGCTACAGTAGACACCGGCTGGTTTGTTTTTATTTTAACTGCACTGGGGGATAGAGCCTAGGGTAGCAAGCACTGTAGAGGAAGATATGTTCCAGCCCTCTTTTTGCTTTTGTTCTTGTTGTTTTGTTTTACTTTGAGAGATTGTCTCACTAGGTGTCCAAGTATGCCTTATTAAGTACTTGCAATTTCCTGTCTCGGCTTCTAGAGTACCAGACAGACATTCTATCACACCCAACTGGTTATGCTAATGTGAAATGGGGTGGTCTTATCAATTTTGTTAAAACAAGGTCTCCCAGGTTGCTCTCAAACTCGCAACCCCTGCTTTGGCATTCCTGTTGCTAGGATGACAACCATGGGTGACCCTGACAAGCCTGGGCATTGTGATTTTCTTAACATTTAGTTTTTACCTGTTTTGATTTTAGAGTTGTGTGAGAACTAGAAGAATGCAGAATTTGGGACAAGATAATCTGTAAATGTTTGCCTTAACATTTGAATAAAATAATGGAAGTGATTTTTGATCTCCAGAGTTTGGTGAGGGAGTCAATGTGACCTGCAGTTGAGAAGCCAGCATCTCTCCCCTCCCCTCAGACCTCTCAGCACACTGTCTCTCTACTTCCTCTCTGCTTCACAGGTATCCTATAACCAGGACCACCAAGCTTTCAGGCAGCACTCAGAAAACGTTTCAGGAAGCCTAGAAAGACTAGACTGATCATTTAAAATGGTAAATGGTATTGCATCCTTGTTTAAGAACTCGTTCCTGGTCTTGCAGGAATACGTTTCTTTCTTTTTCCCTTGTGTATGTATGTGTGGTGTGCAGGATGTGCATATGTATGTTTGCATGTGTGTGAGCACGTGTGTGTGTGTGTGTGTGTGTGTGTGTGTGTGTGTGTGTGTGTGTGTGGCTGTGAGTTTGCAGATGTGGAGACTGGGGGGTTGGGATTGGATGTCTTCATCTGTCTCCACCTTTTGTATTGAGACAGTGTCAATCAGCCGAACCCAGACATTACTGATTTGGCTGGTCTAGCTGGGCCTTTTGCTCCTGAGACCCTCTGCCTCCACTTCCTGTTGCATGGAGACAACTTGGCATTTGTGTGGGTGCTGGGGATCCAGCGCTGATCTGATGCCTCCATGCCAAGTATTTTACTACCGAACTATTCTCTTGTCTCTGGTCTTATCCTATAGAGTTAAAGCCTTTTCACCTAGGCAAAGCCTTTAGTCCTTCGGAATACTATTCCACCATATTTTCCCACAATCCTCCATGACATTTATGCTTGAAACACAGTACGTTGGGCGCTGTTCTCCTGTTTTTCTGTTATTTTTGTTATGTGGCCATCCTAGCCCTGCCATCTTCCCAGAATGTCCTAAACTCCTCCCCCTTTCACCTGGCATAGCCCTATGTTCTCAAAAGGTATCTCTGTACAGATGCTCCCTTGCTCAAGTCAGGCTAGGTGCATACTTCTTCACTCTCAGGGCTCAATACCTGAGACATTTACAGACAGCACTTAATATGTGAAATTCTAATTCTTTATCTAGGTGTTTAGCTTCCCTGACCACCCGAGCTTTCTGAAAGCAGGAATTGTGGCAATTCATCTCTATCTCCCTAACATCCAGTACAATATCCTGATGCCAACAAAGATTTGCATAATGAATGCTCGAGCAATTATTAGTAATAGAAATAAGAGTTCCCATTTATTGAATGCTGTGTTTGCTGCAGCCACCAATTTGACAGCTTAGTCTACATGATCTGAGTTTGTGTATCAGTTCCAAGCATTCTCGTCCCACTCAGGTTTTTCCAATTAGGTTACAACTCTCTAATTTCACCATAGAGGTACCATAGGATCTATAGTAAAGAGTCAGGCAGCAGATAACCTGGTGAAAAGAATATCTGGGCCCCTTAAATCACATTGACTCTGCCCTGCAATGAAGCCCATCCCATCTACTTAGGATTTAGTGTCCTTGTGCTCCATGTGAAAGAAAAGCTGACCAAATTCTTATTAAAGGAAAGATAAAATTAAAGTGGTGGCATTTCAGCGGATTCCGCTTCATCGTCATCACTGAGCACAATTAGGGGTATGCCCTGCTTTAGTGGAGTTGGCTACCACATAAATGAACCCCAGCTGAGTGAAAGAGGGCCCCAGAGACCTGACTGTGCATTCTCCTCCTGGGTGGGAAGAGAGTCCCTTTGTTTGACTGTGGATGCTTTCCAAATTTAGAGAGTCCTAATGACTCTTCAACTGCATTCTGTCCTGTGGATAATTAGTGATGCTGTTACTCAGCTATTCAACACCAATCAATCAGCGCAGATACACAGAGATTACAGCACATCCAGAATGTGAACCCAGTCCGGGGAGGGAAATGTATCACAGTTAAGGTTCTATAGCAGACGCCGGTCATCCTGGGGCGTGCACTTAGAGAGCACTTGTTGGAGACTGAGCTGCTACAGGCCTCTGTTGCCTTGTTTTCCAGCACTTGGGATTATGTAGTCGGAAGGTCTTCATACTGAAGCACCACAAAGAAGCAAGGCAGGCGACACGTGGAATGTCTCTGTAAGCGTGGGCGTGCACACCTCTCCCAGCAAGATATTCCAGAGCCACTCCTCAGAACTGCTCCCTGGAGCCTTTTTGCTCATGATTGCAAGAATGTTGCCACTCTGGAGCTCGCTGTGGAGCAAGCCTAAGGACAGTTTTGTCTTTGCACTGGCTAGACAGAAAGGCAGGACTCCAAGCTCCACGGGTAGTGAAATGGCAGTTCTTTATGTGCTGCTGAGCGAGATCTAGGACATAAGGATAAGGAGCTGATGCACAGGCCACACCTCCACAGGCAGGGTCTCTGCTCACAGCACAGGCCACACCTCCACAGGCAGGGTCTCTGCTCACAGCACAGGCCACACCTCCACAGGCAGGGTCTCTGCTCACAGCACAGGCCACACCTCCACAGGCAGGGTCTCTGGATGCCCTGGATGGCCACCGGTGTTAGGTTCACAGAGATAAAAACAATAACAGCAACAACCAAACAAAAAAAAAAAAACCTTTAATTTTTGTAAACGTTTAAACAAAGTCTCCAAGACTTTTGTGCTCCTGGAAATTTGAATCCTTCAGAACCATTTCTTCTATATATCTATACCCTGATGATAATAGATAGACGATAGATGATATATGATAGATAGATAGATAGATAGATAGATAGATAGATAGATAGATAGATAGATTATAGAGATTTATGTATTGTGTATATCTAGAGAGCGACACAGAGACACAGACAGACAGAAAGACACACAAACAATAGCTGAGGAAGAGGAGGACAAGTAACCCACACTGGAGAACTGAAGCTTTCTTGAAGACTTCCCTTGAATATGCCTGGTGCAACTGACTAGGTACCTGTGCTAGGTCCAACCAAAAGCATCAGCTAAATTATTACAACAATGTGGAGTTAGAGCCAGTCCTCACTGAGGAGAGAGGTGAAACTCAAACCATGCCAATAGCACATCCAAGATCAGGCAGAAGAAAGAGGCAGCTGAGGTGCAGGGCTGTCAGAACCATATTGAAGGGGTTCCATTGTCCCTCATTTGGCTTTCTGCAAAGAAAGCCTTTCACCTGCCTGCCTGCCTGCCTGCCTCAATTCTCCCTAAAGCAAAGGTAAAGGAGGTTATGGAGAGATATAAGGAGAGGGGGTAAAGGAAATGAGAGCAAGACAACTGTTTTTCATATTTCTTGTGATTATAAAAGTCAATTTGGGGAAAATTAGAAGAAGAAGATGGAACCTCACAGGGTTCATTTCTGTGAAACTGTTTTGATTTTTAAGAGGAAAGAGCTGGGTTGGAGAGGAGGCTCTTCCATCACAGCTTCTGTCCTAAATGGAGCCTGGGCTGGAACCCTTCTCCAGTCCCAGCTGTGTGGTCCCAGCAGACACTGCCAATAGGGCAGCCTGGAGGCTGAGCACAAGGCTGGGGGCAGAAAAGGAGCATGCAGCTTCCTGTACACGTGATCTGGGCTGCCGTGCCAGCTGGGCCTCTCACATTGACAGCAGCATGTTCTCCTCAAGGCAGCTCCTCAGCCCAGGTTGCAACTTCCCAGAACTTGAGCCAGACTGGAGACATCTTCCCCAGGACAGTGCCTCAAGCAGGGGCCTCCTTAGAGATTTGGGGCCTTGTGCCATGAGACTCCTTCTTCCTGCTTTAATGTTACAAGAACTCTGCTCTCTTCCTTCCCTTCCCCAGTAGTCTGTTTGTGATATCTAAAGTTATTTATGTCTTTCAGTGCCTCAATACCTGTCAGCTCTACTTTAATATTAAATCCTCCCTATTCAAATAACCGGTGTGATTTCTTTCTGCTGAATGGGCCAGAGAGAGACACAATCGGAATAGAGGTCTGAAAGGGAGCCATCTGAGCAAGCACACTGAAGGCTACATGTTCCTAGTTAAAGCAGGTTAGCACATTTTAACTAGAGACTTGCAGGGAAAGACTTTAGAATAAGGACGATGGAGCATGCTTTAGTCCCCAAAGGTGACTGCAATGGAGTCAAGGGCAAAACTATTACAAGAGAATCACGAGCTGAGATACACTGTAGCTTGTCTGCCTGGCCATGGAGGCCAGCCTAAATGATGGCCGCCACAGGACAGAGAGGACAGATAGGAGGCAGACCTCAGCAGCCTCTGTGTCTGAAGTGGTCTGAGGCTGGAGAATGGGGCAACCAGGAGCACGGCGACCTAGCTTCGTACCTTATATGTTAGAGGCAAAGATTACTTTACTTTATGAGAGTAAAAGGAAGGAGTGTACTTGGGAACTAATGGGTTAAGATCAAAGCATATCTGCTGATCTAATGCGAAATGATTAGTAGTTGCTATGAAGGTGTTAAATGCTTTAGATCAATCTGTGGCTGTTATAGAACAACATTTGTGGATGTCATGAAATTTATGTCTATAACACATAAACTTCTCATCCTGATTAGAATTCTTCAGAGAGATAAGATAGATGATAGATAGATAGATAGATAGATAGATAGATAGATAGATAGATAGATAGATAGACAGACAGATGGGAGGTACATGATTGATAGATGACAGATTTTATGATAGATTTAATGACTCTAGAATATCACTGCAATAAATTTAAGGAACACTGACTCTAGAAAATCTCAATTAACTTAAGGTACATAGTCACAACTCACAGCATAGGATATAGCTGAAAGACATGCAACTCCAACATTTCTGGGTTCACATTCACAGCTTCATTAGTAACGTGCATGACGCAGCCCCCAGAAGAAACACTGTCACATTGCTAGGAATTTATGGATTTAAAACAGCAGCTATGGATATACTCAAGGGGAAAGTCCAGGAATCCAACTGTGGACTACGGGGGTTGCTGATAGGGTAGCGCCTGAGAGTCTGTTGGACTAAACAAACAGTGAGGTAAGCCAGGCATAATGGTGCAGAAGTGCAATCATATCTCTCTCTCTCTCTCTCTCTCTCTCTCTCTCTCTCTCTCTCTGTCTGTGTGTGTGTATGTGTGTGCGTGTGTGTCTGTGTGTGTGTGTGTGATGTGTGGTGTGTATCTGTGCATAAATCTTTTAGGAAAACTAACTATATCTGCAACAGGAGCAGGAGTTAGAGTGTAGCTCTCAGCTTGTGTATCACAATCCCTTTGGGGGTATCAAATAACACTTCCACAGGGGTCACCTAAGCCCATCAGAAAACACAGATATTTACATTATGGTTCATAACAGTAGCAAAATTACAGTTACAAAGTAGCAAGAAAAGTAACTGTATGGCTGGGGCTGTCACCACATGAGGAGCTGTATTAAAGGATGACAGCTTTAGGAAGGTTGAGAACCACTGACCTAGAGAAACATGAGGCTAGAGAACTGCCTGTTGAAGCTGGTGGAACCTCAACATACAGAGGCAGAGCACAGAAAACAACACTAAGCTCAGTCCTGCGCCCCACACCCAGGCATGTCTCCGTAAGTAAGGACTCAGAACCACAGATAAAACCCAGTGAGGCAGTTGCATCAGAGGGCTGGTAATGCTCCCTAACTCACCTTCTGTGTGAGGCTTGGAAGAAAGACATCTTCTTTTCAAATGAATAAGCCACTGAAGTTAGTGGGGGTATGGTGGACATAAACACCAGAGAAATCACAAGTCACTACAGCTACACGCTCAAACCCTATTTCTGAAGACATCAAACACTTTGACTGCAGGACACACAAACATCAATCTTGAACTGACCAGAAAACTGCCTGCTGGCTCACTCTCATAGTGCTGGAAGAAAGAGAAAAGTAAAAAGTATATCAACGGTCTTACCGGGCATTGAACCCTGTGAGCTACAAGATTAACCTACTGGACAGGAAGTGCCTAGTGGTGTAATAATGGTATGCGTGTTATGAGGTAATCAACTGCGTTTTAACTGAATTTGAGGCATGTTCCACATGGCCACGTCTGTAAACCTTGTCAAAAGTTCATGGGTTGGAAGCGATTATTGTTTTGGTTTTGTTGTTTTGGTTTGGTTTGCTAAATGGTCACGTTGTTAAACTATCATCTCAATATATATGTTTAATATATCTTTATATTCACTGATCTGGTCTGCAAACATTGGTCAGGGAAGCTTCCTTTTGCAACAGCGGTGATTAATGCAGAGACCTATAATTGAGCAAAGTGTTGAAAATAGGTAGCTATGGCTGCTCGGCTCTAAAGCACACATCTATATCTATTTGACTCCCCTCTCCCAAGGCTCAGGGAGTAAGACAAAAGATGGAGAAGAAAGAATGTAAGAGCTGAAGGACATGGCATGGCTGTTGCACGCACGAGTTCACAGCATCTATGGTTATCTGCATAAGTTCAAGCTAACCAAAAGTTCAACATGGATGGGGGAGGGACTCACAAGGCTTCCCTTTTACCTAAGGAGTTTTGGGCAGTTAATGGCAGCTTGTGCAGGGATGACATTTTTGGGTTGTGGCCGCTGATAGGTTGCTCATGGATGTAGGCACAAATGAGCACCACTAATTGGTAGGCTATAAATAAACAGACGACATGACGTTGGAAAGGAAATATGTGATGGGGACCAGAGATGGGAGAAGGAGAGGGGAAACAGGAAGCAAGTATGACCATAATACATTATACACATGTATGAAATCCTCAAAGAATAAGCTACACACAGATCCATAGCATGTGTATTTATAAAAGAAATCACAAGACATACTGAGCCATGTAACACCCAAACAAGTAAGTGGAAAATAAAAGTGATGTATTGATTCTGTGGCCCAAGTTGTTAAACTGGGTCAATAAATAAATATAAATCTTGCAAGTTATATTTCTATATTTAGACAAGCATAACTGATAAATTGTTGCTGAAGGGGAAACAGTAGTAATTGTTTTTCTTTGTTTCATTTATTTGTTAGATGATCAAGTTCACAAATGAACTGTCTCTCTCTCTCTCCCCCTCTAATTTATGTGCTGAGCTTCCTCATCACGAACAATTATTATTTGATAAGGTCCACTGTGCCAGGAATGACTGGCGAGAAACCACATTGGCTGAAATTTCCCATTCTTAAGCAAAATAATACGTAAAACCAAAAGTCACTTGAACAAAAACATTCACTGCTCCTATATGAACAATGCCATAACATTTTGCTGAGACACATCAAAGATTTAGATAAATGAAAAAATTCTCCAAAAATCTTCAATAAAATTGTTTTCTATATTACCTGTGATTGTCTCTAATCTTAGTCCTAAGATTCCATTGTACCTTGGAAGAAAGCTTCTAATTCTGTAGAAGAATCTCAGACCAGAAGCAAGAGATGGACGAGCTATGAGCTAAGACAAAGGAGTCTGAGTTACCATGAGTTACCAGTGCTTTCTAGTACGTGTCATGTAGCTGTAAGTTTAATTATTTTTCATACAATGTATTTGATCATATTGTTTCCCGTCCCCAGCTCCTCCCAGGTGCTCCCCTACCTACTTCCCCAGTGACCCAACTTCACCTTCTTTCTAAAAACAAACAGAAACATGGAGTCTACTCTGTGTTAGCCAGCTGTCCTTGGGCTTGCCCTGGAGAGTGGATGAATTTTCCTTTCAGACATGGAACAATTGCAGAGAAGTAAAGATGTAATTATTTAAGAGAGCAAAATTATGGCATAGAAATACACAGTTCCATGGAACCGATTACAGTGTTCAGAACATAACAAAGAAAACCACCCAAAAGTTTAGAATATGGCAAAAATGGACTTTTACATCTATAAAAGATAATTTGGAGACTATTGCATGGCCATCAAGGAAAAATAGTATTTGACTTATATAAATGAATCTATCAAGGCAAAAGAAATATACTTTTAAAATAAGTTACAAAGATTATGTTATTCAAATGTGAAAAAATGCAAAGATTCTGTAAAATATTAATGCCTTTAATTTGTAAAGGAAACTTACAGATAAATATAAAAAGATAATGCCTTCTAAAAGTGTCAACATGACTAGAAATATATACCTAAAAAGATACATAAGTGGTCAAACATGAAAAGCTATTCAATTGTGTCAATGATCAAAGAAATAAAAGTTAACAGCTAATGTGTTGAATACATTGTCTTGTTTAATCCCAATATCAAAAGATGCACTGAACTCTTGAGCCCTTAGAGTGCTCAGAGACTCTGCTCACCAGCATGATATTTTCTGCTGCCATTACCACATGGAGCCTGGTGGGTGGAGCACAGTAGCCCGACACTGTCCCTATATTCCACTCTGTGGGAGTAGGTTGGTTGTCCAGAGTTCTGCATAAAACTACAAATAGAGCCAACATCACTTCAACTCCACACACACAGGCACACACACAGGCATACACAGGCTCACACAGGTCCACACACACACTAACACACACACACATACACACACTCACACAACTTTGATCATCACCGACCACATTTTCACAGTAATAGCTAGCTCTCTGATGACTGATGGCTTTGTTGGCTTGACCTTAAACATTTGGGCAACACAACCAGCAGCCCATTCACCTCTTCCCACTGGCTCCTCCTGCCTAGATTAAGATCCTTCCCCTCTGTGCTAGTCTTTTGTCACTACAACAAAATACACAAAAGCAACAATTTAAAGGGAAGAAAGGTTTATTTCATTCATAGTTTCTGAGATTTCAGCTCACAGTCAATTGGCTCCTTTGTTCTTGGGCTATGAGAAGGCAGGGCGCATGTGGCAGAATGTCACTGGTTACTACATCGAGGTGAGGGAAGCAGGGAAGGACTGAGGAAGGGGCTGAGGACAGGATATACTCTTCCATGGCTCGTCCTCTTCCTGTCCTAGGTTCCAACTTCTAGAGTTTCGCCCACCTCCCAAAGTGCAGTCAATTCAACTCACAGATGGAAATGTCCATCAATGAAACAGCATTTCTGTGACACAGCCACCGCAGTGTAGCTTGCAAGAGGGAGGGACTCAGACTTCCCAGTAGCATTTTTAATCAAAACCGCAACCCCACCTCTGTGCTCTGTGGTTAAGGCAGCACCTGAAATTCTATATAACTCCTCACAAAGTGTCTGGTGTACATACAGAACCCCGAGGTGGTTTCACCTCAGGTTCCCAGGCCACCAGTCATAAGCATCACTAGCAGACATTGATCTTGGTATCTGGGGGCATTTGTCCTGCCTGCTCCAACATAGTAGTTGAAGGTTCCAAAACTCTTTGGTTATAGAAGATTGTTCTCCTCATTTTTAAACCACTAGAAACTGAGTCTGTCTTGTTGCCTTGAGCTAGATATTTTCTCCACCCTGGGTAGACCCTTGGTTATTTGTGAGACACCCAAAGCAGGCTATAAAAGCAGAACTCTTGAAGTTACAAGTGAAATAAACTAAACTCAAGTCCATTGAGACACAAAGAGAATCGGACAGGTAAACTTTTAAAGATCCAAAGTCCCATTAAAATTTGGCCTCAGTGGACATCTTGAATCATGTCACCAGACCTGTACCACACTCTGTCCAGTTCTTCTTTCTAAGGTGTCAGCTTCGTTCTGAGTTCTATCTCTCGGTAGCAATATTGATGGCGGCATTTCTGAAGCCAGCTGCTCGAAGCAGCATGTGCAGCAGGAGAGAGTGAGTTCTCATCCATAAAGTTATACAGTGTCTTTAGCTACTCAGCCAATTCATAACCAATCTCCCTTGCCAGGAGAACATCACAGAGTGTCTGCTGTCCAGGGCTGGGTGTCTGTCCTTCCTACAATCTAGTGGAGAAAATTAACCTCTTCAAGTCACTGAACAGTCCAAAAGCTGTCTCACACACACTGACATGAACACCATTCTCCTTCTGCTTGTATTTTATATCCTGCTCCCCTTGGCTTTCCTTGGGCTTTGATACCCTTTGACTACTGGGGTCCATGGCTGCATAAAGTACTTTTAATCTGCATCTTCCTAAATAAGACCTAACTCCTTATTTTCTGGAACCTTGAGAGTCTGTGTCATGAATATTCATTGTAACCTACATCAGCAATCTTTCACTTAATATATGTGCATTAAACATATTCTATGTGCAGGACACAGGCACCTATCAGACAGCAAGGCCGAAAGGGAGGATTAATTTAACTGTTACATAGAAAACATAGCTTGTATTGATGTGTATTACCTTTGGCAGGCAGCCTTACTCACCCCCAAGCGCATCCCTGGCTTACTGTTTCGTCTCCATCGGCCACTATTAAAGTTCTCTTATGAAGCCGGCAGGAGTCTATGCAGGAATTCATCATTTCTCAGCAGTATGTTAAAGCGTCCAGGGTATCTACCGATACTTTAAGCTCATTTGCCTCTTGGGTCTCAATCTATTCTTCTCGCGGATGTTATTGTCCAAACTAAAACCAAGAAAACAGCACGCTGGCTGGAATTGAATAAGAGTCAATCCATCAACCCCGTGGTTTCAGAGTGGACAGTATTTATCTCCCAAACATTTACAGGGCTTCTGTGGTGACCAGAGAATTGTGTGCAGGAAGATGGATATAACCTAAGCCTGGCACTCCAGGAACTTGCCCTCAACGGGAAGAATAGCATGTCCGCAAATGGATGCGAAGTGAAGATTAATGTGCTTAGCATACAATAAGCAGCCCAAGCAAGAAGTTATAGAAATGGAGGTGTTTTCTGGCTGGTCGGGGGCTGAAAAGCATTGTTTCGTGAAGCCGGCCCTGTGATTTCAAGGTTGCAAAATAACCATCATGTTTTATAACTTATCCTAAGAACCTCACTTCTCATCACTAGTTCCCTATAAACTCTGAACTTCCATCCCAAAACACTGACTGCCAATGTTCATCAAAGACTCCAGATGTCCTTATGCCTGTATCAGTCACCTGCTACTGCAGTGAAACAAATTACCTCCAGAGTCAGCACACTCTTTTCTTCCCCAGCCACAGTGTATGCTCCGAGTATGGAATAGCTTAGCTGTGAGGTTCTGACAAGGCTGCAGGAAAACGTTGGCTCGGGGTGGTATAATCCAAAGGCCTTGCCAGGAGCAAGAAATACGCTCTAAACTTACCACATGAATGTTGGGAGGAGGCTGAAGCTCCTTCTAAGCTGTTGGGCAGAAGCAAGTTACCCTCATCTTACAGGCCTCTCAAGGTGCTAGCCTGAGTGTTCCCACAACATGGGAACTGCTGGCTTTTCCCAGGGAGGGATCTACAGAGAGGGAATGAATAAACCATATTGGGATTTAACTTTGAGACAGTGTCCTGCCGTGTAACCCAGGCTTTTCTTGTACTAATGAACTTTCTGCTTGAGTTTCCTAAATTATACTATGGCAATCATGTGCCACCACACCTGGAAGCCATGGTGTGGTGGTTTGAATGAGAATGGCCATCATAGGCTTATATATGAATATGCCAGTTGGTAGAACTGTTCAGAAAGGAGTAAGAGTTGTGGCCTTGTTGGAGTAGGTGTGTCACAGGGGGTGGGCCTCAAAGTTTCAAAAGCCCACACCAAGCCTGGTCTCTGTCTCCCTGTCTCCTGCCTGCAGGTCAGGATGTAAACTCTCAGCTACTTCTCCAGTGCCAAGTCTGTCTGCCTGCCTCCTGTCATGTCCAACACCCCCTGCCATGATGGTCATGGACAAACTCTCTGAAACTGTAAGCAAGCCCATGCTCAATTAAATGTTTCATTCTATAAGCTGTACTGGTCAGAGTGTCTCTTCAGAGCAATAGACTAAGTAACTAAGACAGGAATTGTTATCAGTAGTGGTTCTAGGGGAACAGAATTTTAAGGATGAATTTGTTAAAGAGCCAGAGCAGACTTGGCAATTCACCAACACCTACAGTTACCATACTGACTAGGTGGCAGTAGACAGGAGGGATGGTACAGAGTTCTCCAGAAGGCAGTATATACTTTGAATTTGCATCCTATATATAGTACACTTTCTTTCATAGCCTGGGCTCATGAGTCCAAGAATCTAGTAGCAGAAAGAGGAATAGTTCCACTCACTATCACCCCTAGTGACCCTCTAGGAATATTTTCGTTTCCTGTTCCCATAACTTTAAGTTCCATTGGCCTACAAATATTGTTTCTAGATGGGGGAGCACTCCTGCCTACAGATACAGCTTCCATTGAACTGGAAGCTCAGATGTTCCCCTGGCCACTTTGGGCTTCTAGTGTCCGTAAGCCAATAGGCTAAGAAGGAACAACCTTGTTGGGCTGGACGATTGAACCAGATTGAACCTTAGGGAAATTGGATTGCTTCTCTACAATGGAGGTAAGAAAGTTTATGTCTGGAGTACAAGATAGGCCAGTGGTTCCCAACCTGTGGGTCATGATTCCTTTGGGGAGGTCACCGACATCCTGCATATCAGAGATTTACATTATGATTCCTAACAGTAGCAGAATTACAGTTATGAAGTAGCAACAAAATATTTTTATGGTTGGGAGTCACCCCAACACGAGAAACTGTATTAAACTGTCACAGCATTAGGAGGTGTGAGAATCTGCTTTAGGACATTGGTTGATGCTACCATGGCCTGTAACTAAAGTCAATGGGAAACTACAGAAACATAATCCAGGCAAGATGAAAAAGGGCACAGACCCATCAGGAATGAAAGTATGGGTCACTCTTCTAGGCAAAAAGCCAAGACCTGCTGAGGTGCTTGGCAAGGGCAGGGGAAATACAGACTGAGTTGTGAGGAGGGTAGATATAAATACCATCTAAAGCCATGTGAACAGTTACTGAATGATGATTATCATTGACATGAATGTTTCTGTCATATTCTTTTAAAATGGGTTTGCACAGATATTTGTGTTTTCTTTCCTCTATTTATTTATCACGTAGTGTAACATCAACTGACAGAGTATCAGTGGTTATTCATATTTAAGCTATGAGAAACTAAAAGAATGTCCCTCAAGGGACATTGCCAGCTCCTCTAAACCATACAACGCATCTAAAATTGCACAAGGGATAGTTATGCCATGTTAGGCATGACTATAACCTGGTTATTGTTTTCATTTGGAAATTAAGCATGGAATCAGGAGATATGGTTATTATCAAGCTGAAAAGGGGTGGGTGTGTGGTAGATAGTCTTTTTGTCAGTTTGGTTGTCAATCTGGAATTAACTAAAACACCTAAGCAGCTGGGCACAACTGTGAGGAAATTTTTGTAATTCAGATCACTTAATGTCCGAAGATCCACCCTAAATCTTGACCACACATTCATATATAGGCACATAATATACATTACGTGTTCAACTGATTTTGAATATTTTTCTTTTTTTTTTTTTTTTTTTT
>CM052703.1:73256141-73275823 GCA_028551405.1 Uromys caudimaculatus
TGTGTCTCGCGGGTTCGGGGCAGTACCTGGTGAGCTGTGGGGCGTGTCTTTGGCCCTCTCCTGGCTCTTGCGATCTCCTGAGAGGGATCTTTGTCCCAGCGCTGATTAGCTGTGGAGCCCTGTGGCCCAAGCTGAGGTTCCCCTTGAATATTTTTCTTATATAAAGAAAATGGAATAAAGCTTTTGCTTTTTGCCTGCCTACCACCATTCTCACTGGCAATCTAAATATTCTGCTGCTAAGGCACACCTTCACGTGCATTACAGTCTATTTCCTTTGAAACCTGATGTATATTGAAGACCAGCCATAACTGTCAGCCTTGTAGACTTAACGACTACTAGATTCTTGGACTTACCATCAGGAGACAGCTATGTTGGACTAGCTGGGCTGCAGCCTGTAGTCTCACTGATTAAACCCCCTTTTATACACATAGACTTATTCTCTCAGTTCTAGTCATCTAGAGGACCCATATTTAAACATATGGTATATAAGACGCATGGTGATTTCTATAACTTGGTCTTCAAAGCCACACCCTGCTGCTTCAGTTGTGTTCTAGTCGCTGAAAGTGAGTTGCTAAGTCCAGCTTATGCCCTGCCAGTAGCAAGAAAGGATATTTAAGAATTGGAGCATAGTTTCAAACCACCACGATACCTCTTTATCCTTGATTCGATTGCTCCTACAGCTTTGGGGGTAATAAGGCAAAGAGGTTAAGAACACATGTTCTTAAGTCAAATGTCAAACTTCTAGACCTAACAGACCTTACAGTGTGACTTTGAGCCACTGACTTGGTGTCTTCGAGTCCCCTGTAAAACAATGAACACATCATTATTTTATTTGGTGAGTGGGAGTATTAAGCAGATTAATATATTAAGTGTCATATCAATAATACATGCAATATCTATATCTCACTTAGGACAGCAATTAGCAGACATTATGTGTTCAACTGATCTCAAATACTTTTTTCTTACCCACTTTCACATACAATTTGCAAATTTCACTTCATGGAATGCTGGATTTTGCTAAATTTTTTAAATCCTTGGGCAAGCTCTTCTTCTTGCAGGTTCTGTAGTGTTTTTACTGTTTTTTATAGCTGGTACTTTACAAACCAAAACATCACAGCTTATGTGCACCTCTATGTTCCCCCAGTAGATGGTGGGGCCCATGAGGGATAGATTTGTGTCCCCTTAGAGATAGGTTCTATAGAGTGGGAAGAGAGACAGACTCCAAGATTCTAAGAATCCTAAGGGAAGCCCACGTTTGTTTTCCTTCTCTAACCACAAAGTAGAAGGATGAGGGAAAAGCTGATTGATTCTTTATGAAAAATGGTTTCCTGACCATAGAGACATGGAGTTAACACTCAGTGATTCCCCCATAGGGGCTTAGAGGAAGTTCTTGGAGGGAAAAGCACCTTGGGGACAGGATCCCTTTCATTGAAGCTTTGACACCAGAGGCCTGGGCACTCATTCTGAGTTCACACAGTTTCTCAAGGGAACTGTTAGCAGTTTCCACACACTAGAGTACATTTCCAGAAGCATGCGAGTCTGGAAGGCACTTTTACATGGGTGAAGAAAAGTCAAGGGAGGGTTGATTTGAAATTTTCTGAACACCCAAGGGCAGTTATTTTACTTGACAAGAATAGCTTGAAACATGGCTTCCTTTGTTTTCCTGTGCTGTGTGTGTTGAGGGGGAGATAGGCCCATTTGTTCTGTTGTGATGACAAAGGATGTTCCAAATGGCTGCATATCAACCCCAGTGAACCAACAGCTTTCATTCCTTACAGAGGTAGCAGATATTATTGATGCTATGGTGAAAAGTAACCCTTGGGGCGGGTGAGGGGGTCAGTCAGTTAGATGGTTCAGTGGATAAAGGCACTTACCTGAGGTTAAGTCCCAGAATTTTCATGGTAGAAAGAGAAGACTAGATCCTAAAAGTTGTCCTCTGACCTCCATATGCACGGCCTGACATGTACATTTCTGCATGCACATGTACACACACACACACACACACACACACAGGCATACGTGTACATGTGCACATACACACACATGCAAATAAAGAATTAAAGAAAGAAATGAATAAATAAATAAATTTTAAATAATAAATGATACTGAGGCCAGGGCATAACTCACTGAGAAAGTTCTTGCATAGAATTTGTCAGGCCTTGAGTTCAATGCTCACAAAAAAAAAAAAAAAAAAAAAAAAAAAAAAAAAAAGCGAGATTCTTAAAGAAGTTTTATGCATTGCTCTTACAACTCTTCCACATGTGCACCATCTTCTTTGCTGACTGTTGGCTTAACATTTTGTACCAGCAGGTCTATGCATCCTTTTTTGCCCCAGCCTGTAACTTAGTAATATTGGAGAGTAGAGTCTACATTATAGAAGATGCATAAAAATAAATTACACTGAGTATATTGACACACGCCTTTAATCATAAAACTGAGGCAGGTGGATCTCCAATGAGTTCAAGGCCATCCAGGACTGCATAGTGAGACCTTGTCTTAAGAAAGAAAAGATTTCCAGGAAATTTCTTCTGCTTTCCCTAATCCTTGAACACAGGTTAGACAGTGCTCTCTAGGGCCCTGTACTGCCTTGATTACAACACTTCTTATATATTTTTTTAAATTTTTTTTAATTTTTGGATATTTACTTTATTTACATTTCAAATGTTTCCCCCTTTGGAAGCCCCCATCCCATCCTCCCTCCCCCTGCCTCTATGAGGGTGCTCCCACACACACACACACACCCACTCCCATCTTCCCTCCCTGGCATTCCCCTACACTGGGGCATCTAACACCCTCAAACCCAAGGGCCTCTCCTCCCACTAATGGCCAAAAAGGCCCTCTTCTGCCACATATGTGGCCAGCACCATGGGTCCCTCCATGTGTATTATTTGGTTGGTGCCCAGAACAGATTTCCTGGAAATCCATAAACAAATTTTAAAGAGTACTTGTATCGGATCTGGCTCAAAGAAGCAGGCTATTACCAGCAGGGCTGGTAAGCCACACTGGCTAAAAATTTGGGTTCTGTGCTCATGCTAGCTAAAGTCCTGTCTAGATAGCTCACTCTTAGGCCAACAACACACATAATGCCTTCATCCATAACATCAAGATGGCAATATAATACCTAGCTCATAGGATTACTGTGAGGATTAAACAGAATGAGTATTTAAAGCATCTTCGAGTTAAGTTTCCATTGTCGTGACCAATACCTTGACTCCAACAAAATGGAAGAAAAGTTCACTATGGTTTCAGAAGTTTCTATGGTCACTTGGTCTGCCTTCCTGTGTTGAGGCAAAGCATCAAAGTGGATAAAAACTGTTCACCTCATGGTAGCCAGTGTCATGTCCCCAATGACATCACTTCCTCCCAGCCGACTCTGTGTGTCAAAGGTTCTGCCAGATCCCAGCAGCCTAGAGAAAAGTCTTCAGTTAATCCACAGATCTCTGAGAGAAGTTCTAGATCCAAGCTATAGAGCACCTTAGTACATAATTCTAAATTAATATAAATTTTTCACTTTAAATGTTCTTTTTCTTGATATATCTGAAATTGTATTTGGAGCGAACTTAATTATGTTGCTCCCTATGCTCAGAAATTCCCTTCCTGGGTTGGCACAAGGCTTTTAGTCACTTTGTCTATAGGCTATTAAACAACAGGCGATATTTAAGAAAGAAAGAAAGAAAGAAAGAAAGAAAGAAAGAAAGAAAGAAAGAAAGAAAGAAAGAAAGAAAGAAAGAAAGAAGGAAAGGAAGAAGGAAAGAAGGAAAGGAAGAAGGAAAGAAGGAAAGGAAGAAGGAAAGGAAGAAAGAAAGAAGGAAAGGAAGGAAGGAAGAAAGGAAGGAAGGAAGGAAGGAAGGAAGGAAGGAAGGAAGGAAGGAAGGAAGAAAGAAAGGAAGGAAGAAAGAAGATGAGGGTGCTACAGTGGAGGTGAGAGAGACAGAGTTGGCCCTGATCCTCCCTGGCCCAGGCTGACCAACTCAGCTACCACCCAGGCCCAGATCTAGGCCTTTGAGTTGGTCGACCCCAACATCTACTCCATCTATGAGCTGCTGGAGCATATGAAGGGGCCTGTCCTGCAGAACCAGAGCCACAGGAGCTCCATGACTCTGGAAAACAACAGTATATCTGAGAGCAGTCCAGTACTGATGGTGTGGCAGAGGCCAGAGGCCTTGCACCAGGCCAATGACTCACGGCAGTGAACAACTGCATGTAAAGTAGTTTGAGCAAAAGCGTATTCTATGCATGATACACTGCAGCTCCCCATGCCACTACAATGATGATGGAGAGGTGGGAAAGATGAAGAAGAGGAGCAGTGAGTGTGCAGCTGTGATGGGTGTGAAAGAAGGATGCAGTGATGGAGGAGTAGGTCAGTACCCAGCAGGATCAGCAGAATGGTGTGCAGTATCCTGGCGCTCAACAAGTTGTCCTGCTTCATAATCATTCCTTGTAGGGACAGGATGTTCAAGATGAAGACTGACCCATTTACTGGACAGGACCTCTTCAAAAGACCTCCATAGCCCTTACTTCTCCCAGAGGCCATTTTGATCTGTGTCCCAAGCTTTGACAAAAGGCTATGTTGATGTCTAATGGCCATATTGCCACTGGAGACCAAGCAGAGATCCTTGGCATGTGCTGGAGACCATGTGGATATTTGTGGTCTGTGCTGCTGCCAGAAATCATGTAGAAGCCTAGATCCATGCTCCTGATGACCATAAAGGGCGAGGAAGATACTCTGCAGTGGTACTGGTGACTCCAGATACCTTTTGAAGAAGGAGGAACATAGAAAGCTTCTATGATAACCCCTAACTCCATTCCCCCAAAAAGTAACAGCTTAAAAAGGAAGCCATCTGTCTCTGACTTTGTTGTCTGCCTTTGGAACCATTTCCTCCTACAGGGCTGCCTTGTCTAGCCTTAATAGGATAGGATGCGCTGAGTCTTACAGCAACTTGATATGTCAAGGTTGCTTGATATCTCTTTTCAGAAGAGAAATGGAGGCATGAATAGAAGGTAAAGAGAAGAGGCAGGGGGAAACTGTGGTGGGGATGTTAACAAACAAATACATGCATACATACATACATACATACATACATACATACATACATACCACACAAACATAAATAGAAGCCATCAAAGAGAACGCTTAAAATTATGATAAGGACACTGATGTGTACCTCTCCACAGTTGATGGCTTTGGGTAGGGGTGCAGGTAGAGAAGGACTCAGCTTTCTTTAAAGAGCTGGCCACTGGGAGTTTGACCATGCTCCAGTGAGTATATGGACAACACAAGATGGTCTTGGTTTTTTTCTTTAATTTTTTCCCTTTCTTCTTTTTCTTTTGGGGGCAGGTCAGAAGGGAGAGGGAACAGACATGTGAGGACTGGGAAGTGAGGGCGATGGGGCTACATGTTTGTCAGATTCCCAAATAATCAATAAAAATATTATTTTGGCAAAAAGAAATAGAGAAAAGAATTCATAAATATAATGCCCAAACTCCTGAAGCCTTTCATAATTGACTTGTATCTCTGAGAAGGATGTCCTGAGGTCCCTCTGTCCTTAAGGTGAGTCTTCCAAAGATCCGTACTTACTTGCCTACTCTGTAAAGACTAAAACTTTAACTTTCTCATCTCATGAAGATGGAGCAGGTGGAGGGATGGGGTTCTTTCTATATTTGGTTTCAAGGGCAGACACATGATGTGTGCTTGACCTGACTCTTCAAAGCTTTAACCACCAGAGCGCTGAGGCAAGTGTCAAGAGTTTGCCATTACCCGCTCTTGAAATCCACCACTTTCTTCACTTCCAAGGCAAATGCACTTATAAATTATTCCTACCCACTTAAGCCAACTAGAATTGGATTTTCTCCCTTGTCATCACAAGGAGTCATGACCTAATTGCAGAGGTGGCAGCCTCCTCTGCCCCCTTGTTCTACATATCAGGCATTCATCTGCACGTTCACGGTGTCTTTTCTTCTGGTGGATAGCAATCTAACCCTTTCCAGATTTTCTTAAAACTGTATACCTTTTCAGTTAAGGGGAAGTAGAATGCCATGGTATAAAGGTAAATAATGGTGTCAAGTTGTAGTTAACTTGGAGTGGGGGATGGGAGGGCAGAGTAGTGGAGGGAATCTGGTGAGGAATAATAGCTAACACTAAATAACTTTCCAAGTTGTGTAGGAAGCTTCTACTGTAGAAGCTTTCTAAAATATGCATGCAACTACACAAGAAGAATTAAGACAGAGTTAAATTATAAAAACAACAAAAAAAGTAGTAATGCTCCTACTATACCGTGGGCTAGCAATAAGAAGCCCAGGGCCTGGCATGGGTTTTTTCTTTTGTAGTTGTTGGACAACTAGGTCCTACAGACTCCCAAACATTGCATGCTATTGACAAAGCTCTTGGTTACCATCCAGAGCTTGCCTGCCTGACACTGCTTTTGAAGGCACCATATACTTGAGTCATAGAACATGGAGCAATCAAGCTATGACTCACCTGGAAGCTTCACCTTACTGGCTAGCTAAGGGGCCATGTATACTACTGAAGGATAAGGGTAAGCATCAATATTGCTCTAGCTACAAACCCTGTGAACTACAATAATGACAGTCCCAGCAACACATGAACACTAGTGGCACAAGTGACATGGGAATAACTAATCACTTTCTTATTGAACTAAAGTCCCACTTCAAAAGATAAAATCCATACCTGGTACTGATACTGGGGCCAAGATCCTGTGGTTAAACAGGTCAGATGCCCTAAGGGAGAACCTAGTACCATTATTCTGCTAAATGGACATAGTATTAAACTGACTCCCAATAATGTATACCCATAGATTAGTGCGTATATCAACCCTCATCAAAAATTTCTAATCACAGTAGATAGTGATTAACTGAAGGACACACAAGTGGCTGAACTGTGGAGAGTAAGAAACTATGGAATGCTAAGCTCTAAATAGAACATGTATCCTTCACCCCTCCCCCAAAGGCTCAGGGATCATTGCAGAAGACAGGGTGGAAAAGCTATATGAACCAAAGGCAGTGGATGATGACAAAGAAACTGTCTTCTGGACACACCTGGGCGGCTGCACATAGGAAGTCACAGAAGTTGTGACAGCATGCTCAGCACCTGTGCATGCTTAAGCTAGACCAAATCCCAAGGAGCTGGCCATGAAGCCCCACCCCTAGCCAAAGAACTATTGACAATTCCTTAAGAGTGTGAGTCAAGCACAGTCCAGTGGAAGGCTGCATATCCAAGAATATTTAGGCAACACAAATTAGACTAGATGTGGGAAGGAAGGAAGGAAGGAAGGAAGGAAGGAAGGAAGGAAGGAAGGAGGGAGGGAGGGAGGGAGGGAGGGAGGGAGGGAGGGAAGGAAGGAAGGAAGGAAGGAAGGAAGGAAGGAAGGAAGGAAGGAAGGAAGGAAAGAAGGAGGGAAGGAGGGAAGGAAGGAAGGAAGGAAGGAAGGGAGGAAGGAAGGGAGGGAGGGAGGGAGAGAGAGAGGACACAAATTGGTATAGAAAGGGAGTTAATATTGGAGAATTTGAAGGAAGGGGATGAAGATTACCAAAAAAAAATTACACCAAATTCTCTAAGAACTAATAAACATATGTATGTTTTTTAAAAAGAAACTGTACATTTACAAATAAATTTTATAGTTACTTTAATTAAAATGTAGGAGAAAGAAAATTCACATAATTTTTAAAAGAAATTTAATGCTATGTATCAGGAATCTTAAAGTATAAGCTTGCGCATTGTGCCTGAGAACTTCACCTTTTACAGATCCAAACCGGAGTTGCTAAATACTGGAGCTTGAAATAAGGACACTTGGAAAGGAAGCACAGACAAGAATCCCAGTTCTCAGCCTGCCAGGTCTCAGAGTAAAGACTGGCATACGGGAATGAAGACCCTTAGGATTCAGCTTTCCTGGAGACACCAGGCTCTCTTGCCAGTCTCAGAAATGCGTTGTTCTCTACCCCAGATCATTGCTGAGTTACTATTTCCTTGCTCTTTGTTGACACTGTTGCTAATAAAGGCCCTCTATTCAGCATCTGTATTTTGGTAGCTTTTGCTTAATTATGTCTTCAACTATGTGAAGCTATAAAGTGAGGTTCTGCCATCTTTCTAGAAGTGTGGCATTCCCTGTCTCATACCTACCATGGAGTCTGTTTGGCTAATGTACAGTTTCTAGTTCCTACTAGCTCCTGCCCACCCATGAACACAGTGAATAAATAGGTAAAAAATAGCCCTTGACAACCTCTGACTTCTATTAACCAATAACCTGTATTGGTAAAAGAAGGACAGCATCCCCTTAAAACTCAGAGTTCTAGAAAATACAATCTTCAGGTTGGCCTGAAGTCTCAATAAAGATCCATCGAATTATCATAGAAATGGAAATTACTTAGGAATGCACCATCAATCAAAACACACACACACACACACACACACAGAGAGAGAGAGAGAGAGAGAGAGAGAGAGAGAGAGAGAGAGAGAGAGAGAGAGAGAAACTTGGTCACATGGTAAAGAGACTATGGTGAGTCTTTTAGCTCCAGACTAAAAAAAATGGAGCTCGTCTTTGTAAGAGGCCCTTAAATTCTTTGAAGTATCTTTCTTTCTGGAGAATCCAAAGACTGAGATTTTACAACTTCTGTAATAATGTTTTGACTACTCTAGAAAACTTAGCCTTCTGTTTTACAAGAAACAAGTTCTTTCATGAAAATGCTGCTTGTGTATGAAATATCAAATAAAAAATTGTAATGTAAGTTATCCAAAAATGGAAACATTACATCCTAGAGGAAGACTCTTTAAGACCTAAAATTAAAGTCAACTCACAAGTCTCAGGAAGCCTTGAAATTTACTAAATGTATAAGAAATCTCCCCCATGAAGGAAAAGCAGTAAAGACTGCTAAGAAGAGACTCTGCAATGGGAACTTTCTTTACATTGTGCTGAGAGCTCCTGGATGCAGGTTTTATGAATTGTTGTACATATTATGTTGGAGTTTTGCTGCTGCAGCTATATATGAGTCATTTTTGCTCCTGTAAGTAAGCATTCAGACTCCTGTAACTCCAACAAACTCATGAGCTCACTAAGTTGGACTTGGTAGTATCACTACTTTAAGCTTGTCACGGATTCCCTTTCTGAGGTGAGTAGACATTGTTCATGTCTCCCCAGGCATTGTGCTATACAACATAGATACACTGAGAACAGGGGTAGAGGACACCTTAAAACTTGCTATCACCCATGTTTTGACTGTCTTTACAGTGTGCTTCTCAAGAACAATCCAGTCTCTCTCTGAATAGCCCATAAAGGGAAATTCAGTAATTCTGAATTAGATCACCCCATCTTTGCTGTTTCCATGACAACAAAGACTTCTTCCAGGTATCTTTGTCCCTGTAACTAATTCAGTCCCATGAACCACCAGGTAGAATAAGACCAACTTTCCATATCCTAAATTTTCAAATATTTGGATCATTCCTTCATTAACTCATACTTCAGACTCCTAATGATGGTCACACAACGGCAACAGTGCCGAGGTCAAATGGTCTCCAGCCCATATCCTGCTCTAGAACATGGAAAGCAATCTTCTTGCTTATTGGGCCCAAATGAGGGACTTAGCTGGCAGGAAAGGTGATTCTTTTCCTCCAAGTAAATCATGCCTGAGGAGTGAATGAGGTAAATGTCAGGCCTCAGAGCACTTTGCTTCTCTC
The DNA here is from genome assembly GCA_028551405.1 of Uromys caudimaculatus. Taxonomy (NCBI): domain Eukaryota; kingdom Metazoa; phylum Chordata; class Mammalia; order Rodentia; family Muridae; genus Uromys; species Uromys caudimaculatus. Next base: position 73,265,830 of record CM052703.1, read on the forward strand.
TAAAATCAACCAAAAGCTCCCCGGAAACTTTTATCTTATAACTCTGTGTTTCCCAACGTGGACCAGCATCCTCTAGCCTCTGGTTCCCTCACAGCTACTGTTCTAATCTTTGTTGTCACCGCACCCAAGGTAACCATGAATGGTGATAGATATGTTAATTAAATTTTTGTGGTAAGCATTGTATTGTATTTATACTATGCATTAAATGATCATACCATATACCTTTTATATATATTATACTTATTTGTCAATTATATAGGTTTCAAAAAGAACAGAACCAAGGTATTTATGATAAGAAAACAGGAGAACGTATCTAACAATTTAAAATGTTATCTTCTATGATAGGAAATGTATGTTAACGATGTTCGGATTAAAATTTTGAGACATTAAGAATAGGTTCCCACTTTAAAGTGGCACAGAACACATATATAAAATATAACATTTAGACAAGACACCCTCCCACAAAAAAAGGAACCAAGATAGGCGAAAAGCATCAAGTCAGTGGCAGCTGTAGTTTTGGAATTCTGGATGATGGATAGGCTTGCTGTTGTTCTCCTGGTGTTCTCCTCATCTGTCTTATAATTTTAATTCTTTTGTGATAAATACATATTGTTTTGAGAACTCAAAGTTAATAAAGTAGATTTTTATAGTATACCGAGTTGGAAAAAAAATCACTGACCTTGGAGTCTGGAGTCTGACGCTAGCTCAGATTCTCTTTCACATGGACCTGAAGCTTCCTCTCTGCTCCTCTGTGAGCATTCAGCTCTCCAATGGGCTAGCAGTACCTACCTCAGGAGCCATGCCAGACTTACATGAGCTGATGTTAATGTCCAGTGCTTAAGGCTGCCTGGTAATTCTTAAATAACTGAAGAACCAAAGCTGCAACACAAAGAACAGGGATGGAGGGACTCCTCCAAAGACTCACTCGGAAGTAGCTTAAAGCCTCCAAAATTCAGAGTCCTTCCCCGTGAAGCATGTGTGCAGCAGCAACTACGTTACAATATTACAAGGGTCAATGAGAGAGAACAGGAGGTAGCCATCTGAAATGTGGGTGTCAAAGCCTATACACACATGTTTATGTAAAGAATATTTTACTGAAACACGTACAGCCAATTAGGCATTGTCTCTGGCTCCTTTTGTGCTATGAGGGTGCACTGCCTCACTGCAAGTAACTGACAGTGTCCCCCAGTAGCTAAACTGCTAGAAGTGCCAACCCCTCAGACAATGTACGGAAACATCCAGAGCAGTTCCTGTTGTTGAAAAGACAATGCTATTATCATGATTAGCTTTATCATCAACTAATTTCTTTGCTTGGAAGCAATTCTGAAAAATCTCATGGCTTGGCCCTGTTTCCCTCAGCATTAAACCTAATTAGTCTCAGCTGGGTGAGTCATTCTTGAGAGTCACTCTTAAAACCTGTCAAAGCAAGGGTTCCCAGGGAAGCCCTGTGCTGTCTAGTCCCTGCATATGCATATCTGTCACCACCTTTATGATGATAGTTTTGTCCCTGTATCTGTTGTTTCAAAACCTGGTCGAATTCCTCTCAAGATAAAGACATTTCTAGCGTTCAATCTTTGAACAGCGCCTTCTCTTGCCTTGACGATGTTATGCAGTCACATCACACTCTCTTCTGCCCAGGGTCATGTGACCCCAATTCCTTTGTTTTATTACTCAAGCAGACTCTGTGGATAGGTATTATGGGCTCTAGGAATTAAAACAATATAGACCAGGAGAGAGGCAGGGATCCGGAAACTGACCTCTTGATACAGCTAGACCATTCCCACACACGATTTCAGAAGTGTGCAACATCCTCAGGCTACATAGGAGTGATGATGTCATCATCTAAGGATGCGCAGTGCAGTGAATGTGATGAAATGGTGGAAAAACAGATGGCAAAATACCCAACGTCAATTTAGCAGCATTTCCACTTCGTCTTTATCAGAAACCTAAGTAAATAGCGGTTGATTGTTTCATAGATGGATAGAGTGGTGTAGAAAGATCTACAATGGACTGGCTCAGGGTGCAATAATGTCTGGCAGTGCTGGTTCTCAGATGAGGACCAGGTGGAGGGGTGCGCATATGAACTAGAAGCTGCAAAATAAAATGTCAGGAGCCAGACTGTCGTTGGCAAATAAAATCACAATTGTTATGTTCAAAAGGTTGGAAGAAATTTCAAGAGAAAGCCACAGGTCTCGATTTTTTAAACATCATCAATTAATTCCCAATTTCCAAGCAATAGTGTGTGAGCCAGACTGTATACATCTGCCAGGTAAATCAGGCCCAGACGCTGCAAGTGTGCCCCTCCTTCAAGTGTGAACCACCTGCTTCAGTCTTCTGTGTGCAGACCAATCACTGAGAGCCTTTTTGTAAGTAAATTCTACTCTGAAAACTTGGGGTAATACGTGAGGGTTTTCATTTCCAGCAAGCTCCTGGAGGAGGCCTATGCCAGGTCTCCATGGTCCACACACCAATGAGCAGGGCTTTAGGTATAAGCTTGTGATTTGTAAGCACCCAGAAACGTCACTGAGTAGCTTGTTAGGGGTGCATGGTCTCAGGCCACGCTGAAAAAGACTGCACCTTAAATAATCTGTACCTAAACATGACCTGTAGGCAAATCTTATGTGCATTCAGGGACCTTGTCTTAGGTCAGTTGTTTTCTGCCTTGAAGAACACTGAAATGATTGTAGGAGCCTTAAATATGTTGATGTCTATTTTAATCACTCTTAGAGTAAGACACCAGGATTTCTTAAACTTCCAAAGCTGGTCCTAACATATGGGCAAGGTTGAAGGTTTGAGGTGTTTTTGTCAGATTCCTCCGTGTATTGTAGTTTTCCCAGGTTAGAGAAATGGTATTTGAGCAGTAAAGGTGATTTCAACTAAAGCCTATAGGTTGGGTTGCATACACTAAAAGTCAGTATGTGCTTGTTCAGCCTGTGTGTCCGGGAGGAAAATGCCAAGAGGTGGCATGGAATGGGAACCATGACTCTATCCAGGTCCCAAGGAGCCAACATCACTGTTCTTTGGATGCTTCACAATTCTTCCCACAGCCAAGCTTGCCAGGAAATGAAGCCAGCTCCACGCTTGGCCACTTGGAGGATGATAAGCAGCTGATGCCTGCAGTGGCCAATGGCCAAAGTAACTGATCCACAGACAGCCCATCTGGTCAGGCGTAGAGACCTGACTTTGGTGCCTTGCCTGGTTGCATAGTTAAAATGCAGGGCACTCTGTTTCCTGGTTTTATAAATTAATTGGTGACCAGTTTGATGTTCCAAATAGCAACAATAACCACAGTGGGGATGACGACCTGACGTCTACTTCTGAGTGGTGTCCAAAGGCTCTGGTCTGAATTGCAGTCTCTAAACATCAATGGAGCACAGGAGAGGGTGGAACAGGCCCAGGGCTTCCACCATAAGAAGCCCCAAAGCAGATAGGCTTGCTTCCAGCACAGAACTAGCCAAAAAGGAGCAGAGCAAGTGCAGTTCTAGGGCCACCAAGCTGACAAAGGGAAAGAACAGCAATGAAAGCAGATGATCCGCAAAAGAGAGGAAACAAAACACAGCAAACAGGTTTTGGAGGCAGACTCTGGAAAGCATCCCAGAGGACACTAGGACGCAGATGATCATGAGATGCCTGTGGCTGAGTTGATAGGCTGGGAGCCTATTTGGACAACAGCTCTCATTGCCTCTTTCTGTGACTGTCAGTTGGTCAACAGATATTTATTAGGTTTCTAATATGGGCTAAGCAATGGGTGGAGCTGGACTGGGATTCCTTAATTTTATTGGTGAATACTTTGACCTTGAACTTCTATAGGTCCAGTCATGCTGTATTCTACAATATTTGTGAACAGAACCTCCAGCATCATAGATTGTATGCTTAATACCAATGACATCACACAAAAGAAAATACTATATAGCTACTACCTGCATGGAAAATATCTGCTTGTAAGCAAAGCAGACCCCAAACTAGAAAACAAACAACATAAATCAATGCCAGGTGGTATGCAAAACAGGGTACTAAGAGAAAAGGGTTTTTTTTTTAACATTTTTATACATACATGCAGTGCATTTGATCACACTTACCCCCATGGTACAGCTTTATCCCTCCCACTCCTGCTAGCTCCTTCCTCTCCACCCCTCTGACTTTTACACCATTTTTTGTAGCCCACTGAGTTTAGAGTAGCATTTGTGGGCATGGCTAGGGGTTATTTACTAGAACAAGGGCAACTTACCAATGGCTACACCACTAAAGAAAATGACTTCTTTCTCGCAGCAACTATTAGCTAACAAAAACTTCCTCCAGGAGAGGTGGGGCCTCGTGAGCTTCACCCCCCCCATCCATAATGGAATGTTGAAGGGCCCAGGTTTGTGTGGGTCTTCTGCAGGTAACGTAGCTTTGTTCTTGGTTGCAATTGGCATGGCGGGTCCAGAAGAGAAGGAATTTCAATCAATCTCCCTGTGTGTCTCTCTCTGTCTCCCCGTCTCTGTTCCTTTCCCCTTTTTAACAAAAATCCCATGGAATGTGTTTTGTGTTGGCTATCTACTGCTGGGCATAAGGACTGCCCTTAAGTGTACTTAATGTGACCATAGGAGAAAACTAATGTTCCTTTGCAAGTGGGTGTCAATCAATGGGAAGGAGATAGCACGTTGGTTAAGGATGGAAACTCCTGCCCACATCCCCCTCTAGTACTGGGACCTCCTCTGACTTGAACCTGTGCAGGTCTGGTGCATGCCGTCACAACCTCTGTGAGTTCATATGTGGGTTAGTTCTGCTGGGTCTGGAAGACATGGTAAGAAAACTTTTCTTAAAGAAAATGTATTTTTCAGAGATGTGAAGATGATTGTCTAACAAATTAACATTTGAGTTGAAACTTGAAGAGACAATAGGAGCCAATTAAGTCAAAGCTGTGGTGTGCCCCCAACAGGGAGACAGAGTGTGCAGAGACCCAGAGATGGGAAATGGAAAGGAGGTTAATACGGCTGGAAGTTTGTGAACAAGAAAAAACTAGCTCTTGCCAAGTCTTGTGTTGGTACAAGGGACTTGGTTTTTATCCAAACAAGATGAGACACAAATTCAAAGCTTTAAGCAATCAAGTGACTGATGAGTAAGGAGAGGACCATTCTTCAGACTATTAGAAGAAACAATGCCCCTGCCACCTCCAATAAAGGGAGATTTATTTGAATGAACACCTTTACCTGAGTAGGGGACATTAAGCTATCTAGGCAGTGAACGACTAGCTACTTCCCCACAGTGTGATAAGTTCACCTACATTTACTTAGGTTCTGATCCTACAAGAATTTACAGGACCTGTGCCCCTTCTGATTCCCTTACCTAAGTGGTCCAGCTAGGACCATGTGACACAACTGAGTTTCCCTGAGAGCTTTGCTTGATTTGGCAAAATCAGCTTTGTGTTTGTCTAAGTTATTATCTCCAAGAGGAGGAGCAAACATGCCAGTGTGCTTTCTACATACCTGTACATCACAGCAGCTTCGGTAACTTCTCCTCAGTGTATTCTCTGTGTGTATCTGAGTGGCAGAGTGGTTGGCTTGAAATGAGCACCCAGTTAGCATGTGTGTGCTGTGTCTATCTGTCAGTATAACTGCAATGGCTAGAATTGCATGCTCTCTCTTTCTTACACTCCTCCCATTCTCAATCTTTCCTGTGTAGGCAGATCTGTGCGTGTGTCTGTGTGTGTGTGTGTGTGTGTGTGTGTGTATCTGGGTATATCTATGTATAAATGCATAACTAGATAGAGAGCTTCAATTCTGTTGTTCTAAATCATTCCTAACAAATGCATAAGAAGAAAATGAGGATTTGGACAAAAGGGAAACTTCACACACTGCAAAGAGGATATAAATGATTTCAGTCACATTTGAAATCAATATAAAGATTTCTCAAGAAACTAAAAGTAGGAACTTGAGAGATGGTTCAGTGGTTAAGGGCACTGGCTGCTCTTGCAAAGGGCCCAGGTTCAGTTCCCAGTACCCACATGACAATTCTCAACCATCTGTAACTCCAGTTCCAGGGAAGCCTATGCTTTCTCCCAGGCTCTGTGGATGCTACACATACATGATACAGGCAGGGTAAACAGCCATACACATACTTTTAAAAAATTTTAGAAGAAAGCAACTAAAAATAAGTCTTCCATATAACTACCAATATTACTCCTGGCTATTTACACAAACTTCTCTGAATATATGTGTGTGTGTGTGTGTGTGTGTGTGTGTGTGTGTGTGTGTGTGTGTGTGTGTGTGTATGTGTGTGTGTATGTAGTTAGATAGATATTAGGGGTTGTTGGGGTTTTTTTCTTTGAGACAGAGTTTCTATTTGTGCAGTCCTAGCTGTCCTAGAACTCTCTCTGTAGACCAAACAGGCCTCAAATTCACAGATATCTACTGGCCCCTGCTTCCCGAGTGCTAGGATTAAAGGTGTATGCCACTACCAAAGTCAGTATGTTTTTAGACACTTGCCTGCCAGTGCTTACTACAGCACTATTTACTTTAGCTAAGTTATGGAAATAAACTAGGTGTCTAACAGCAGAGCAAATAGATGGGGGAAATGTGGTGTATATGCAATGGCAATATTTTCAGCTATACTGACGAATGCAGTCATGATGTGTACAGGAAAATGGATGCAACCGAAGATAATCACAATAAACGAGTTAAGCTAATATCAGAAAGACAAATATACATTTTCTCTCATTTGTGGTTCTTAGGTTTTATGTTGCTACAGAAATACACACACACACACACACACACACACACACACACACACACACACACGCATGCGCGCGCGTGCATATATACACACACACAATGTGAATATATGCCTAAAATTGTCTAGGGAGACAACGAGGTTTAACAGGAGAGGGGAGCATCAAAGAAAGTGGATGGAGGGTAGATGAAGGAGAATATGCTCAACATACAATAAGTTCTTGTACAAAATCTTGAAGATAAGAAATACATCTAAGCGTGACTATAGAGTATCCTGCTCCTATATTTTTGGATTGTGTACTGTCTTACTACTATGTGTTTCCATCTAAACACATAATATTCTCACTAACTTTCCTTAGTAAAACAAAATACAGACGGACTAGGGAGACAGCTCAGCAGTTAAAGAGCATTGACTGCTCTTCCAGCAGATATGAGTTTAACTCATGTCAAGTGGCTCACAACTGCATGAAACTCCAGCTGCAGGGGATCCAACGCCTGTGCTGGTACCTGCTCTCATGGGCATATACCTGCCTACAGATACACAAACATAATTACACAACAATAAAATAAAATCTTTTTAATAATCAAGTAGGGAAATTAGGAGATTCTGACAAGGTACTGTATGCAAGCCCTTCACTTAAGCACACTATATAGAGCCTAGAATCAGATCCTTGGTCCTGAGTCCATGAAGACATTGACTTCTGCAGCAGTTGAGCTGGACTTAGGATCTCCTCTCTGCAGTCTCCAAATTATTTTGAAAGCATCACTGAATTTTCATTTTCTTGGTGTTATCTTTCTATAGATTCTCTGTATTTCCATAATGGACTAACCATAGAATAATGGAATTAGATCTAACATCTCCTTTAAAACACTCCTGACTGAGTTTGTAGGGGATCTATTTCTTAGGTGTTTGGCCAACAGATCCATAATACTGCATGATGAGCAGATTCCAATGGAAGGAGCAAATGAAGACCAAAACCCACTGTCATAGAAAATTAGGAATAAAAAATAGGAAAGGAGCATTGAGATGCCCATTCCTCTGTGCTTCCAAAATGTAATCTTAGCCAAGCGTCATCAAAAAGCACAGTACCGAAAAGTAGCCAGCCTACTGGGGCTGAGAGAAACTTGGTCAAACTGCAGGAGATGGAGGCGGAGGGAAGGCTCAGTGGTAATGTGTAGGCTTATATTTTTCAAAGCCAACTTTAGTAAGGGTTCTTAAACACTTCAACCTCCCTTATAGCCCACCGACCAAAGGTAGGGAGAAAAATGGCTAATAGGACAAGGGGGTGTGGACCTGTTTAGAAGTAGTTCCTTGGAGTGATTCCAATCTTCGTTGTCAGCAATCCAGTCCACTGGCAAAACACCAAACACTAATCAGCAGCAGCAGCAGCAGCAGCAGCAGCAGCAGCAGCAGCTCCATCCAGAAGAAACTGCGAAGCTCTGCCGATTGGCATGAATCTGCTGACTGAAGTGGCAAGAAGCAGCTGGAATGCCTTCAGAAGTTCTTTGTCGTGTTTCTCTCTGAGAAATCACAACAAATGAAGATCAGCGAAGAAAGCAAGGCATACTAATGCCAGAATGTCATATGCAAAGACCAGTGTCTGCAAAGCCCAAGGAAGACCAGCAAAGTGAACCAATGGCAGAGCGATGTCCACTGTTGGGTTATATTTATACTTTTTTCCAAACATCATGTGATCTCTCAAGTGTCCACTCCAGCAAAACATCACATGCCCTTTCTCCAGACAGTTTCCAGAAAAATATCATGTATCTGTTCTCAGAAGAACATTCTCTGATAAAAGAGCTTCTAGAAAAACATCACATAACACAACTGAGTCTCCAACGGAACCAGAAATTCCCACTTCAATAAAGTGCTTGCCTTGCAAGTAGGAGGGACTGAATTCAACCTCCACATAAAGATGCCTGGAGTAGTGGCAAGCACTTGTAATCCCTGTGTGGGGAGGGCAGAGGCAGGACGATCCTTGAGATGACTGGCCAGTCACTCTAGCTCAACTGGTGAGGTCCAGGCCAAAAAGATTCTGTCTCAAAGGAGATGGACCATGTTCCTGAGAATAATTCTACCTAAGGCTATCCTTTGGCCTCCATATGTATGCATAAATGCATGCATTCCTGTCCACATATATGAATGCATACACATACATTAAAAACAATTTTTAAAAGTGCAGGAGGCCCTCATGGTGCCCTTTGTTAAAGAAGGCCTGTATAAAGCTCCATCCTTCTTATTAATTAGAGGGGATTGCCTATGAGAAATTATGTTACGTGATGGAAGCTCCTAAAGCCAGAGTTGTTATAGAAAAAACTGATTCCTACAATCAGAGTCAAATATTGACCTCCAATAGAACTAGCTGGATACATTAAACTCAAAGAGGGAGAATAAAACCTCTCTTCCACAGCTGGGAAGTGTAGTGAACAATTGAGACTACAACAGCCTTTGTCTCCTTTTTAGAAGAGAAGAATAACACACTTCGGTTGGGAGAAAATGAGCCAAAGAACTGGCTGCTCCTTAATAATCTCTGTAAGACGGTTTCTGACCTGCCTACATCATGTTCTAGCACTCCCATCCCCATCCCCCATCCCAGCCTCTTTCCCAATCTGTGTCTGGAACACAGTTCCTTCTCCTGTCAAGGGTTTTGCCCTTGCTAACAGATCCTTGGTTGTAAGGAGCGGCTAGAGTATTCGCCATTACAAGATGGCACTGACCTCCGCTGTCGCTCTAAGGAAACTTACGGATAGCGCGGGGAAAACCCCCGAAGCGCATTATGGGTGTACATGACTAATCACCGCCCACTCCCGGGGCGCGCCAACCAATGGAGGACACGCTGCCTCGGGGCTATATAACAGCGCCATTCTGGGGCCCCGGGGTCTTTTCCTCTTTTCATCATGCAATAAACGCATTGCTGCAGAAGGATCCGTGTGTCCGCGTGGGTTCTTGCTGGTGAGACCAAACAGCGTGCGGGACAAATGGTGCTGAAACCCGGGAACATAGCGACTTCATCATCGCAGGCGCCGGAGGAGACCCTCCGCTTCTGCGGAGTAGATTCAGAACTGCAGGACTGAAGGCAAGCTCTGAGAGGTATGTCTGTCCGCGACCTTTTCCCCCACTTTCTTCCACAATCGGCTGACGTGATAGAAGCTATCCTTATGGTATCGGCCGTACTCGTCCTCTTTACGGGGACCATGTCTTTGTGGAAACTGGTAAAATCATGTTTGGAGGATTTGCAGGACAGCATGTCAGAAACAGAGCGAGACAGAAGGAAAGGAAAAGG
>CM052703.1:73276323-73303059 GCA_028551405.1 Uromys caudimaculatus
GGGTTTGGGGCAGTACCTGGTGAGCTGTGGGGCGTGTCTTTGGCCCTCTCCTGGGTCTTGCGATCTCCGGCGAGGGATCTTTGTCCCGGCGCTGATTAGCTGTGGGGCCCTGTGGCCCAAGCTGAGGTTTCCGGCCCTCTCCAGGATTTTTATTATAGAGGAATGTAAAATTTTGTCAAAGGCTTTTTCTGAGTCTAAAGAGATGAGTACGTGGTTTCTGTCCTTGAGTCTGTTAGTGTAATCAGTTCCATTTGTGGATTTACATATATTGAACCATTCGTGCATCTCTAGGATGTTTTCTTTAATTTGGTCTGCAAGTTTTTATTGAGAATTTTTGCAACTCTGTTCATTATAGAAACTGGCCTATAATTTTCATTTTTTGTTGAGCTTTTGTCGGGTTTTGATATCAAAATAATACTGGTTTCATAGAAAAAAGTTAGAAGTATTATTTCCTTTTATATTTTACAAAGTAATTTGAGGAGTATTGGTGTTAGCTCTTTTTAGGAGGTTTGGTGGAATTCCATATTATAACCATCTGTTTCTGCATGTTTTTGTTTTTAAGTTGGGAGGTTTTAATTACTATTTATATCTCATTGTTGTTATAGGTTTGTCTAAATTATTTTCTTCATATTGATTTTATTTTGTATATCATATATCTACATATATATCTTTTAAATATATTGTATATATATGTATATATGTGTGTGTGTGTGTGTGTGTGTATATATATATATATATGTCTTTTAGATCTTGGAATTCTCTGAGTTTCCTCAATATCTGTTGTAATGGTTCTCTTTTCATCTCATGATTTTATTATTTTGTGTCTTCTCTTTCTCTCTTTTGGTTAACTTGGCAAAATATTTGTCAGTCTTGTTAACCTCTTCAAGGAAACAACTTGCTTTCATTGATTCTTTATTGTTTGTGTGTTTGTTTGTATTACATTAATTTCAACCCTGACTTTCCTTGTCATTTCCAAGCTACCTGTTGAGGGGATTGTTTGTTCCTATTTTCCCGAGGTCTTTGGGTGCAACATTAAATTACTAACATGAAATCTCTCCAGTTGTTTCATGTAGAAACTTAGTACTATAAACTCTCTACCTATGAGCACTTCCATTGGGTCCAATAGATTTTTGGCATGCTATGTTCTTATCTAATTCAAGGAATTTTTAAATCTTACCCCATGATTTCTCTCCTGACTGAGTTTCCATTCAGTGCTGTGTGATTTGGCATGCATGAGTTTGTGTACTTTCTTATGTTGCTGCTGTTTTAGATGCTCAGCTTTTTTCTTCTGTGGTGTATGGGAGTCAGGTATTATTTAAATGTTCCTAAATTTGTTGATGCTTGCTTTGTGTCCTAATAGTTGCTTTTGGAGTAATGTCCATGGGTTGCTGAGAAGAAAATGTATTCCTTAGTGTTTGGGTAGAATGTCCTATAAATATCTGTTAGTTGCATTTGATTTATGTCAACATTTAACTCCAGAGTTTCTCTATTTAGTTTTTGTCTAGATCTGCTGCCTGTTGGTGAGAATGTAGTATTTGTGTTTATCCATTACCACTGTGTTGGGGTCAATCTGTGACTTTAGATCTAATAGTGATATTTTTTAAATTAAAGAAGTTGGGTGCACTTATGTTTGGCTCATAAGTGTTTAGAATCATATCTTCTTAGTGAATTTTTCTTTTAATAAATATGTAGTGTCCTCTATCTCTTATGATAAGTTTTGGGTTGCATTCTATCTTGTCAGATAAAAAAATTAGCTATCCCTGCTTTTTTTTTTTTTTTTTTTTTCTTTTTTTATCTGCTCATAGCTGGGCTCATTATGCAGACCTTACTAGCCCAGAACTCACTAATAGATCAAGTTGGTTTTGAACTAAGAGAGTCTGGCTATCTCTGCCTCCTGGGTGCTAGGATTAAAGGAATGAGCCCCATACCTAGCTAACATACTTGTTCTAAATATACACATAAGCCTGTGAGTGGTGATGATAGGGATATATTTAAGTATTCTGCAACTAGAAAATAAGGGATGATAGGAAGGGGAAAGGAGGAAATGAAGGGAAGAGAAAAAGAAAGTGATAGAAATGGGGAGAGAAATCGAATGTAAAAAACAGATTTGAAGATAGTTAACGATGAACAAAACTTTGCTTTACCTTTAACATAGGAAGGGAATGTTGGAGGCTTCTACATAAGAGAGAGTTACTAGGACATGTGTGCATCACAGATAGGAGCTAATGGTTCTCACAGTGTTTGGAAACAGAAGGCTTTATTAGGAACCTGTGAAAACCACCCTAAAGTGCTCTGGCTAGGCCAGTCATCTAATAACACATCTTGAGAAAAGAAGCCTCGGGCAAGACTAATTCATTGTACAAGGAAGGATATGTTTTGAAACAGAAGTTTGTCAGCTTGAATGCATAGTGGACTAACTGGGGAGTTTCCACTGTCCAGGAAAGCTATGGCAGAGAGCCATGGAGTGGCAGAAGAAAGCTTAAACCCAAATCAACTGCCCACAAAACTCTGTCTTTTTTACACAATGACCTCGCTATTATGTCCTCGGTTATCTTAGTAATTTCTTCATAATCACACAGCTGCTACTGAGTGGCAGATGGGACCGACATCAGTATCCTTGAACTTTAAATTCTGCATGCCTTTGAGTTTCACAAACTTGTCTCTCATCATAGCCCTGCGTGGTACCCAATTCCACTCCCCTATTCATATGAAGAAGCTCAGGTAAGAAAGGTTTGTAGAGTACTGAACCAATGAAATAAGTTCACAACAAGGTCACCCCTTCCACTACCAATGAGAGGGCCCTCATTCTTGCTGTTCTGTGGGGAAGCATCCTTGTGCAGGTTAATCAGTAAGAACTTGTAATTGATTTTGTCCTTGTGCCTGTGTGTGTGTACCTAAGAACACCAAAGAGCCTGGTCATCAGAGTCCTGTTTCTGTCTGGTGTCCATACCTGACCTTGAATTATGGCTGATTGGGAATAGTAGGATTCTTTTCAAGGAGTTCACAACTGGATCTCCACTCTGGAGGTAGCCTTACCAGGAGCCCTCTACAAGATGACCAAGTCACCTCAGGGCTGAGTTATCCCACTGGTGCAGCCATTGGTGACTGTGTATAAGTAGTAGTAATGAGGTTAATTGTCATCACCAGAAAGAGTAGAAGAGCAAACATGGGACACCATGTGTCCCCAACTAGAGATAGACAGTGAGTGGCTATCTTGGTTCATATTCATTCTCTCTTCCCTCTGCCTTCCAAACCCTAACTCTAACCCTAGCCCTCTCCCCTCTCCCCTCTTCCCTCTCTCACTCCCCGCTCTCCCCTCTCCCCTCTCTCACTCTGCCTTCTCCCCTATACCCTCTCTCCTTCTCTCCTCTCCCCTCTCCCCTCTTCTCTTCTCTCTCCTCTCTCTCGTGTATGCATGTGTGTGTGTGTGTGTGTGTGTGTGTGTGTGTGTGTGTGTGTGTGTGTGTGAGATGTATGAAAGTGGAAGGCAGAGTTTGACATAGAATCTCTTCTTTCTTGCTTTTATTTTTGTTTTCAATACATGCCAACCACAGTTTCCCCTCCTTTCACTCCCCCACTCCTTCATTTCCCTTCAGAAAAGAGCAGGCATTCCAGGGATATCAACCAAATATGGCATAACAAAATACAATAAGACTAGGCACAAACCTTCATATCAAGGCTGAGCAAGGCAACCCCATAGGAGGAAAAGAGTCCCATGAGCAGGCAAAAGAGTCAAAGAAATCCCCAGTCCCTTGTTAGGCATCCCACAAACACCCCAAGCTAAACAACTATAAAATATATGCAGAAGACATAACACAGACCCGTGCAGGGTCTGTGATTGCTGCTTCATTCTCTGTGAGCCTCTATGAGCCCTGATTAGTTGATTCTGTGGCCAGTGTTCTCCTGGTGTTCTCAACCCTCTCTGGCTCCTATAATCCTTCCACCCCCTCTTCCATGGGGCTCCCCAAGGTCCAAGGGGAGGAACACAGTGAAGATCTCTAATTTGGGCTCTCTATCCACCTAATGTTTGGGTGCAAGTCTCTATATCTCTTTCCATCCGTTGCCAGTGGAGGCCTAGCTGGTGACAATTGGGCTAGGTTCCATGAATCTTTTCTTTTATAATTCTCTACCTTGTTTTTGGAGGCATAGTCTCTCACTAATGGGGATCTTGTAGTCTCAGCTATAGTGGCTGGCCAGTAAGCCCTTCAGAATTCACTCATCTCAGAATTAATACCTGGGTTACAGATGCAAACCACCATACTCAACCTTTTACATGGGTGCTAGGGATCAAAACTTAGATCCTCCAACTTATGCAAGCACTTGACCCTCTGAGCCACTTCCCCAGTCATCTTGCCTTAGTTTTTCAGTGTCATCCAGTCTTCCTCAAGATCTTTGGGAGTCACTGAGGTAGCCTGTTTTGTTGTGTCCAGCACAGCTCCAGAAATGGGCCTGAATGGGATTTCTCAGATAGAGAAATCTCAATACCCCAGAAGCTCAGTGTGTTTATTATGTACATTTGAACAGAGAGGTGGGGCTGTGCAAACGGCTGAACAGGGAGGTGAGGTTTTGCATGCAGACAAAGGGACAAGAGTGTTACATGCACCTAAACAAGGAGGTTGGTTTAGCCAATCTCCATAGGAACAGATTCTGTAGGGAAGCAGGCTTCAGACTGCAAGCATCCTGGGGAAGAATGCTCTGGTGGACATTTTCTGCACACTCTGTCAATATCTACACATGGGCCAGAGGAAGGCTGCACTCTCCACTGGATGGGAGAGGCTTTGCCACTCTCCTGGCACATGCCCATGTCAACAGCCCAGTTCACATGGGAGCTCCTCCACTCTCCTCACTCTCTCCTGTGCCTGGACTGTCATTTGTAGATAGGATCCATATTTATTGCTCTGTATTAGCAACTATCTCATTGATATGGAGAGATAATATGAATGAAACAGCTTAAAGGAGGAATCAATGATTTTGGCTCATGGTACTGGAGAGTTCTGTCTATCAAGACAGGGGAGGTATGGCAGAGAAGGTCAGTGCACACCATGGAAGACAGAAAGCAAGAGAGGGGACTGTCAGCGCTCTGCTGACCTTTGACCTTTTCTTTCCTTGCTTTTATTTAGTCATAGCCCTAGCCTATGAGATGAAGCTGCACACAATCAGCATAGGTCTTAGTCCTTTGGTTAATCCTCCCTGGAAACATCCTCAGAGTCATATTCAAGAGGTGTAGGCCTACTAAATCTAGACACATTGGAAATGAAGGTTATTACATTCTACTTCTCTCCCTCTTACTCATAGAAGTTCATCCTAAATGAAGGCAGGCATCTGAAGGGAAAGTCAGTTGCCAGCCAAGCACTTCTTGGCCTGAGGTTTTTGGGTTTTTGTTTGTTTTTTTCTGTTTGTTTGCTTGGTTTTTTTGTTTGTTTGTTTGTCTTTTTTCAAAAAGTAATTCTCATAGTATCTTTGGGTACTCCCTCAAAAAAAGAAGATGTTGAACTTAAAACATTTCCCTTGTCTCCAGAGATGGAGTAACGCATGAATACATTACATGTGGCTCCCCAAGAGAAAGCCTACCACCTGCTTCCAACCACATCAGTAGGAGAACGGACTCAGGAAGAAAAATGTCTCCATGGTGTTCAAAGGCATGTGGAAGTGGGGGTGCCATCACTGAATGAAGAGAATGTAAAGGGCCATGTGGGCAGACATGATGGACATCCCTGATGCCCTATGAAGACCAGAATGGGAAGCTGGAGATCCATCCAGTGATGCCTTCAAGCAGGGTAACATGGTTGCCATAGTCCAGCATGGATGCTCTGCAGCAAGAATTGAAGTAAGTTTCTTGGAGACTCAGGGAGAGAGTTCAATTGCTTAGAAAATCTAAACATATTTCTCACCCTTTCAAAGGCTGAGGTTTGCATCTACTGCACTTCACAGCAAGCCCCTTTCCTTAAAGTGTCTTGAGTGGGTTACTGTTTCTGACAAACTGTCCTTGACTAAGATAGTCCATGTAGAAAGTAAATTAGCCACAGACCAAGATGCTTTTATCAATATTCTTTTATTGCTTCTGTGTCTGGTTCATTTGGTGTTTATAGCGAAGTTCCAAAATCTCCATGTCCTTGCCAGTATGGGTTAGTTAACTTCAGGGTGTTTTATGTTCCTGAAGTCAAGCCTAAACCTGATCAGTTTTCTCCCAAGGATACATCTTGCATTTAGTCTAGGCTGTGCAATGGATGCCCTTAAAGACCCCATGTCAACCCTGTTAGTCCTCAGTGTTGTCCTGACTGCTCAAGGAAACAGCTGAATCACAGTGAACTCGTGTCTCAAATGAGGTGAGTTCTCATCTTTGTCAGATCTTCATCCTACCTTATCCTTTTGTATATTTAATTAAATGATTGCATATTAACTGTTAAGAATACTGTTTCATTGTTATATTTCATAGATGCATCCCAGGTACCATATATTCAACTCTATTACTCTCTCTCTCTCTCTCTCTCTCTCTCTCTCTCTCTCTCTCTCTCTCTCCTTCTTGTTTGAACATTCACACTTGTTTCTTCTGTCTTCCTGGGTGTA
This sequence comes from Uromys caudimaculatus, assembly GCA_028551405.1. Classification (NCBI taxonomy): domain Eukaryota; kingdom Metazoa; phylum Chordata; class Mammalia; order Rodentia; family Muridae; genus Uromys; species Uromys caudimaculatus. The sequence continues at coordinate 73,282,891 of CM052703.1, forward strand.
AACACTTTCCCAACAATACCTCATGTACTTTAGATATTTTTCTGTTAGAATTTTAAAAAACCTACCCACAGCATGACACAGTCCTTAATTCACAGTCCTCGTGACTGGTCAAGCGCCATGTTGCCTCATGCCTGCCCCCTATTTTCAAAGATCCTGCTGCCTTATAAACCAGTTTTAGCCATAGATTCAATGCAAAGGGCTATTGTTTATGACTACTCTTTCAACTCTTTTTTTTCTCCTCTTGATTTTAATACAGTTTTTGTTGGTTTGCTGAAAGATAGGCTATCCTTGCAACTGATATATAACCAGGGATAGCCTGGAGCCCATGATCCTCCTTCTTTTTGCTACCTCTCAAGTACTGGGATTATAGCCATTGGCATGGCCCTTACTGAAAAAGAAGATAAAAACTCTTCTGGGTTCAGTTTGATTTTTCTCAAGCCACTGTAGTAGCAACAGGGAGTGAGGTTCCCTAGCAGTTCCTGAAATATTTCCTGTATTGGAAGTGGACTCTGGGTCAAGAACTCTAGCACCTGACCTACCAGGTCTCAGGTCACTGCTTGGAAACTCTTAGGACTGTGCAGTAATGGAACTCTGAGGACTCCCTCCAAGTACCTGTGTGCCTTCACAACCACCAAACGTATTCAGGAGCACACTTGACAGAATAGACTGGGATGAATTGCTGTGAACAAATTACCCGAGGCTGTTGCACACTCTGTCATCCATCCCCACTATCCTCAGGAACTTGATTTTGTGTTTGGGAGATAGGGAGGGCATGACTTGGCATAACAAAGGCAGAGAGCAGGGTGCAGGGTAGTGCGTCTTCACCGCTGACTTCTGTGAATCATTCATTAGCAGGGTTGGTGCATCTGAGAATAAGAAACACGGATCCTGATTAGAAGGAGAATTTATCACCCTGCCTGGAAGAGTAAACAAAGCAGAGGAGCTGTCCATCACAGTGGGTTCCAGCACCATCAGCAGCCAACATCTGCCGAACTGGCTGAGCAATCGCTTCAGAAATGGAGAAGCTAGCAGATTGTGCAGGCAAAGCTCTGTGTCCTGCTGGGTACGTGGCCCTGGGGCAATTTTCCAAATGGACCCAGAGTGTCCAGGGCACAGGTGGTTCTAGGAAAACAAGGTGGTTTGGGAGGAAAGGAGAAATATTAAAAATTTACTACTGATCCATCCGATGTTCTTGTTTTTCCCACCAATGTCAAGTCATTGGGAAGATAACAAGTGATGTCATATGGCTTACTTTGAGCACAGAGATGGAAACAGAAATATGACTCCCAAGTAAAAGCGGTAAGAAGCAGTGTGACTTCCATGTTTCTTTCTCCTTGTCACTAGAGCTGTAGTGACCCCAAGAAATGAGACCAAATTTATCCAACTGTAGGGGACATGGTATTTTGAACTGAAGTCAAATAATGATGGACATATGAGTGGGAAACAAACATCTGTGGCTCTACTTGCTGATCTGTTGCATCCTTTCTTATGGCTGATTCCACTGGACTATCTTGGTCAAGCTCACACCCAACCCTTCTCTCCTTGCACATCCCTTGGGTTTCACGCGATTGTAAATGGATATTATAACAGAGCTGCTGGAGACACCAGACTTTCTAAGTTTTGATCAAATGACTCTTATAGTTGTTGCAGGCAGCTCTTTCTACCAGACATCTGTGGCTAATTCCCAGAGCTAAACAGTGACAAATGCTTATGATAGCCTCACGCTGTTCTATAAGCACCCCTTAGCTACAAACACTGTGTTAAATACTGCATCAAATTTATCATTCCTGATTTATTTGTTCAAGGATAGAATCTCTTCCTGGGAGGATTCCCCATCTTTCTTAAGTAAATTTCTAGGACTTACTCAAACTAGGTCATTAGCTCTCTCACATATATGGGATGTCCCCTTGGCCATGGAGGTATAGTGCACAGAGATAGTACCACCCTCACAAAGGGCACCCTGCATTCAGCTGTACATGATACCTTTTTCTCACTGTTTCACATAGCTTATTATGGTTTAAATCTGACTTACGTATGTCTCTCCTGAATGGTCATGTGTGGGCAACATGATCTCTAGGTCCGCTGTACTGGGGGAAGGATTGTGGGAAGGAATAATTGGGGGGCCAGTGAGCAGGGTGTAAAGTAAATAAGTAAAAAGTATAATTAACTTTAATAAATGAATGAATAAATAAATAAATAATAAAAAACACGTGCCTGACCGCCGAGTCTCTTTTCAAGCACTGCCCTGCCTGGCAACGACAACCTTCTTCCCATAGTGCCACTGTGACGACTCCACATACGTGAAGCCTTGTACCTAACTGCTTTTATGCATCTATTCTGTTCCAAAGATCTGCTCACTTCTGTATATACTAGTGTTTCAGCAATGTGTGTCCTTGTAATATGTTTAAATATCTGGTGTAGAATATGTTCTTTATTATGATCTTGGTCTGTGTGCTGGGATTTGCCTTCAACTTACAGAGTAACCTTGGTGGGGGGGATTAGAATTGTGAAATGTCATCATTCTGAGACTTTGACATGTCTTTTCATTACTGAAGTCTGTTTATTCTAAGTCTGTGTCTGTTCGCCACTTATTTCCTTTTCTTTATAGAACTCTGCTTTCACTTGTTAAGCTCCTTTATAGACACTTTGATTTTAGGTGTGTTCTGTTTGCTTTCTATTGCTGTGATTAACCCAACATCTAAAAGCATCTTAAGAAGGAAAGAGCTTTTTTTAAGATTTATGTATTTGGTATTCTGTCTGCTTGTTCACTTGTGTGCCAGAAGAGAGCATCAGATCCCATCACATATAGTCATGTGCCACCATGTAGTTGCTGGGAATTGAACTCAGGACCTCTGGAAGAGCAGCCAGTGCTCTTAACTGCTGAACCATCTCTCCAGCCCCAGGAAAGGATTTATTTGGCTTCCACTTCCTGATCAGAGTCTTGCATCTTTCTCCTGTCTGGGGGCACATAATTGAACTTTCTCATTAATGCTATTAGTGCTTATATTGTTTTTCATTAATTCATTCATAAATAAGACTTTCTTATTTAAAAAAATAACAGTATCTCTATTCATCTAACAGGTGTTCCAGTGTGTCCTCTTGGATTTTATTATTTTGACAAGAAGTTCTAAAGTGTGTGTGGCAGGTCTTGCTGTATACAACTTTATTGTGTTTTTAATGTTTCATCAATTAAAGCAATGACTTGTAAAGGTAAATTTCACTTAAAAAGGTAATCATGGTACTAGAGAGTTTTAGAACTTTTTAAGTTCTGTAAAACTTGAAGGAAGCATGCTTTGTCTATATTTGTATTGTTATAAGCTAAAATTGACAAATTTGTCAAATGAAAATTGATAAAGACAGAACTAAACACTTCCTTGTTCTTACAGTCTCCAAATTTATCTACATTGTATGTCTTAGATCATCTATAACCTTGAATTCATAGTTTTGATTAATAGAGAACAACAAAAGATAAACATGATAATACAGCCCATAAAATAGAGCCAATCTCCAAAACAAAGTGCTGGTGGATAGTAGTTTCCATAGTTCATAAAATATTGAAACCGTCATGAAATTCTAGTGGGACATGAGGTCTGGAATGTACCTGAATATCTAAGTCTAGTTTTTAGAACTCATTCAGCTGTGGATATGCCTGTGATAATGATAATTTTTACCATCCTTATCCTGCCTCGGCCAAGATAGCCTTCACTATTTTACTCTGTATAGTTAAGGGCAATGTGGTAATAATCTGTTTTTATTAATAATGTGAGGCTCACAGCTTCAGGTTTAGCCTCTCCAATCTTCTCTTTAAAAACTACAAAGACACGGAGATGAAGACAGTAAAAGATAAAATTGATAAAATTCATGATGCCTGAAACTGGGCAGAATTGAGTTCAATTACAGGACTAAAGGATTATAGGGTGGATGGGTCTGTATTAACAAAAAAATAAAATAAAATAAGATTGCCTTAGATTTCCTTTATGCTGGTGCATGAAAGCAAGAAAGCCTGAAATGGGTGAAGCAGTGCTTTGTAAAGTCCACTAATTCCCATTACTCAGAAACATGGGCCCTGCAGCAGTCAGACAACTGGTCAACCATCCCTGAAGGCCTGTCCAACACAGCTTCACACTCAGCGAGAGAGCAAGTCTAAGGAACAAACACTGTGAATTGAATTCATGCAGGTGCTGTCCCTGTGGCAACAGTGGTGCAGACAGCCAGAGCCTGGCAGCAACACTTGATAGAAATTTCTGTTTTCTTGTAGTTCTTCTTTGTAGGTGTATGGGATACAGTTACAGGGGTAGGAAGATGAAGCCTTTGGAAGACAGGGATTCATGAGTAAAAAACTGACTAGAAACACAAATTGTCAAGAACTCCAACGCCACTGCATGTAACTTCCCTGGTGATTGACAACTGCATATAATAGAGTACCCATACACTATAAAGAACATGAAAAGCTTCTATTGGATGCTGACATCATAGCCATTGTGATGCTGGAGGACACACTACCTATTGTGCTGTTCTTGGAAGCAAAGGCTCTCACTACCAGTCATATAAAGAGCAACATACACAGTTATGTCCATTGCATAATATCAGTAATAGTGATAGTTAGCCACACTCCTGGTTTATGTACTTGCTATGTTATGCTATGCTATGAATAAGCACCAGCAGCCTCAGGCATCTCATTGTTTACTGTGTCTTTGATTGTATCATTTTCTCTTGTGATAGATTTCATCTCGTGTGCTTTCGTAATGACCTTAGGAACAAACTCTTACACACACACAAACACACACACACAGCATACAGTCTAGGTGTGTAGTAGTCTACACCCTTGTAGGTGGTATAAATACACTCTATGATATGCACATATAATGAAACCACTCAACAATTCATATCAACATCATTTATCAATGCATGACCATGGACTGAGAAGACCTATCAACTCCAACTGATCTCTCTCTCTCTCTTTCTCTCTCTCATCTTTATAATCTTGACAGTGACTACTTTATCATATCCCTGCTTCTCCCCTTTGCCTTCATCTCAACACCTGTCATTAACAATGGTCTTGGAAATTTCTTTAAAATGAAGGTCAGATCAACTAGTCATGGTGGTGAATACCTGTGATACCAGGAAGTATAACATTCAGGAGGCTGAGTCAGGATGGTCTCAAGTTCTAGGTTATCCTAGTTTACATAATGAGTTCCAGGACAGCCTGGACTACATAGTGAGCCCCTGTCCCCCATCCCCACTTTTACGTCTTAAAATGTAGCTCAGTGCCCACTCAGGTACAAAATACAAGTTCCCTATCATTGTTCTCAGTGATCTACCATTGAGTTGACTGAGCTCCTATCACAGTACTCTCTGCCTGAACTCTCTTGTTCCACCACATAGGTCTCTTTCCCAGCTGACGGTAGGTCATTAGAAGTGGTCTGGTTCTATCCTTCACTCTCTACCTTCTGGTCTCCATGTAAAGCAGGTACCACTCCAGTTGTCATGCTTTCCTTAAGCATGTGGGACAAAACAAGTCCTTTCCCATAAGCTGTTTCTGTCAAGTCTAATCACAACAATGAGAAATTTCCTACTACAAATTCCTCCTATCCCAAGATACTGACCTGGGTCATCCTCCAATTAGCTCAGCTTCTATGCAGCTATCAACCTGTGAGACAAGGGATCCCACCACCTCCCCCATTCTCTGTCCTTTGCTTCTCTCCTGGGGCATTCATCACATACTACATCAGGTCTTTATATGTTGATTTATTTGTTATTTGTCAATAATTTCTATTTATTTGTGGGCCCCCCAAAAGGAAAGGTTTTAAAAAGGTAAGTTCCTAGAAATAAAAAACAATGTTTTCTTTTGTTTACTGATGTATTTATGATGCAGAGGGCAGACTCTACATGGAGTCGATGCTCAATAAATATTTATGGGAAGGAAGAAAAAAGAAAGGAGGGAGGGGGAAAGAAGGAGAGGGAAGAAGGAGGGGAAAGGACTTAACATCAAAGTCAAGTAAAGCAGAGAGCCTCTGCTCGGCACAGTATGAAAATGGGATCCTGACCAATTGGCTGTGAAAAGCAGGCAAGGGGCGCAGAACCAGTGAGGAGGCAAAGATTCATGGGAGAGGCACTGTGGCCTGGGGAGATTTCTTCTTTTCAAAGAGGGAAAAGGAAGGAGGGGAATGCAATTTTAAACCTTGCTGGCTACTGCACTGTTTTTTGTAGGTAACGTGCATATAGACCATATGCTCAAAGAATTCTACCTTTGTCCTTAAATTGGCAAAAAGTTTCTAGAAAGACAGGGCAGAGTCGGTTCCTTGCTACTCACGCTGCCTGACACTGGAGCCTTGCATTGTTTGGCCCTAGCACCACCTCTCACCTCATGCCACCCCCTCTTCTGTCTCTGGGACAGAAGCTGCTGCACCTGACCCCCCATTCCTTTCATCTTTTTGCACCTGCTTTCCACTTTCACTTCTCAGGGAGAACACCCATGCTGTGCAAAATACACTTCTATCTTTCTCTACAGCATGCTGACTCCTCTTCTTCCTTGCCCTAGTGTGGTGCGTGTATGGTGTATGTGTATTGTAAGTGCAATGAGGGATATGCATGCATAATATGTATATGGCGTATGTGTAGTGTGTGTGTGTAATATATGTGTGTGGTGGGGTTTGTAGGCATGTTTTGTGTGTGCTGTGTGTATGAGTGATGTGCATGCATAGTCTGTGTGTGTATGTGTGTGGAGGGGGTAAGTAAGTGGAGCTTGTTGTGTATGCCTGGAGTGTGTGTATGTACATGGGCTGCTTGGGTCTATTGTATGTGCATACATTGGTATGTTCTGTGTGAGTGATGCATGTGTGTGTATGATGTATGAAGGGTGCATTTATACACTGTGTGGTGTGTATAATGTGTGTATTTTATGCTATGTAATATATAGAGTGTGCATGTTTCTATGCAATGTGTTACATAGTATGTAGTGTATATGATGTGTGTGGTGTGTGTGTGTGTGTATGTGTGGTATATAGTCTACTGTAGTATATGTATGTGGTGTATAGTGTATGTATATATGTTTGTATGCTGTGTGTTACGTAGTGTGTATTGTGAGATGTGTGGTGCACAGTGTGTATATGTTTCTATGCTGTTGTGTATAGTGTGTATGTGTAGTGTGTACATAGTGTGGTATGTATGTGTATTGTGGAATGCGGATGTGTGTGTGCATGTAATGTGTGTGTGTGTGTCATATGTGGTGCCTATGTGGTGTATGCATGTGTGTATGTGTGTATATGTGTGTGGGTGGAGTATTGTGTATGCATATGTGTATATGTGTGGTGTGTATGCTATGTATTGTGTGTGTGTGTTGTTCAGGGTGTGTGTGCATGTGTGGTGCATGCACATTAAGGTGCAAATGCACATGGCCATGTCCACCCGTGCAGAGTCTATCACAGGACAATGGATACAATCCTTTATTACCTTTCCATCATATCGCCTTTAAATGTGGCCTGTCAGTAAAGGAAGCTTGCTATTTGGGCTAGGCTAGCTGGGTAGTAAGCTCTCAGGAACCATCTCCCTGTAGTTCTCAGGAGCTGCCCCTCAGCACTGAGGTTACAGGCATGGGCTTTTATATGCGTGGCCTTGATGTGGGTGCAGGGATTCAAACTCAGGTCCTCATGCTTGTGGAATAAACATTTACCCACTGAACGAGCTTCTCAACCCCTATTTCTTACAGTTTTATGCTGAAATATTTTCTTTGCAAAATTCAGGCTATTTTTCAGCCTTTATGGAAGGCACTTCTGTCTTTGCTTGGTACTTGTGTATAATGGATCTTAACTTTACTATTATCTATGTGTCAGATGCAACCGTGTTTTGATTATTTTCACTATAAATTAAGGAACCTAACAGAGTGTGTGAATCAGTTGGAGAGAAAGGCAGGTACTTTTCAGGTGTTTGTCATGATTTAAATTTATTTTTAGTAGAGTTATTGAGCATACCCCTAGTTATCTTTATTTTATAGTCTATGGAAATCAACTTGTTCTGTGTAACCTAGACATTGTAACTGATACTTTTTCTAGTTTCACTGTCCACACACCCAGGAAAAAACACTCCTGTCATAGACAAAATGGTTTCCATGGCGTTCTGCTGGACATGGACGAAGCTGCTTTGGGGCTGAATGAAATTCTGATGTAGTATTTCCTGCCTGTATCATGGCACTATCTTCTCTCTGGACATCACCTCTCCAAAAACTGAGAAGCAGTGAGATACTACTGTTCTCACATTCTGTGCCTCCTGCTGTGACCCTGGGTGCCTTCCCTTGATCTAGTCCCATCTTCACTAACTCTGAGAGTTCCTTACAGTGAGTAGCAGATGCAAACTACCTCCTCTACTTCTCTCTGCAGAACTCTTTGGATATGTCTTGGGCCATTTTAAAAACTACTTTTACAGAGCCAAGAGAGTGAGAAGAACAGGACCACTGTTCTTGCCTCCATATGGTGAGTTTTATAACTGAGTGGAAGGCTGAGAGAGAGTAGATTGGTCTTCCCCAGGCACGAGCTTCCTAACTGTTTACCCAATTCTAAGCTGTCAAGGCCTGAAACCATATACATACAAGCAACACTAAGCAGATTCAGTAGGTTGTGTTTATATTTTCATGCATATAAGCAAAAAGAGGCCATGAAGGAGTGAGACGGGAAAAGAGCGGTTGGAGGGAGGGGAGGGGAGATGACAGTCATTATATTTTAAATTAAAATTTTAAAGTTACTTCCTCTTTTATTAAGTAGACTCAATAGCATTCAGCACCTTTATAGGATTTAAGATTAACAAGGAAGAAATCTCAAGACCATGTTGATCACTCCCACCAGCCCTAGGCATGTCCTAGAAAGCTCAGCCCACCCATGAGCCGACAGACAGGCTTGGTCTCCTGGCCTTTGGAATAAAGAAACAGTCTGCAAACACGTCTTCTCTTGAGAGGGAGAGAGAGAGAGAGAGAGAGAGAGCAAACGCTGTTGGCTTTTCAGGGAGTAGAGTGCTACTCTATGAACTCTGTTGTTGAAGCATGAAAATAGTCCATACGTAAAATAATCTATGTGCCTGGGTCTTGTTTAGGGTTTTACTGCTGTGAAGAGACACCATGACCAAGGCAACTCTTATAAGGACAACATTTAATTGTGCTGGCTTACAGGTTCAGAGGTTCAGTCCAGTATCATCAAGGTGAGAGCATGGCAGTGTCCAGACAGGCATGGTGCAGGAGGAACTGAGAGTTCTACATCTCCATCTGAAGGCTGCTAGCAGAATACTGACTTCCGGGCAGCTAGGAAGTCCAAGTCCACAGTGACACATTTCCTCCAACAAGGCCACACCTCCAAATAGTGCCACTCCCTAGACTACTCATATTCAAACTGCCACAGCCTGCCTGTCAATAAAACTTTATTTAAACAGGGGGGATTAGCTAAGAAGATATATGTTGCCAACCTGTGCAGATAGTGGAGTCCTCCAGCAGGACAGTAGAAAGGAGGCGGGATTTCCTGTTCCACTGTTAAGTGTGCCTACACTTAATAGGCTAGCTGACCACTATAGGAAGAACAGTCTCTCCCATGAGCGGTCACATTACAGCTAGACTTGTGCAGCCAAGAGTAGAGCTGGTCTTATTGAAAACCTAGTGGTAACACGAAGAAAACAGTTTACACATCCAATCAAGTGTCCTTACACTTTGTGAAAGAGTGACCTATTTCTCAATAAATCAATATGGAAACATCTCACAAAACAACCTTTTAAAAACATAAAAGCAGGTACCTCTCTGTAGAATAAAGACGTCCCATCTGTGGTTTCTCTCCTCTCAAGCACAGGTTCCCACAAAGGCAGCTGTTTGCAGACTCTTAGGGCAGCTCACTCTGCAAACTGACCCACTTCTCCAGGCTTGGTTCTGCAAACTGTGTGATTTGAACAAGCCTTGTGTGAAGCAGGTTTCTTTTTCAGGTACTGTAGCCTGGCTGCTATTTCATTACTGCCAACTTTGAAATTCTTTTTGGTTTCTAGGCCTTTATGGGAACTCGAAAGGAAAAAATAGGCAGTTGGTAAGGACAGCTATGTGCAGAGAACACTGGTGTTTTCTGGGTTCCCGTCCACTCCTCTCAGACTAAGACCTCCCTTAGGGCCAGATTCACAGCTTACTCCCTCACCTTGGCACCACTCATAAAATCTCAAGCTTTTCATGTAGCATCTGGTCAGTAAATGTTAGCACAGCAAAGCATCCATACACTCAAAGTGAAAAAAAATAAGAAAGAGAAGAAAGGGACACAGGGCAGAAGCAAGGGCCGCTTGTTGAGCTAATCAACTCCACGTTTAGTCACTCACTCACTCATTCACTGAAAAATAATTGCAGAGAGCCTCCCTTATGCTACATCCACGCCCAGTCACTGGACACCTGTCCGCCATTTCTATGGGCACAGAATCCGTACGATCAGCACTGGAAAGGGCTTTGTGGAGACTTTTCCCCTGCCTGCTGCCCTCGAGCCTCCTTCCACTCCTCTTGCTAGTATTGCTCCTCTCCCCTGTAGCCCCACACATCTCGGCTTCCATTACCCTGTTATCTCATGAGGCTGAATTCTTAAGCTAAGGAATAAATCTAAACACTGGAAATCGCTCCTACTTGCATCCATGATTTATCACTAATAAAAATCACAAATAGTTTCTCTCTGACTGTCGCTGCAGATCAGCACACAGGTCCTGTTCACACCCCTCCTTGCTTTAAAATTACACTACCTGTGAAACTCACTGATAGAGTTTCAAATTTTAGTGTGTTCATTAGAAACACATGTATTACCATATTGCAGATGTGCACTTTGATAACTGGACTTGATACCGTTTGCTTTCTGAATTTCATTCTGTACATTGAAGAAAGTTGTTTTGAGGCAGAGCCTGTAGATTTCAGCAAACTCCACAGAGCCAGCCCCAGAAGTGTTGCTGGCAAGCACCTCACCACAGCCCACAGAAACACCAACCATCTCCATTTGATCAGTCAGGAGTAGAGGCTTGTTAATTGTACTGTTCTTATTAGTTTGGGATGGTTTGTTGTTGTTGTTCTTGATGCTGCTGCTGCTGCTGCTGCTGCTGCTGCTGCTGCTGCTGCTGCTGCTGCTGCTGCTGTTATTTAATATCTCTGGTGGGAACACTGGGCATCAGAAGAGATTCCCTGCCCATCACATACACTTCAGACTCAGATCTCCTGCCTTTTTCCCCAGTAATGACGCACAAACTTACCAGATCTCACTGTATTCAGTAATATTAAGTGTCTTACGTATTTAATTCATTTAATCACTGTAGCAGAATTTCAAAGAAGATACTATCAGAATCCCCATTTTAAAGATAGGAAAATGAAGGCACTTAGAAGCATGTTAACTTGCCTAAGATCACTTCATTGGAAGCACCAGAATGTCCACCCACAAAGCTCATTGTTTATCCTGTGTGTTAGACAACTTTGCCCTGGCTGGCAGACACCAATCTGCCCTCTGGTGTCATAATCCCACTTCCTATGGTGTGAATCAACATTTAGTCTTCATCTCCTACAGAAAGCTATGTCCCTCCCTCTTCCTGGATTGGGGAAATGACCTCTGCTTAACCCCGTAGGCTTTCCCTGCCCCATATCACAAGGGAGTAGGGAAGAGGAGTTCTTTTGTGCATGTTTAATAATTCTAATATTTGCATATTTGCAATACATCTCTTAGAGAGTTGAGATATTTGCTTATATCCATTCCACCTCCCCAGTCAACCGCCTACCGTGCATAGTATCCAACTGACATTCTGATCTGATTTCCCAGCTTCTTGATTCCTATAGGACACACACAGATTCTTTAGTAAAGAACTCAACTTTATCCAGCCTTTCCAGTCTGATGACCCACCTTCCCTCTACTCGTTAAATTTCAATCACACTAGATATTTGGTTTTTCTTTTCAGAATGTTTGATGAGTTAATATTGTGAGTGCATACCAAGACCCAGTTCAAAAATCATTTCCTCTCTGCAGCTTTCCTTGTGACAGATTAGCTGTCCCTTGTCTACAGTCCCAGTCACTTGAGGCAGTGGTCTATCATAGCATTTAATCACATCAAGCCTTTGATATGCACCATTCTTCTCTGCCTCATTCTGAGTCTCTCTAAAGCATAGTGATTTGTTCTGCATCGTATGCAATATCTAGGCCCAGGAATTATCTAGGTTCAGGCAATATGTGGAATCAGAACTAGCCTCGACCCCTCAGTCTCAAAACTAGCCTCAACCCCTGTCTCTCTGACAGCATTCTGCTGGAGTATTGAACTCACCATTCCCAGAGCAGCCGACCGAAGTCTACAGAGCAGTAGACCGTAGAATTTGATTTAACTTAGGTTTAACTTATAAAACCAAATATTCTTAGGTTAAGAAGAGATGCCCCCTGGGTACCGACCCACTCTGGCATGGGTAGGGGCTACTATTGGGATATAGTGAGTAAATAAATTAATCAATGGAAAAATAAAAAATACCCTGTTATTCTAGGAACTATATTTTAAAATAGAAGAGATGCCAACGACTCCGTAGACCAATCACTCACTGATCACACGGCTAGTCTTTAAAACGCCCCAAGGTAGGAATCAGATAGCACTTGGCATGTCCTGCTTGACCAGGCTTCTTTCCATGCACATAAGAGCTTGTCTCCTTCCTAGTGCTGTATCTGTAGACCCACCAGGGTCACCTAGCTCTGCAAATTTCAGCAGCATTGGAAAGCAACTCTGGACATGATGTTTCTTGAATGTCTGTCTCATAGTCTCCACCATTGCTTTCTAAACAATTGCTGATATTGGGATTCTGGCAAGGTCCTTTCTACTTATCTTCTACTGTGATTGGTGGGACAATGCCTGAGCGGCTTAATATCCAATGCACCGTGAGTCCTTTTGGACTCGATCTCTCCCGTGGGCCATGACACTTTCACCTAGTTATTCTGCTAAAGTGGATCTCTCTCCTCTTTTTATATGCCTTTGGTTCCCTAGGTGAGGGTCTGAGAGTAGCCTTTCAGGTAATGAAGGGAAAGTAGGTTCCCCTTCCAAAACCTCTAGCCTCATTCTTCCTCACAGCAGAGAAACACTACCCATGTAAGGTCACCATCAAGGATGCTGACTGGTCATGCTTTGAAATAAGCAGAGTCAGTGTGGGATGAAGCCCATACATGTGAGTATGCCTCCCTTGCCTTTATTTCTATGACACTGAAATGGCACCCTGTGGGCATCTCAGATGTACTGTGGCATGTATTGTTCTACTTAAAGGTGTGTGCTTTCTCACATACATATATCGTTCAGAAAGTATGTTTCAAGATGTGAGTTTGGGCCTTTACATGGGGGAGAATGAGAAGAGGAGGGAGGAATAAAGGATGAAATACAAGGAGAGAGAGAGAGAGAGAGAGAGAGAGAGAGAGAGAGAGAGAGAGAGAGAGAGATATTTCTTAGGCAGATTGGCCATATATAGTAAGTAGCCTAGCTTGTTGGAAAGGTTTATGCTGGGTGGGACGCAAGTCCACAAACCCAGTACTGAGAATTAAATGGAATTAATTTCCATTGGTCATTCTTTCTATAAGCAAACACCTCCAGAGTAATCCAACAGAAAGCTCCCTCTGCCTAGATGAAACAAGACCGGTAACAAGCTCTGCAAGTTTAAAGAGAAGTGGCAACTTTGGGCAGAGTCAGCATGAAAAGCCCAAAGATGTGGCTTTAATAGGATCCCTCTCAGTGCCTGTAGCTCCCCTAGACAATCATAGATGAAAGGATGAAGGAAGGGGAGAAAGAGTCTCAAAAATAAAGGTGAGGACCAGCATGGGGTGGGGAACACCTCTGTGGCAGGACATAACATGCTTGCAGTAATGTTATCCTGCCCAACAAAGGAAAACGCTGTTGGCATGAAACCCATCTCTCCGATGTGTCTTCTTTGGAGACTAGGAGAAGAGAAAGCAGGGTGACCAGCACAGAAACAGACATCTGCCACCAGTAGTCACACACCATCAACCCGGCCAAATAACTTCATTTTCCAAATGCATAACACCTCTTCTATTTAGACAGCTGTCACTAAGCAGACATGGACTCAGAAACCTTCCCAGACAAATGCATTTTCCACTGTGCAGTGTAGGGTTGAAGGTGGCTTTGTCTTGGGGAACTGGGATTTGTCAACTGGAGAGAGGTCTTGAAGCACTGGGTACATGTGCTTCTGAGCCTTCGCTTGCTGAAATTGTCAGTTGAACAAACAGGATACGGGGAAAAGTCATGCTAGGAAGGAGACAGTGCAGATATGTCAGAAAGCACAGATGTGTGCCAGAGATAGAACAGTGAAGCTCACTGCAGGAGCCCATTCTCATGTGTCCCCAAAAACACACTTAAAAATAGATGCAGGTACATGTTTGGCCTTGACCTTCCAAGCCCCCATGCAAACTGCCCCAATATTCCTGTTTCAGTTCATTCTGGACTGTAATATTGTAGTACCAAAGACTGGGTTTACAAAGAGAAGGGATTTGTTTCCTACAAGTTGTGATTTCTGGGAAGATCAAGATGTTTTATTGTGTCAGCCTGTGTCATAACATAGGTGAGAGCAATCAAATTCATAGCTGCATGCTCTTGTGTGATTGACACTGACCCACACATGAGGTTTGACACCACCCTCCAAGCCCAAACATCTTCCGTTACGCCCCAATTCCCAACACTGCCGCCTAGAGGATTGTTTGAAGAGGACGAACATACGTCTAAACAGTATATTCAACCGAATGTAAGTCCAAAGGATTCTAAAAAATAATTTCCCCTTTATTCAAGTCCATCCTCACAGAGACTGGGAAACCACAATTTTATGCAGTTTGTTCCATTATAATGACTTAGTAGCTAGTACCATAGTGAGTATGTGGGTTTGGGGTGGGACTTTTTCATCCCTGGAAAAGGACAGGGATTAGAAAATTAAAAACAAAAAGGAAGACCAAATAATGACAGAGCCACTTCCCCAGCAGGAGTCACAGCCTTCTTAGCTGCCTGATCATTTGCCATGGCCCAATCCTCACAGGGAGAAAGTGATAATGGTGGCAGCAAGGAGGACACAGTGGTCAGTTGTGTGGGGACTGGCCTCCTAGCCTGGAGAGCCTCAATGCAAGGAGAAAGAGAGAGTGCAGGTCTCTGTTCACTAAAGTATGTCCCTCTGGCTCTTCCTGCATGTGTCTGGAGACCACCATTCATGTGGATTTTATAAACACACTTCCTGCCATCTGTGAAGTATAAAGTGGATGGTGTAAAAGTCAGATTTTCAGGCTGGGAGATGGCTCTGTGGACAAAGCACTTGCCATGTGCCAGTTTGCTTTTTGTTGCTGAGATAAAACACTGACCAAAACCAGCTTGGTTGGAAACCGAGGAAAATGTTTATTTAGCTTACAGGTCAAAACCAATCATTGAGGGATGCCAAGGCCGGAGCCTGGAGGCAAGAACTGAAACAGAGAGTTCTTAGGAGGAATGCATACTGCCTTGTTCCCCTTGGCTTACTCAGCCTCTTCCTTATACAAGTCGCAGTGGTAGCCCCACCCACAATGGGCGAGGCCCTTCCATGTCAACATTAATCAAGAAAACACCCTACAGATGTGCCCCAGACCAGTTTGATGGAGGCATTTTCTCAGTTGAGGTTTCTCTTCCCAGACAACTCCAGTTTGTATTGTTGACAAAAGCTAACCAGCACACTGTGCCAGTATGAAGATTGGGAACCTGATACTCAGAACCCATGTAAGGCAAGATGTAGTGATTTTTGTCTATAATTCCAGCATCCTTGTGGAAAATTGGAGGCAGAGACAGGAGAATCCCTGGAAGCTTGTGGGCTGTCAAGCCTGGGATAAGTAGCACTGAGCAAGTAACGAGATACCTTGCCTCAGACAAGGTAGAAGGTAAGGTTTTTCCTCACACACACACACACACACACACACACACACACACACACTTTTTAAAATAAAATATTCAGGCTGGAAAGATGGCTCAGTGTTTAAAAGTACTTAGTGTTCTTACTTGGGACCAGAGTTCCCAGAGATAGCAATTCACAAGCATCCTTAATGCTGGTACCAGTGGTTCCAATCTTTCTTCTGACCTCTGCAGACTCCTATATGCATGCATACACTCAGGTACACACATGATGTAAAATGGTATTTTTTTAAATAAAGAGACAGCTTTCTTGTTGAATTCTGCTCCATTTTGGATTGGGAATTTTTATATTCAGTGTGGAGCTGGAAAACCTGAGGTTCGAAGGAAAAATTACTGATCAAAGCCAATAATAAGGGAGGGGCTGACACTGCCATTTTATCCTGTCTGAGCACTGGAATTGCCCTGGACATTGGTACTCCTATTTATATACTGTCTCCACCTCCAAGGTGAACCTGTGCCACATTCTCTTCAGTAACTTCTTCAAGTCCATTTTTTCTAATGAAGGAAACCACAGACTTTCATAAGCACAACCATGAGTTCCCATTTTTGGGTGGAACTCAATGGAGCAGATGAACTGAGGTTCATTCCAGGTCTTCAAAACCCAAGAGAAATGGAACTTCTCGGCCAGATGTGCAATCTCAAATCTTGGCCCGCTGGATATAGTCCCAGTTAGGAGCTGTAAGGTGCTAGGCACAGGACTTAACTTCTCTCAGTGCCACAGTTTATCTAAACAATGAGGTAATGCTATGTATCTCATACAATGCTGTGATAAGAATAATCGATAGTGATTGTTGTTGAAGACTAAATTGGGCTAGATCTTATCTAATTGCTTTGTGTTTTCCACCTGTAGTTAAATGCCAGATTCCATTTCCTGGACAGAAGAGAAGGGCCTCAATATGTTGATAACACAGATAACAGCTATAAACTTTGGATAAAATGCCCTAAAACCATCACTGGAGAGCTTTGGAATTTTGAAGCAAAGCAAGATATTTGGGAGAAGAGTCAAGACATTGAAGGAGATATTTTGAAGCAAAGCAGGATATTTGGGAGAAGAGTCAAGACATTGAAGGAGATAGCTTCATGAGATGCTTCATAGGGGGTATTGTCCTAACAGCAGATTTCAATCATGATATTGGGGAACTACAGAAAACCTACAGAGTTTCTGGCATATAGAACAAGAAGACAGAATGTGAAGCAGCTAGGAATATTGAAGAGTGAGAGGGAAGATTCAAAGAAGAAAAATTTAAATCATGTGCACTTAAATCTTACCACTGTATCTAACAGGTACCAGGACTATGTATGAATTAGAAAAATCAGAAGCTTCCTAGTCAAACATAGAACATTGAAAGAGAGACTTGAGCTGCTACTGACCTGACTAACCAAATTAATGAAGCAATATAATCATTCAATAAAGAGATACATCCAAATTCACAAATTACCATTAACAAGACCAAGAATATAATCTCAGAGTATCCAATATACAGGGAATATGAAAATGTGATCATTTTGTAGACGAGAATGCAATCATCAGAGACTAACCCTGAGACAACTCAGATGTTAAAACTGTTGGGTCAGTTGATACAAGGTACAACTATGTGCAATGTGGTAAAGGAAAACTTGTTCATAATGAATTAATGGATACAGTATCTCAGTACAGTGTCCTGTAGTGGCCATCACAAATTGTTATAAACCTGGTAGCTAGCTCTGAAAGCCAGCAGTCTGAAACGGAAACCAATGACGAAGTTTAACCTTGACAGTGGCTCTGACCTGTGGATCTATTTTCATGTGGCCTGCTCTTCAGTGTTGGGTTTGCCATCTTCTCTCTCTAATAAAGACTCTTGGCTCTGTGTTTTAGTCCCATGTGAGTAACCTAGCATGAAATAGCTCAAGATCTTAAAGTACACCTATACAGGTCCCTTTTCCAAATAAAATAGAATTCACTGGGTCTCAGTTTTAAAACTTGGGCGGTCATGTTTCAACTGACTATAAATACCAAGCAGAGTTTTGTGTGCCAAAATAATAATAAAATTTGAAAGAGTATATAAATCATTGACATATGACAAAAACTTTAACACAATTCCCAGACCACTCCTTCATCACAGCATGATAGCTGAGGGTGATTGGATACCAACCTCCTGGTGAAGGAAGGCAACACCATCTCTTCCTGAGATGTTTACAGTGATGATGTCTCCATGCTTCTAAGGCTGTTGGAAGGAGGTCTGGTACATAGGAAGTTATCAGAGAGGGGGGAAAGAAGAGAAGGGGAGGGAGGAAGGGGGGGAAGAGATATGAGAGAGAGGGAGAGGAGAGAAGAGAAGGGAAGGGAAGAGAGGAGAGGAGGGGAGAGGAGGGAGGGAAGGGGAAGGGGAGGGGAAGGGTAGAGGAAGGGGAAGGAAAGGGGAGGGGAAGGGAAGAGGAAGGGGAGGGGAGGGGAGGGAAGGGAAGGGGGAGAGGAGGGAAAGGAGAAAGGCCAAAGAGTTTCCAATAAAACTGTTTCTTGCAAGTTACAGCAGGTTTTCTGGCTCTGATGCATTTGTCTCACACACACACACACACACACACACACACACACACACACACACACGGTCCTCTTATCCCATAGAGCACTGAAGAAAGATGCTGCCTCGCCTGTCTTCTGCTTCCTTCAATCCTACTTCTTCCAAGACTCATCGTTCTTCCTTTTCACTCTCTCCCCCTCATCCCATCTCTACTGAGCTGTAATTTATAGGTAATCAATCTCTTAAGACTTACAGTTCAGCTAGGCGTGATGCACACCTGTAATCCCACACGGAACGCTGAGGTAGGAGGGTGATCCAGGTCAAGGCCACTGTGGCCTAGACAGTATAAGCCTGTCTCAAAGACACAGTGTTTATTCACAAAGATCGCCACGATCCACCTTAGATTGTTTTAGCATTCCCTGTCCTCAAATCCATACCCATTAGCAACCACCCTTCTCCCTTGGGCAACTGTTCATCGACTTCTTCTCAATAGAGACTTGTCTCTTCTTAACATTTTAAAGAAATCGTATCACACAGCATGTGATCTTTAAGGGTTGCTTCTTCAGGAGACCTCTGCCTGGGCCACCAGGGTTCCATAGCCAAGCAGTGCCCGGAGAAAGTTACTCTCCCAGGAGCGTGGAAAAGCCCCGAGTGGGGACAAAACGAGCCCCAGTGCTCACCAATTCTGCCCGGAAACTGCGGGCCACAGAGATTGAGGGACAGGAAACTTCCAGTCCCCTTCTGTAGTTGGGGACCTCAGCTTGGGCCACAGGGCTCCACAGCCAATTAGTGCCTGGAGAAAGCTACCCTCCCAGGAGCTTGTGCCTGGGCAACCAGGGTTACATAGACAAGCAGTGCTAGGAGAAAGTCACCCTCCCAGGAGGGTGGAAAAGCCGTCAGTGGGGATAAGACAAGCACCACTGCTCACTGGGACCTGGAGACCTCAGCCTGGGCCTCAGGGCTTCAGGAGAGAGCTGGTACCCCAGGAGTGCTGACATACCTTTGAGCATAGGCAAAACCACCACTTCCGTTCAAACTCACTGGATCAAGAGGGACCCTTGCAGAGCCATCAGGACATAGGAACCAAGAGACAGCTAGGGACAAGATCCTTCTGGTTTCTGTCTGCACCCCAGATCTGACCCGATGCCACAGCACTCCAACATAAACACCTCTCAGAGAGAGCTGGTCTTCAAGTAGTATTGATACAGAGGCCTGCAGGAGGGACAAGCCATAGCCAGACAGAGTAAGATCAGCTAACATCAGAGTTAACAAAATGGCAAAAGGCAAGGGCAAGAACCTAAGGAACAGAAACCAAGGCTACTTGGCATCATCAGAACCCAGCTCTCCCACCACAGCAAGCCCTGAATTCCCCAATACGCCATAAAAGCAAGACTCAGATTTAAAATCATTTTTCATGATGATGATAGAAGACGTTAAGAAAGAAATTGACACCCTTAATGAAACACAAGAGAACAGAAGTAAAGAACTAGAAGCCCTTAAAGAGGAAACACAGAAATACATTAAAGAATTACAGGAAAACACAATCAAACAGACAAAGAAAATGCACAAAACTATCCAGGAGCTAAAAATAGAAATAGAAACAATAAAGAAATCACAAAAAGAGACAACCCTGGAGTTAGAAAACCTAGGAAAGAGATCAGGAGTCATAGATGCAAGCATAACCAACAGAATATAAGAGATAGAAGAGAGAATCTCAGGAGCAGAAGATACCATTGACAGCATCGAC
>CM052703.1:73303559-73322247 GCA_028551405.1 Uromys caudimaculatus
GGAATGGATACAGAAAATGTGGTACATCTACACAATGGAGTACTACTCAGCTATTAAAAACAATGACTTAATGAAATTTGCAGGCAAATGGATGGAACTTGAAAATATCATCCTGAGTGAGGTAACTCAGTCACAAAAGAACGAACAGGGTATGTACTCACTGATAAGCAGATATTAGCCCAAAAGTTCAGAATGCCCAAGTTTCACTTAACAGTAACCGCTGGACTGAGAGTGAGGTCCCAGGTGGAGGTTTTGGAGAAAGGTCTGAAGGAGCTGAGGGAATTTGCAGCCCCATGGAGGGAGCAACAGCGTCAATGGGCCTGAACCCCCACCCCCTCGTCGTCCTGGAGTTTGGACCACCAACCAAAGAATATACATCTATAGACCCATGGTTCGGACCACATATGTGGCAGAGGATGGCCTCGTTGGCCATCAGGGAGAGAGGAGAGGTCCTTGGGCCTGAGGGTGTTAGAGGCCCCAGTAAAGGGGAATGTCAAGGTGGGAATATGGGGATGGGTGGGCGGGTGGGTGGGAGGTGGAATTCCCTCATTGAGACGGGGAAGGAGAGGGGATATGGGGTTTCCAAAGAGGAGACCTAGAAAAGGGGAAACATTGGAAATGTAAATAAAGTATCAATAATAATAATAATAATAATAATAATAATAATAATAATAATAATAAAAAGAGTGGCTTCTTTCACTTGGTGTAACGCTTTCAGGATTCATGAATTTTGTATCAACACTCCAGTGGTTTTCTTTGTCAAATAATATTCCACTGGATGGCTCCTACCACATTTTATTTACTCACTTATGAGTTGTCAAGCATCTGGTTCTTCCTACTTTTTAACCACTATGGGTAATTCCGACAAAGCCTACACATGCAATTTTTATGAGGACACACTTTTCATTTCTGGTGGGATTACAACTGGGAGTAGACATGCCGAATGATGTGGTAACCCTCTCCCTAAGTTTTGGTGCTACCTATTTTCCAGTTGCCTTATCATGTGATGGTTTATGCTGAACCGTATGCACGTTCCGATTTCTCCGCATCCTGCCTCACATTGGCCTCTCTCAGCATAGTCTCCCTAGTGAGTACAAAGTGCCGTCTTGAGGTTTTGCTTTGCACTGGATTGATGGCTAGTTAGTTATATGTTTTCCATGCACTCAAACATCACTTATATAATTTCTTTGGAGAAATACCTATTTAAATCTTACGCTCTGTTTTGAAATTTTGACGTCTTCTTTCTTTATATTATTTCTATAGCAACATGAAAAAATCACCTTTGATAAAATCCAATTAATGCCTTTTCCCTTTTTGCAGTTTCTGCTGAGTTCCTGGCTCATATTTGCCTATACTGAGAGTATTATTAATATGCTTGCTTATTTCTTGTTTCCTGCTAAATTCTAAGTGCTCTGAAGATAGGATGCTTGGATGCTGGTGTCACTGTTACATCTCTGGTGCCCACAAAAGCCTTTCGCCCAAAGTAGACCTTGGGTGAGCGCTGTACAGGAATGCATACGTGGTTCCTTATATTGTCCTAGCACCAAGCAGGAATGTTTCAGACATGTTAACAATGAGGATGATACTGTAGATTAGGAGTTGATTTACTTCAACTCCAAAACGCATTTTGAAAAGCATTCACTGCATCTCCCATTCATTCTCATCTGAAACCCAGGCTGTATGGATTCCAGGAAAACAGAACCCTAGCTCAGAAGTTGCCCCAGGCAGGATATAGGATAGGTTGCTTCTATGAATATGAGGCTGAGCCACAGTCAGGCGACATCTGCTCATTGAAACCAGCCAAAGGCACCAGCGGCTTCATACAGCTTTATTCCAAGGACTGACAGCCATTGTGTGTCCCTGAAGAGCCCTCACTCAGATGTGATCAGCTGCAAACCCAATGGCTACTCAGCTCTGCAAGCTAATTGATCACTGTTTGGCCATTAGCACTGCTTACCTTCTCCAGTACATTCCAGGCGCAGTCCCTTCCTGCACATCGCCATTATTCACGGGGTTTATTTTCAGACAGTTTTTCTCTCCTGATTAACTTTGTGAAAGGAATGTACTTGGTCTGTTTCATTTAAATAAATTTAAATTTAAAAAAAAAAAAAAAAGAGGCTACCGAATGGTTCATTTGATCTCCCCTGAATTCCAGGTCTGTTATTACGGCAATTTAAAAGAGACTCCCAAACAGTTTTTATGTCCAAAAATAATATTAAAAATGTAATTTTGCCAGGAACAGTGGTGTATCCAAACTGTCATCCCTAGAGCCATCTGGGTTCTGGCACTGGGACCTTTAGACCTGTCCCTTCCTGCAGACTCACTAGTGCCCTCTTCTGGATAGGATGGCAACCCCCACCTTACTAAGTAGTCAAGGACCACAGAAACAGACTGCAATTCCCTGCTCTAGAGGGCAGAGCCGCCTTTATATGGAACAACCTACTCTCCATGATTGGATGAGAGTTTTCTTTCTTCATTGTATCCTCTGCATCCCAATCTTCAACTTTGATGCTCCTAAATGCTATCCTCTTCAGTCAGCTGGTTCTTTTTAACAGGTGTGTTAGTCAACTTTTGTCCTTGTAACTGAAAAACCAGCTTACAGGCACTGTGGGTCTTGGAGAAGAAAAACATTTCACCGAGACAGAGTCAGAGACAGAGAGGAAGGATCCAGGAACAAGATATATACCCTTCAAAGCCCTCAGTGGAACCCGAGTGATGACAGTAAGTATAGTTAAATTTTCTCTGCTACTTTGTTGCCAGCACATGCCTGACTTGACACATTAGTTCCTAAGTGGCTCCTGATTTGTTGGCTCAAGTCTAAGTTTCGGCTTAGGTTCATCCCCCTTTGTGAATAGACCGAGATCAGGCTATTTCCCCAGCAATGTTCCAGTGTTCTGCAGTGACTACAGTAGCTTCCTTCTCTCCTTTCTTGACCCAGTTTAGGATTCTTAGAAGCCTAGGGGTGAGCATGAAGCTGAGTTTAGGTCATTTATCAGGTCACTGGGAAGTCCATAGTATGACTAATCAAGCTGCAAGTCTAGAGTCTCTAACTGAATGAACATTGGATGCATCCTTACTGTAGTTTGAATGTCTCTTCAGAAAGCTCATTAGTTGTAAGCTTAAACCCAAGATTCATAGTAAACAGTAGTTAGAGGGGTTTTCTTAGGGGGAGGGGTAATTAGAATTACATCGAGACCCCTTGATGGCATTAAGGACTTTATAAGAACCAGAGGAGAAACCTGAGTTGGCTAGTGTTTTATGAAGTAATGAAGAAATCAGCTCAGCAACTTTGGAATATTCCACCAGACCCCTCCCCCTCCTAGAAGAGAAGGGTCACAGCTCATAGGTAGGCTCCTCTTCCTTTTAGAAGAGGGAGACTAATTACATTCCTCAGACCACAGATTGGCAACAACCATCTGGCCACCTGCAGGTAGGGGAGGCAGATGGGGGAGGATCATCCGGCCACCTGCAGGTAGGGGAGTTGCCCAGAGCATGTAAACACAGTCTGCAGGGCAGACTAGCCGTTGGTCACCTACAGACAAGGAGAGTCCTGACCACCTCATTCCCTAAGGCCCAATCAGTTTAAAAGTCACACTGTTCTGCCAATCACGTTTCACCTAGTGGCTGTTGCTCTGAAAACTGTATAAAGGCTCGCCAAATAGGTCACGAAGGGTTGAGACCTCTCCTTCGGGTGTGGTACTGCCCCAATGCATTGGAATAATAAAATCCTCTTGGTGATTGCATCGATCCCCGACTCCGTGGTGTTCACTCGGGGGACTCCGGAAAGCTAAAGGCTCCCTAGAGTCTTTACAGTATAGCACAAGGCCCATGCCAGATGCTGAGCACAGACAGGCCAGCACCAAACCCTTAGACATTCCAGGCTTCAGAACCAGACACCAAAGAATCTCTATCCTTTATAATTACCAAGTCTCCAGTATTTTCCTGTAGTAACAGAAAACAGGCCACAACAAGCCCATATTCCAGGAGCAGCTGTGGTTGGGATCACATGGGCGTCCAGAGGATTCCAGGAACTCTGAGTCCAGTCATTTGCATCTGATTTCAGCAATGGTTGAGAAGAGGAATGGAGAAAAGCAGCCAGGGCCCCATCTATCCATCATGCTGGCTCT
Organism: Uromys caudimaculatus; assembly: GCA_028551405.1. Classification (NCBI taxonomy): domain Eukaryota; kingdom Metazoa; phylum Chordata; class Mammalia; order Rodentia; family Muridae; genus Uromys; species Uromys caudimaculatus. The sequence goes on from CM052703.1 coordinate 73,307,687, forward strand.
GTTCTCTGAGGATATGCATGTGTTCTCATCCCTGCTGGTACTAGGGGATAGAGACTATTAATAAACTCTGCATCCCTCAGGGAGTCTGCTCTGGAACTGGGGCAGGTTCAACTTCCCACTTGGGAAGCCTCTGAAACACCAGTTTTGGGTTGTGGAGAAAGGCAGGAATGCCAGAGAAAGCCAGCTCCAAAGTGCTTGTGTAGGTTAGTTTTCTCTGTCTGCCCTGTCAGCCCTGTTCCCTTCAGTGCTCAAATTCCACCTAACAGCTTGACTCTGCGGGAGGGAGAGCACTCTTTAAAGACAATAGTAAAGACCTCATTAAATTGAGGAACCCAGAGACTAGAATGAATAGAAATGAAATACTTTGAGCTACTGCTCAAGAGGCCCCAGCAGAATAGCCCTTCCCAGTGGCAGGAAGACATTAGCAAGAGGAAGCTCCTTTAATGCACTGCTGCTCTGAGGGCTGGAGAGGGAGAGGGGCGGGTCACAGCAAGCAGGGAGAAATTTACACCCAGGCATCACCACTCCCAAGAGTGATGCAGATTCAGGCATACAGACCCAAGTCTATAGAAGATAAAACCGATCAGGTTGATGCTGCAGGAGAGCTGGGGAGCTTCAAACCCTCCCTTCTTTCCTCCCTGATGCCTTCCAGGGTGCGCAGGAATCTGCCTGGCCTCTCCAACCTAAAAGTATAGGATTAAAAGAGAAAAAAGGAATCTAGTGGAAATTAAATTGTAATGGGTTACCCTGGTGTCCAGGGAACCAAAGACACAAGACAACTGCTGCTGGGGCCAAATGTACTGTCAGTACAAAGAAACATCTTTTCCGGAGCGTGATAAGATACCAGGCCTGCGATGACAACCTCCAGGACAATTCAGATCCGCCACATCACTGAAGGTAGTTCAGTGGAGAGGGATGCAGGCCTGGACCTTTATTTGGCTGTTGAATTGCAACATAGTAAACGGAACTCCTTAAGCCTCAGAGGGCTCAGTTTGTTTCCTTCTGATGTTTATAAATGAGGGGTAATATGAAACTCCCTGTCTAGGAAGAGATACAGATTAACTAAGATAATATGTATAGATGACGCAAGCTGTTTGTTTTAATGATAGCAATGTCGTGCTTTATAAACAAGAAAAAAGAAGCCAGGGATATGTTTGGTGGAGGTGCAGGGGGAGGGGGAGCAGGGGAATGGGGAGAGAAGGGACAGAGAGGGAAGAGGGTAAGAGAGGAAGAGCAAGAGAAATGAGCTAGTGAAAGACCCCCGCGGTGGCGAGACCCTCACTCAAGCCTCGGGATAGTATGACCCCCCAAGAACTCACGAGAGACCAATCTTGCTGCAATCACATGAGGTGTATTTGGGACCAGTGCACTGGGGCATAGCTCATAACCCACGCAGAGGCAGAGGAGCTCGACCCGAGCAACTGAAGTCAGGGGTACTTAAAGGGAAAAAACACAAAGCAAGGGGGGTGAAGTAAGGGGTTGAGGAAGTAAGGGGCTGAGGTGAAAAACATGTGTCATGGAAAAATACAGAATGTCTTAAGACAATCATAAGGTAAGGCAGTTACAAAAACATTCTTGCAATTATTCTAAATTAATCATAAGATGGTTAAGCCATAATGTAGTGGTGAAACCTGTTTTTTACAGTTAGCCAGTTCCTGGAACAGGGTGTCGTGGCCCAGTGACCAGGCCAGGGTCATTCATTTCTTTGAACTATAGTGTGATCAGGTGGGGCTTGGTCAGGCACATATTTTTCATTCCTACTTTTATTTCAGACTCTAAACTGTCTAGGGGTGGCTAAGGGGACAAATGACGGTTGGGGTCTTTCACTAGAAGGGGCAAGCAGCCCCTTTTATAGTGAGTCAGGCACACCTGGCTGTTGCCAGGTAACTGTGGGGCAGAGCCTAGAAGAAAATGCCAACAAGCAGCACACATCCTGGGCATTCCAAATAATTTGGAAGACCTTCCAGATAATAACAATTCTGGCAAAGCCTCGGTGTGCTGAGCAGTTCCTTAAGTTTTTGCACTCATGAATACATTCAGTCATTTCAACGAGACTATGTAAAATATTCTTCTTATGCCTGGTTTATATGTGGTATTCACAGTATATAAGTAATTTACTTAAAGCAATATACCTGCTAAGGGTGGCCCATAGCCCTCTGATTTTCCCATGTAGCTATTTGCTCTCCAGATGAACAAAGCAGCAAGTCACCCCAAGGCTTCCCAGCATACCTTGGCACAATCCCACAGAGTCACATCAAATAGATGGTTTCTCAGATTCCAATTACCCCAAATTCTTAGTACTCATAAACAGGTCAGCTACTTGATATTTGACATCAATGCTAAATGATTTTGCTGTTGATAAATGTTTACCAAGACTGCCCATATCTCCTAGTACCATGGCCTTGAGTCTCTAACCTTTGAGAAACAACAGTTTTACTTATTGTTTGGAGTGTTTTGTGTTCTTTTGCCAAAAACTGGTCTTAAAATCTATGCATCTCAGGCTGGTCTCAAACTTTCTATGTAGCCCAGGCTAACCTAAAACTCACAAGTGGTGGGGTTACAGAATGAATGCACACCTCTCTTGGCACAGCATACTTTTAATGAATAGAACGCAGTGAAAGCGGCGAGCTGTCATTCTAATGGTTGCTATGACTACATGTGTTCGTTTTCTCCAGCTATTGTAACAAAATACCAGAGACTAGGTATGGTAGAAGACAGAAATTTATTTTCTCACATTTGCAGAAGCCACAATTCTAGGACCAAGGTTCTGGTAGATTTCATGATTGGTCAGGGCTGTCTTCTCATATTTTTTACTTTTATTCTCCCTGATACACGTGCAGTGAGGGAGAAAGCTCTCTGGTGCCTCTTCTAATACAAGCGCTAATATTGTAAGCCAGTCCCACTCTGTTCCCTATAAATTAGTTAATATTAATCAAGTCCATTTAGGTCCTAGCTCCTAACGCTGTCTTGCAATATAGTTAGGCCTTCAACACATATGTGAATGAGAAGCATCTCAGCCTGCTGTATAGCTTAAAACAACACAGTGGGTTATCTTGCAGTTTCACGGGCCAGGATCCTCAGGAGAAGTTAGCTGGGCCCTCTGCTCAAAGCATCAAGTATCTCAAATCCAAGTGTTGGCCATTCTGGGTTTTATCCAGAGACCCTAAAGGGGAAGAGGAGATGGAGATGCATGTCCAAGTTGGTTGTTACTGTCAGCAGGATTTAGCCCCTTTTGCTGGAGAACTGGAGTTTCTCTTTATTTCCTGGAGCAATCTAAGGGATACCCTCAGTGGCTGGACTCTACCTACATGTCTTGACTTGTGACACCACACTTGGCCTGTCAATCATGGTACATCATATTCTCCTCATGCGTTGTATCTTTGACTTCTTTGATCTTTGGCCTCAGCACACAGACTCAATGAATATGTATGTAGTACTTAGACCTCTAAAAAGTTTATGCCATTACATCACTTCCTCCTGGAAAATCTCCTTATTTTTAGGTCCATCAAGACCTTAAGTACATTGGAACTATAAATGTAACACAATGTAACATATAATGTGTATGTTGGTCATATAATGTAACATGGGAATGATATTCTATCCTATGCATGGTTCTGAGATCGTGCAGGACATGCCCACTGGAGTGCACATTGTATAGTCCCAGAAGCCACAGTCACCTCTGAGACTGGCATGTGAAAGTCCTTGACTTTGTATGCTCACACTTTCTCTCTCTGGCTCCTCTTGTTTGCTCTACTGAAATATGTCACTGTGCTGTGGAAACACATGGTGAAAAACTATGGGCCTTCTCCAGCCAGCAGCCCAGGAAGAGAGCCCTGAGTGCAACATCCCAAGAAGAAGCCCAAACACGTGGGTGATCTCAGCAGAGGAGCCTTTCCAGGGAAACCTGTGAGATCTACAGCCTGAATGACCCTTAATTATAGGCTGGTGAGAGGACCAGCCCAACCAGAAATCTAGAGCACAGAAACTACTAGAATAGCCACCCTTGTGGAACACTTGTTTTATTTGGGTCCTATGTTTTTACATCAGATACCTAACAGGCAGAATTTTCTAAATTTTAACTTATTTATTCATATATTTATTTACAGTATACAACATGATAGCTTGATATGTGTATGCTGCAAAAATATCTAAACCAAACTACTTAACACATTCACCACCTCACATATGTGCATGCATGTATGTGTGCTCCTATACAGTGTGTATGTGTGTGCGTGTGCATGTATGGTGAGACTTAAATTTTATTCTCATCAATTTTCAAGTATCTAACATATTATTGTTAACTATATATATATTAAAATGTATAATGGACCTTTTGAAGTTATTCTTTGATCTAACTAGAGTTTTGTGTCCTTTTTCAGTGTCTTCCCAGCTCCCACCCCACCTATGCTCTGGGGGGAAAGCCATTGGCTTTTTCAGATTCTACACATAATAAGTACAATGCAATACTGGCCTCTTTGTGTCTGGCTTATTTCGTCTAACATTATGTCTTACAGAGTCATCCATATTGTCACAGATGATAGCACCTGTCAGTATTTTAAAGGCTGAATAGTATTCCATTGTGACTATATGCCATGCTTTCTCATTCTAAATACTATTTGTTATTTTAACGTATTTACTAATTATTTGAAAATTTGATCATCTCACCCCTGACTCCTCTCCTAACATAACCAGATTCATCCCTACCTTCCCAACTTCATGTCCTTCTTTTTATTTTTAATAACCTATTGACTTAATTTGATCTGTCCATGTACATCTGGGCATGGAGCCATCCACTGGAGTGTGGTTGACATACCATGAACCATATATTTAGAGAAAATTGACTGGCCCGGTAGAAGCCATCAGCAGTCCATAGCTCCCTAGTTAGGGATGAAGGCTAACGAGCTCCTTCCCTCTCCATGCTGGAAGCTGGATGGCTTGATCTTGTGCATGTCTTGTTCAGGCAGCTGCAGATGGTATGAGTTCAGTGGTTCTTTCATGCTCAGAAGACACTTTTTCACTCTGGTCCTTACTACCAATCTCTGGCTCTCACAATTTTTCTACCTCCTCTTCCAAAACAGTCCCTGAGTCTTGGGAAGGGAGTACAGTATAGATGTCCCACTTGTGGCTGAGCACTCTGGAGTTGCTTATTCTCTGGCCCCTTGACTAGTTGTTGAGTCTCTGCATTAACTACTGTCCACTGTACAAAGAAATTTCTCTGATAATAAATGCTACTGTTTAAAGTCACGAGAGTTTGGTTTTTTATTAATAGTTTGTCATTAATACTTTCTCTTTCTTTCTCTTTGCTTGCTTCTGAAAAAAAAAAAAGTCTTACTATGGGACCCAGGCTAGCTTTAAACTCAAAATTTTCCTGCTTCAGCCTCCAAGTGCTGAGAGTACACACACACTACCGTTCTAATATATCTCTTAACGTAAAGCCAAGTGATGGATACATGGCGTATGACAAATGGATAGGCTGTTTTCTAGAGACTCAGTTAGGAAAGACAAGTGATATATCACACAATAATATTCTGTTAGACATGATTCCTGTGATTTATGTATGATGGAGCTTAGCTTAGTGTAATGCCTGTTTTATGTTTGAGATTTGTGGCATAATGGGAGGGGTGATCTTTGAGAGGTAGATTGGCTTTCTTACTTGCTATTTGGTTTCTTCTGTGTACACAAGACAGTAAATCTTCCTCCTGTTTTGTGAGTAGCTCCTGAATTCCCACAGAAAAGCATCCATGGTTTCTCATGCTTTAAGTGGCATAATTCGCCCAAATCTAGCAACTGGTGCCTCCGGGCCATCAGGTATCCTCTGGCTGTGCCCACACCAGCATCATCCAACACTTTTTCCTCACAGAAAATAAAAGTGTCTGGGCTCATTTCATTCATGAAAGCTAACTGAAAATCAGGCCCATTTTAACATTTGCAAGGCCCAAGGCAAACGTAAAAAAATGGACACCCATGTACCTGGCATTTAAATTGTTGTAAATTGAAAAATCAAGCTATTGCCCATTAAATAAAAATATGTGCCAGTCCCTTCTTTAATAAATATGTGAAGGGCTTAACAGCCCACAAAGGTGACATGAAAATTAATTTAAACTGAAAGCATTTGAACAATAAACGGCTATGAAAATATTACCTTATAAACAGCCTCTCCCAAATAAAGCCTCCTCCAGAGCACTTTCTTGTTTGGGTGAAGACCATCCCTTAACACTGAGAAAGGAAAGCTCAATAACTGTCCCTTTACATCAGAAAGCCCAGGGGAAAGGGATGGGAGAATGGCTGTCAGTAAAACGCTTGCTTGCCTGGCAAGGATGACTGCTGAGTTCAGTCCCCAGAATCCACATAAAATACCAGGCATGGTGGTATGCACTTGTAACCCCTGCACTCAGTGCTGGGGACAGAGTGAAGAGACAGGAGCTTGCTGGCTAGCCAATCCAGCCTACTCAGCTCCAGGTCAAGACAGACTCTGGCTCAAAGGAAGTAGATGGTAGTCCTGAGGATAGCTTGAAGTTATCTTGTGGCCTCCCTGTGCGCCTGCATACATGCATACATGTGCAACCTGCACACATGTACATGCGTGTGTGCACACACACACTCACACACACAAACACACTCACACAGAGGACTCAGAGAGAGAAGTCAGTGAAAACTGAGAACATGGGTGATTCCTATCACACCCCTTTCTTGTTAAATTACTATGTTAACCTTTTTCCTTCTGGCTGCTCAGTGAGTGCTTATGCAGGACTCCTAAGTGCATGTCAAACCACCTTGCCTTTCTTCTTGCTAACTTGCCACCCATCAATTAGTTTCGAGAACTTGGGCAGACGGAGAAAGTGGTTCCCTCCCAGTATATAATCAGGTGAATACCTAGAAGACCATGTCCTCTCGAAAAGTTTTCAGACTTGTTCATATGAGGAAAGCCAGCTCTATGCAATCAGCCTATTTCCAGCTCTGTCCTATGCAGCTGACTAATATGCAAACATATGGGTGCTTTGGCCTGTAGATACAAGTTCTAGCTACACCCTGCACCAAGCAGCTGGCTTTTAGGAGTCAGGAGGCCCAGGAAAGCACACATCTACATGGTCAATCTTCCAGACTGGAAAAAGAACAGGAAGAAGAAATAGCATGCAGGTGAACCTGGAGCCATCAAGACAAGGCATTGCAGGATTCTAGTGAGCGTATCAAATATGGAGGCCTGGCAGGACACTGTCTCTAAGCATGCACCGCCTTTGAATACTGCAGCTCTTCACCCATTTGTGTGTGGAGGAGAGCAGCAATCCAGTCCCCAAAAGTATTGCAATGGCCTTTGCCCAGCAGTGCTACTGTTATCAGCACCTGGGGTGGCCTGCATGGTAGAAAGGGGATCTGGCACTTGGTGAAGCCAGTGAACTGATGGCCAGGCTGGTGGGACTGCAGGAGGAATCAGGTATGGACTGTGTTGGCAGTGGAGATTAGGGGTATGTTTTCCAGTAAAAGTGTCTCAACAAAAGAGGCAGTACCAGCCCACATCAGGACCACCCACCATGAAATCACAACAGGATAGTATTAGAGGCCAAAGCAGAGCTTAAGCCAATCCTGTAGAGGTAGGGACATCCGATGTCATGAGGTCTATCTCAGTCACTAATCAAGGAGGAAGGGTTACAAGGAGGAGGCCAGTGCCCCTTGTAACCCAGACAATGCTGATGGACCTGCAGTTACCAAGATGGAGTAGAGCCCAGCAAATTGATTGACAGTGTGCCCAGGGTCCCATATTTTTATACCGACTTAGACCTTACTGAATCACTCAGTTTACTCCATGTGGAAGACTTCAAGGGAAGCAGCACTTTCCTTGTGAATGATTTTCAGACCCATCTGCCAGGAGGACCAGCTTGCCCTCTTCTGCCCTCTTCTGCCCTGTTCATACCCATGAGCCTGTATGTCCAGCCAAAGAAGCCAAACATAATAGACCTGTTTGGAGTGCATGTAGAGGCTTGAGTCGTAAAAACCTGGCTTCACCGTGACTTTTTTTCAATATAACATTCGTGTTGGTTCTTTGAGAATGTCATACAAGCATATGATGTAGTTTGATCATAAATACCCCCCCACCCCACTCCCTTACTTCTCCCAGATCCACCCCCACCTCCCCATCACAATTTGTCTTTTTTTTTTTTTTCATCACCATCACCATAGCTTTGTGAACCTCTCTCAGCATCATTAATTTCATTTCATGAGGATTGTGAGGATTAAATGAAGTAAGATGCAAGGGGTGCTTAGCACAGTACCTATACTGTATTTGCTTAACAAACACTAGGCCTTATTTCGTTAGAGCTAGCTATTCACAAGCTGTCTTCTACACTAAATTATGGTTCATATAAAGCTGATGGTGCTAGTTTCTTCTATCTTCGGAATCTGTCAGAGTGCCTCATTAAAAATTTTTTTTCATTTTGGGTCTACTATCTCTAAAACACAGGGGAAAGCCAGTAGTAGGCTACAGCCAAAGACTTATGGAATGAAATGAAGAAGTCAAGAGATGGTGGCTTATAATTAAGAATTTCCCACCTATCTCAAAGTCTGTAAGCACTTGTAATCTTTAAACCTCCTTTCTGAAATGTTCATCTTTTTCCTTGTCTTTTAAATCCCCATACGGGAAGGAAATAAGATGCTTCACTCTCAAATAAGCTAACATATTAAAACAAAGAACCCCGCGCTGCCATGGAAGCCTCCAGTTTCACTGATCTCATGTGGGGAAAACTACTGCACAGTTATCTGTCATTTGGTTGCTTTATTAACAAAAGACCACAAATACAGATTCCCAGTGGGTGTGAAGTCATTCTTTCTCCAGCAGCAGTGAGGAGCAAAAATATATTTATAAGAGAACCACAGGACACTATCACCCCCCACAGCTCCCAACAGTGTTGCTTGTGGAGATTGAAGCACCACTGATTATCCATAAACCACAACCAGAATTGAGTCCCACATTGTACCCCTAAATATTAATGCAGATAACTGAAGCAAGCAAAGGATAAAGGGAGAAATAGTGTGTGGTGTCACCTGCCTCTTCCCATTGACTTGTTCACACTTGCCTCCTCCACTGGACTAGGTTGATTTCAACACTGTATCATGAGTTCCTAGAATGGCAATAATAACTCCAACAGAGCTGGCAATTGTTGGATGGATGGATGGATGGATGGATGGATGGATGGATGGATGGATGGATGGATGGATGGATGGATGGATGGATGCTTTCATTCATGGATGGATGGATGGATGGATGGATGGATGGATGGATGGATGGATGGATGGATGGACATATGGATGGATGGATGGATGGATGAAGAAATCCTCAGCAGAATATTTATTGCCCGTGGAGTCTTTGGTGACACTAATTCACCAGGGCTATGATCCACTCAGATTTCGAATGGACTGTGTGTTCTGATGAATTTTGACTGTTTTAGAATCTTCTCAGGCTGGCTGAGAGGGTGCATGTGTGAGTTCTCCTGCAGACCCTGCCAGTGGTTATTCCCCATGTTCTAATTGCCCTGTTAGCCAGTGTTATAGACCTTAAGTATATTGAACTTCTCTCCTTTAATGCTTTTTCCACCTGAAGCTGCACTTGGGTAACCTGAGGAGCTTTCTTCTATGACAAATCCTTGGTCTCCCTTCCTAGGAGGGCTTCCACATCCCAATTTAGCTCTGCCTAGCATCTATGCGTATAACAAAGGATCTGGAATTTCATGGACAAGATTAGAAATAACAAAAAAAGTCAAAAATTCATCAGATCTGGAAGAAAGTAAGTAAGAATGCATTCAAAGGATTGAAATATCAGTGTTTGACCTTGGTTGGGAAGATATAAAATCCTCTGATACGCCAGATCAGGAATCCTGGGAGACTGGTTGGCAGAGTGCTTGTGTAGCATGCATGAAGCCCAGGGTTTGATCCCCAGCACTGGATAAAACAGAAATAGCGTTTCACACCTCTACTCCCAGTACCCTGGAGGTGGAAGCAGGGGGGTTGAGAAGTTCCAGGTTGTCAGTAACTACATAACAGATTTGATGCCAGACTGAGATACAAGAGAGCTTGTCTCAAAAGAAGGAAAACAAAACAGAGCAGCACACACCTCGGTGTGTAGGCGTTCCTCAAACTGGAGAAGACAGGCGGGAACTGGGAAGAGAGAAACAGATGAAATCAGGGCAGGCTTCACAAGAGAGCCACGGTGACTTCATGCAGTGAAGGTGAACGCGAAGCCATGCCCACGGAGGGCCTTCCTAACCAGGCTCCCCCTCCCAATGTGGAATTGCAGGAGCAGGAGTGATCAGCATGATGAAAAGCTGAACACAAAGCCACCTTCCAGGAGCCAACATCAGAGTTGAGGACATGAGGCCTGCTGGAGAGGGCGTGACTCTCAGCCTTGGCACTGATCTCATTGGCGCTGATGTTTGTCTTTTCTCGGATTCCGAGTCTCACCACAAGAGGAAAGGGGAGGAGTTTATTGCTCACGGAGATAACCTCTGATCCTCAAACCACCCAAGGACAGTCTCTGAAAATGCCTGGATTTCAACAGTGTGGTATATGACTCAATATTTCCACAAGCAGACAACGTGGATGACATCTCAGTACAGATGAATACTTAATGTATGACAATGCAAAGAAAGCGAGATTTAAAAAAATTACACTGGGACAATTGGTTAGTCGGTGGGAGGCTCCGTTCAATATCATGTACCGGAACAAATACCAGACCGATCAAAGAGTTCTTTTTCTGTTAAATCAAAGCTAAACAAACTGTAAACAGTTAGAAATGAATATTTATCAAGGTTCTGGAAAGAGAATAATGCCTAGATAGAGAAAAGATTAAAACATCAATAAGGGTACGATGGGCAGATGCGATTACAAGGGAAAAAATGACATCTTAGAAACAAAGAAATCTTGATCAAACTTAAAAGGGAAACAGCAAACCGGTAGACACATGGACGCACCTGTGGCAAGAAAAGGAACTCTGCATGTATATATTCAAATTAATATGACTCTTTAAGAAAAACAAAGAAGCTCACAGAGAAGTGGAGAGAGGACACAGATGACCTTTCCACAAAGAGAAAACTCTGTTGCTTAACAAACACGAAAACTATTTCCATATCTCTGCTAATCAAAGCCCTGCAGAAAGAAACAACGCCATTAAATGACTCTCAAATTAGCTAGTGTTTTAAAATCATAACAGGCATGCTAAACAAACTGGGGCAAAAATGGGTATTTTCCTGAGCTGCAGATCAGAGTGTCAACTGGCAGAGGTTTTTAAAGAGAACAGGCGGCGTGGATTGAATGTCTTAAGATGGGCATAGATTTTGATTCGGTAATTACACACTGGCATGTACAGCTTAATGAAATAAGCCAAAGCGCTGGGAGTCGGTTTGGGGAGGGTGAGCCTGGTGTGCTGCAAGATCAATATGGCAGCAGCATAACTGATAGGAAGAAAAAGTTTCCATTTAAATGTTTGGTTAAATAATCCATGCCACAATCCTTGCGTGGAACGTTACAGAGGCATAAGATGAGATGTTCGCAAAGACTGCGCCACGTAGAAAGTGCTTATGATATAATAATAACTGAAAAAGAGGGATAAAAACTGCAAAGAGAAAATGGATATAATTATGCAAAAAAAATCTATGCATAAAAAGCCTCGAGGAAAGTCATTAAAATGTAAATAGTCACCATGCACGAGCGCTGAATTTGTGGCTGATTTTTTTTTTTTTTTTTTTTTAATTTTCTTTGCTACTTTTCAGGAATTTTTCCCCCCAATGTTGCAGGAACTCCTTGTGTAGATATTTAAGCTTTCTGTTCCTTCTGACAGCTTGGGCTGTTATGAAAGTCAAAAGTTTCTTTGAGACAAAGGTCACGTTGGGAACATTTGGAATGTGGTTCCCATATAAGATAATACCCGATTGCATATCTGAGGCTTCTGCAAAGAGTTCACCCTGACATGATACTGAGCAACTAGTTGTAGAATAAATTAGTGAGTGGGTGAATGAATGAATGAATGAATGAATAAGAGTGAGTGAGTGAAAGTCAGCTAGCCTCTTGGGTATTCACCCTCTGCTGACAGGGCTCTAAAATAATGTATTAACTCATTTAACCCCACCTTACGTAGGAAGTAAGTACCTTACCATTCCCATCTGTGTTGAGTTTGTTGATGCTGATGCTGCTGGTTTGTTTTGGTTTAGTTTGGTTTGGTTTAACTTCCTTTGATATGGTGTGGTTTGTTTGGGCTTGTATTTTTGAGATAGGGTTTCATAGCCAGGGCTAGCCTAGAACTCATGATCCTCCTCTCTCAGGCTCCCAAGTGCTGGGATCCCAGGCATGAGCCACCTTGCTGGGTTTCTATCCCTATTTTGTGGATGAGTAAGGAGAAGTACAAAGAGGCAGGAAGGGAGTTCAGGTTGCAATCAGATGCACAAGGGTTCAAAAGTTAATCCCAGGTGGACAGTCTGTAGCCAGAGCCCCACAACTTCCCTGCAGATGAGTTTTACTCAGCCAGGACCCGGTTCATGAGCTGGAGCCTCTGAAAGAACTGGGGACAAGAGGCTCTTTTGTCAGTTCCAAGTTTACGAGGATTGAAATGAGAGCCCCAGTAAATGCAACTTTACCCCAGTTTTCAGGAACATGAGGTACCCACTCTGCTTGGGTCACCCTCTAGTTGCCCCCCAGAGTCACACAAAAGAGCTCAACTCACCAAAACCAAGAAGTGGGACACCATGCCTAAAATGCTTCAACTCCCAGAGAGGTGCTTGGATGCTTCCGGGGAGGTCCCTCCTCAGCTTGCTTTACTGCCCTTTCATCAGGTAACAAACGTTTGGCATCATCCAATTCACATCATACAGCTACAGTAAATGCCAAAGAATTTCATTTCATACAGAAAATGGCCACAGAGACATGTCAGGCCCAGAATACACATTCAGCAGGATTCACTTACAATTTATTTTTACTATTATAACCAATATAATCTTATCTGACACAAAAGGAACCAACAATAGATTCATCAAGCAAGCCAACTAAAATTAAGAAATACTCCTGCCTCACTTTATTTTAGCATAAACAGTACATATATATTCAATCACCAATATTTTGATATAGGATAAGAAGCCATGTGCAGTGGGGTCATGCCTGTCATTCTTGCTCTTGGAAAATGGAGGCAGGAGGATCAGAGTTCAAGGTTTAGCCTCAACTAGCAAGTCTGTCGCCAGCATGGCCCATCTGGGACCCTAATCTCAAAAACATGAAATAAAAACACCTTACTTTTTAAGGCCAGAGACTTTGCTCAGGGAACCTGTTTAGCAAGCATGAGGTTCAGTGCCCGGAATGAAAGATGGAAAAATCACAGTTATAAGCCCCTGCTACAAACCACACCCTGAAGGCAATGCCCACGGGTGCTCAGAAGTACAGTAGGCACTAAAGACACATTTGAGAAATAATCCAAGAAGAAAGTATTACAGGGCAAGAATTTCATAATGACAGTATCTGATGCTTGTCTCTCCAGCCTGCACAGAGTCAGAAAGCCCTCCAGTCACTCCCCTTTAGCTGGGTGTTCAATTAGGTTTCAGGATACAGCTCTTCCTTTTTATATGTATACTTTGTTGATTTGTATAATGTTAATGAAATTGCTTAATTACAAACAAAACCATTATGGCTGGCCTCATTATGTTGAGAGCAAAAGCAATGGATCTCACTAAACAAAACAGCCAACCAGTGAGGCTGTGGGAAGCAGCTCTGGAGGAGGCTGACCAGCTGGCTGATCTCAGCAGGCAGAGTAGGGACTGTCACCCTGAGACGGGATTGTCCTAGCGCAGTCCCACAAAGCTAGTGCCTTAATCAACAGAATATTATTCCCCCTCTTTTGGCATGCGAAGTGTTGGCAGCGGCACTTGTTAGTTTTACATCATTGTGACAGAATGCCTGTCAGAAGCAACTTAAGGACTAAAGACATTTTTTCTGACTACAGTTTCAGATGGGTCCGTCGACCGCGATGGGGAAAGTGGGGCAGGGTAACTCATTTTGTGGCAGCGGGAGGGTGTGGCAAAGGCTGTTCATATCAGGGCAGACTGCTAATGAAAGAAAGGGCAGGCAGAGCTGAGTATAAAATATTCTTAAGAAACCACGCCCAGTGACCTATAGGGAGCGGTTAGAGTATTCGCCATTACAAGATGGCGCTGACTTCCGCTGTCGCTCTGAGGAAACTTGTGGATAGCGCGGGGTGGCTCGCCCGAAGCGCCTGCGCATTAAGGGTGTACATAACTAATCACCGCCCACTCCCGGGGCGCCAATCAATGGAGGACACGCTGCCTCAGGGCTATATAAGCAACGCCATTCTGGGGCCCCGGGTTCCTCCTCTATCAATGGCTGAATAAAGCTGAACTGCAGACGAAGCCTGTGTATCGTGTGTCTTCTTGCTGGCGAGAGGTGCGCGGGACAACTGGTGCCGAAACCTGGGATGCCGGGAGATCTTGACACCGAGGGGAACCCCCCACCCAACGGACGGGGAGGCTTCACAAATCTGCAGTGGTAGGTGAGCTCTCTCAGGTATGCTGGATTCT
>CM052703.1:73322747-73338631 GCA_028551405.1 Uromys caudimaculatus
TTGTACCATTGCACCTGGAAGGGTAAGGATGGAATGCTCTCAAAATATTGGCCCTTGATCGCCTATTCACTCATGACAGAATTCGCTTGATCGAGCCTGGTTCTGTGTTTTGATACCACTGTAGAGAGGTGTGGCCTATTTAACCCAGCTGACCCCCCTCTCCTTCTTACTTGAAAGAATGGGGGGAGATATAGGGAGCGGTTAGAGTATTCGCCATTACAAGATGGCGCTGACTTCTGCTGTCGCTCTGAGGAAACTTGTGGATAGCGCGGGGTGGCTCGCCGGAAGCGCCTGCACATTAAGGGTGTACATAACTAATCACCGCCCACTCCCGGGGCGCGCCAATCAATGGAGGACACGCTGCCTCAGGGCTATATAAGCAGCGCCATTCTGGGGCTCCGGGTTCTTCCTCCATCAACGGCTGAATAAAGCTGAACTGCAGATGAAGCCTGTGTATCGTGTGTCTTCTTGCTGGCGAGAGGTGCGCGGGACAGTGACCTACTTCTTAAGGTCCCGCAAGCTTCTTAAAATAGCGCCACCGACTGGGGAACAAGGGTTAGGAGCTTGAGGCTCTAGCGGAAGGCTCAGCTTCCTCCACGGACCCCGGTGTTATATCCGTTAGAAGCTTTGAACAAGAATCTCTTCCATGCCGATTTGATATGTTCTTTTGTACTAGATGTCCCTGGTGTCCCTTGGCTGGTCAGCGCCTTTCTTCTCTTTAATCTTTATGTGGCCCTCAACCAAGCATATCTAAGTCCCTCAAATCTCTCTCTCCTTCTTCTTCTACGGTTGACAGTCACTGGATTTAGTACCTACCCTAAATCAAGAAGGCCT
Organism: Uromys caudimaculatus; assembly: GCA_028551405.1. Lineage (NCBI taxonomy): Eukaryota > Metazoa > Chordata > Mammalia > Rodentia > Muridae > Uromys > Uromys caudimaculatus. The sequence continues at coordinate 73,323,582 of CM052703.1, forward strand.
CACCCTGAGCTCCTTCATTAGTTACATATACACATATTCCAGTGACAAACAAGTCACATCCACGTGAGGTTTGCACGTGTGTTTTGGAGGGCTCAACGGACCCATTTGTGCCGTCCTATAGGAAGAGTAGATCATCTGTGTGATGACTCGTTCTCATTCGCAGGCCCTTCTGCTGAACTATGAGCTCCCTAAAGGAACTGACCAAATCCTTCAGCCCATGTCCTCAGAACTTACATACTGCCAGATGCGTAGAGGATGCCGTGTAAGCGTTTGCCCGCCTGGGGTCTGTCTTTTCAGTCCAGGTCACTATAAACAAATTTTAAAAATGATATGCCTTAAATAGTAGACGCCCATTTTCTCACAGCTCTGGAAGCTGAGAGCAGGACACAAACCTCATGTCTGCTGAGGACTCTGTGCAAAAGGCCACCCTCTTAGTGCACTCACAGCTAACAAACTTCCTGTGTTACTCTTTTCCCTAGGGAACTATTAGTACATACCCATGGTACAAATTCTCTGTACACCACTGGCTAGCCTGGCCAGCCAGTAAGGCCCAGGGATCTGCCTGTCTCTTCCCCCCCCCCCCCCCCCGTGCTGAGATTGTAGGTGTGCATCACCTTACCTGCCTTTCCCCCGGATGCTGGAGATTTCTGTTTCATGAAGACATCTCCAGGCAAGTGCAAGCATGTGTTTTGATAATATTCAGCCCTGCTGCTCTCACCTGTTCCTGCTCATTCTCTTCTTTTTGTCAGAGAGGTCCGTGTGTGTGTGTGTGTGTGTGTGTGTGTGTGTGTGTGTGTGTGTGTGTGTGTGTGTTGTGAGAGAGACTTCAGATATTAGAGAAAACATGCTGTGCTTTTCTTTCCAAATCTGGCTTACTTTGGTCACTGTAATGATGTCTAGTTCCACCCATTTTCTCTGCAAATGTTGTCATTTTGCTCTTCTTTATGAGTGAATGAAATCCCTCTCTGTTTTTATACTACATTAGCTTTATCCATTTATGTGTTGGCGGACATATGCTGTTTCCATGACTTGGCTATTATACATAACACAGGGCAAGACTGAATATTCATGTGCAGGTGTCTCTCTAGAATACAGACTTAGGTTCCTTTGGCACACTCCTATGTGCCTCTTCTTATAAGGACATCAACCTTGTCATGAAGACCTAACCCTTGAAGTCTCTACCTCCAAATACCGGAGTTCTGACAAATTTAGTCCATAACAAGTTCTTATCTCAATTGAAAGCTAGCAGTATTTTGGAGAGAGAGCTTAAGAAAGAAAATGTTCTCCTGTGTAGAAGAATTAATCCTTATTGTAACATGCAAGCAATTAGACCCATGCTTTCTTCTCCTTGTCCCATACAAATTCTGTCAACATCTTTCTCAAGATGTATATTGGAATAAATGTATGTGACAAGACAACCCTAAAGAAACATGTGCATACTCACTGAGCAGAGTCAGGTGAACATTTGAAGCCTTCTAGAATATTCAACAGATGGTTCAGAATGTTGAGGATGGAACAACACGAATACACTGGTTACTGCTGGACTGGGAATCTGTGTGAATTCTCTGCAAGATGTCTTCTTCCTTTTATTGTCTTTCTCCTCTAATTAAAGCCTTGCTTTGCATTGTTATTTTAGGCATTTCCTTGTTTTTGGATCTAGGATAGCTAAGGAAAGAAAAATTTAGTAGACCATCCTCCTCCAGCACCAAGAATGTTGGACAAGAGGCAGCCTGATATCTTAAGATAATTTTAATGAAACTGAATTTTAATCTGAGATAAACAAGGAAGTGCTGGGCCCCAGTATCCCTATTTAAGAACAAGCCAAGCCAAACACTCAGGTAGGAGCTCCTAAAAGGGTATTTGGGCTGCGTGGGACAATCTAGTAACTGTGCAGGGTGCCTAGTTCTGATGCCTTACAAGCACTTCTGTGACACATATTATAAATTACAATTTGTGGACATTTGCATGTTTATGGATAGACTTTACACCACCAAATAAAAATGCCTTTGGTAAAGAGGGACATGTATTGTTTATCTTGTAATCCCCAACATCCAGTACCAAGTGAGGATCTCAGTAAGTGAATGACTGGCAGACCACAGAATCTCCCCTGCCGTCTAGATGTGGCAGAAGAAATACAGTGCAGTTGCTCCCATGGCCATGACCCTAAGGGAAAGCCTTTCTGAGAACATGTGGATATGGCATTCTGATCCAACCCGAATGATGAAACAGCTATAAAACAATCCGGAGGAATAGAATTCTGACTCTGGTTTGTTCTGGCTGCTGTAAATAAAACACTTTCGTGAGGTTTGCGCACTGAGGAAAAGCATTGCTCAGAGTTCTGGAGACTGAAAAACCCATGATGAAAATGCCAGCAGAATTGGTGCCTGCTGCAGGCTAGCTCTCTTCCTCACACAGGACACCTGCAAGTTGTGCAGCCACACACCAGTCATCTCAGCACTCCGGAGGGTGAGGCAAGATTGTGAATTTCAGGCTAGCCTGGACTACATAGCGAAACTCCATCCCAAAACACAAAACCAAACAAATAAAATTGTACATTTCTCACTTTGTTATCATAAAGCAGAGAAAGCAAGCTCTCTGGCCTCTTTGATAGGGGCACTTATCCCAAAGCTGGAGACAGAACCCTCAAAACATAATGGCCTTCTATTGGTGTTACCTCTCAACAACAAGGCAAGCGGGTAAGGTTTCACAAGAATATTGGAGTCACACAAACAGAAGGAATAGTATGTGTAGATGTTCCCCGAGGAGACTGCTTGTGTGTTCAAAGAAATATTCTGAAGTCCTGTTGGTGAGCAGAAAGGTGAACAGGTGGAAGTAAGGTCCCATGAGTGGGCCCTTTAGAAGGCCGTGGCTACAGTAAACATCTGGTCCATGGTTTTGAGCAGGATGCATGGTAAGTAGCCTCAGTTTTGCTTTAAAAAGACCAGAGCCACTCAATCGAAAGTTTCTATGAGCATTGCACTTGGCACCATTTTATTGCTGAGATCTGCTTTCTGAGTAAAAATCACTGTGTGGGCCATAAAAGCCACCAACAGAGTAGTGATGGAGAAGCGAGGTAGTGCCCCTGCAGAAAACAAAACCTTTCACCGGCCTGAAGTTTGTTTGTTTGTTTGTTTGTTTTTTTATACTTTATTTACATTTCCAATGTTTCCCCTTTTCTAGGTCCCCTCTTTGGACCCCCATCCCCTCCCCCTCCTCGCCTCTATGGGGGAATTCCACCTCCCACCCACCCGCCCACCCATTCCCATATTCCCACCTTGACATTCCCCTTTACTGCGGCCTCTAACGCCCTCAGGCCCAATGGCCTCTCCTCTCTCCCTGATGGCCAACGAGGCCATCCTCTGCCACATATGTGGTCCGAACCATGGGTCCATAGATGCTGACGCTGTGGCTCCCTCCATGGGGCTGCAAACTCCCTCAGCTCCTTCAGATTTATCTCCAACTCCTCCATCTGGGACCTCACTCTCAGTCCAGCAGTTACTGAGGGATAGGCTGGAGTGCATCTGGGCTAAAAAGGCTCTCATGTGGTGTAGAAGATGGCCCAGTCAGTAAAGTGCCTGCCACACAAGCATGGAGACCTATGTGCAAATTCCTAGCAACTAGGCAAGACCAAGGCACAGTGCTTAATACAACAAATTCCAACTCTGTGGAGGGGGAAGACTGAGACAGAGATGCCAAGATCCCTGGAGCTTGCTGACCAGTCACATTAGCAGAATCCAGGAATCTCAGGTTCAGTAAGGGACGCTATCTCCAAAACAAAAAACTTTAAACTGGTGGAGACATAGTTGAGAAAGACACTTGACATAGTTCTCAGCCCCCAGTGTGACTGCATTATGGAGACAGTATTTAAAGAAACAGTCTCTAAGCTCGTGTGACCTTCCTCAAACACAAATGACAACATTTCTTACATTCTGTGCTTTGCTTAGGATTGTGTAGTGTCTTAGTTAGGGTTTCCATTACTGTGAAGAGACACCATGACCATGACAACTGTTAAAATGAAGCAGTTAATTGGGACTAGCTTACAGTTCAGAGGTTTAGCCCATTATAGTCATTATGGGAAGCATGGCAGAATGCAGGCAGACATGGTGTTGAAAGGGTAGCTGAGAGTTCTACTTCTGGATCAGCAGGCAGCGGGAAAAAGTGAGACACTGAGCCTGGCTTGAGTATCTGAAACCTCCAAGCCCATCCTAGTGACACACTTCCTCCAACAAGGCCGCATCTCCTCATAGTGCTACTCTTCATGGGCCTACGGGGCCATTTTCATTCAAATCACTACATGTAGGTTCCTGTGCCAAGAACAATGGTGGAAAATGCCAGAGAGAAAGAAAAACCCAGTGGCTTGGCCACCCTCTTCTACCACAACTTTCCCACTCTAGTACATGAGGAAGGACCAGAAAGAGAAATAAATATGTCCACTTCCTATTGGTTCTCATCTCAAAAGCACCACTAAGAGACAACACAGAGCATCCTTAGGCGGATTGTGGAACAGTTTTCAAAGGCTTTAGATGACAAATGTTTGTGTGACATTTAGCACACACTACTAGGCAGTGCCCTCAGAGCTGCAGTCACAGAAACTCCATCCTCAAACTCTTGAGGTGAGGCCATCTTTACACACTTTTTAAGAGATGAGCAAATTGAAACCTAAGGAGATCAAATGTCCACCCAAGACCACACAGCCAGAGAACAGCTAAGCTAGAAGGCACTGCATGTGCATGTCTCCCATCCAGAGGTTACACTGACCATGCCATGGATTCTCAGGCTGCCCTCCATGCCACTCTAGACATGAGTGAACTTCCATAATAATAAATTCCTCTGTGTTGATCTGACTCTTTGTGCTGTGCTGAAATACCTGAGGAAAGAAGCATGAAGGAGGAAGAATTGTGTGGGTCCCTGGTTTCCTTGTGCTGGAGAGGCCTGTGAAAGCAACTCATACCGTGATGGAGAGAGACGGGCAGCGAGAGAGACAAACAGAGAGGCAGACAGACAGACAGCAATAGAAAAAGACAGGGGGAAGAATGGGAAAGAGAGAGAGACAGAAAGATAGAGAGACACAGAGAGACAGAGAGAGACAGAGAGAGAAATAGAGAGAGACACAGAGAGACAGAGACAGAGAGAGATAGAGAGAGACAGAGAGACAGAGAGAGAGACAGAGGGGGAGGTAAGTTGGCTTCCTTCCTTTTATCCCTTCTGGGCTCCCAGCATGTGGAATGGTGTTACCACATTCACAGTGGGCCACCCCCTTGATCCGTCCTCTGGAAACACACTTAGATACATATACTGCCAGAGTGTGCTTCTCAAACAAATCACACTGACCACTGAGTCTAACCACCACAAAATCTACTCATCTAGCATAATCTGTTTGAGCAGTTTGGGTGATTTATTTTCCATGAATATATTCAAAATAGGACTTGGTGCTAGATGGGGAAAAGTTTCAAATAAACGTGAGATCTGTCTGTCCACGTGACCTTGCAATACTTTCTTAAGACTACTTAATTAAGATAACCAGAGACAAGCACATAATAATTATCTGCTAATGATAAAAGTAGACATCTCCCTCAACCCCTGCTTGAAGATATTGGTGGCCTCTGCCTTAGCTTAAAGATTTTCAGATTCCCCAAGCAAAGATTCAAGATCTCTGTGATCCTCCAACACCTCAGGCAAGCTTTAGTTGTATAGATGTGGAAGACAGAATTCAAGGGTGCTCCTGCCCGAGTGGAAAGCCAGAGATTGTCTGGTATCCACAATGTCGAAGTTGAAACTTAACTCTGCCTGCTCTGTCCGTGAGGTGCCTACCCCATCTCTTATCTCATAGATAGGGATGGAGAAGGCACCAGCTATTTACCATGAAGGTTTGGTCACTGAGTCTCTCTAACATAAGTGAATTGCCAAATACTTGAGGCTAAAGCAGTGAAATGAGAACAATCTGTACATTCCAATAAGACATCATTACTGACGAGGATTTTGTACTCTCAGAATCAAGCCGAAAACCACCAGCACACGAAGGGGATGAAGGCCTCAGCACGAGTATCAGCCTGCTCAACAGATAGAGGCCTACTTGGTAGGACGACGCTTTGGGACCCTTACAACGCACCCTTCCCCCAGACCTGTACAGGTAGAGATTTTGTAAGATGAGGTTTCAGGTCCTTGTTCTGAGTCAGGAGCAGAGGTGTGGGGTCCTGGTTGCTTCTCTACAGTTATTCTGGCCTGTGGGGTTTTTATTGGGGAAGGAAGCCTGGGGAAGATTTGGCAGGATCTTCAGCAGTTGGACGGCATGACTAAGGAGTTGAGCTGTGAGTACTGGGTACTGGGACACATAAGGAGGGAGGGCAAAACTGGAAGCCAGAAGCCTTGAAACTGCCCAATTGCTCTTAATTGCTCTTTAAAAAGAGAGAGGAAGGATAGAAAAAGGAAGTTGGGGAGAGGAGGAGGAAGAAAGGCATCAGGGAAAGAAGAGTGTAGTTGTTGAAGGTGACTACACGCAGACTTTCTGCTTAGTTCTGGAAGGAAAGGACCTACTGCCTTTGTTTATAAGAAAGCTGAAGTCCAGGAAAATTTCAGTTCTTTGTAGTCATACAGCAGATTTAGAGTCAGATCTCCACCTATCCCCAAGCACTGCTTGCTCTTCTTCAGGTCTCCCTGAGCCAAATTCTCTAAAGAACACATTGAAGATTGTCAAAAATTTCCAGACAAGGAGCGGGTGCGCTTGGAAGATCATGAGTTCAACGCCAGCTTGAGATGTATAAGGAGATCTCATCTCAAAACACAAATGATGATAAAAGAGTGGGAAAATACACCGCAGCATCCATTTCCTGTCCGAGGCCGGGCACTATAGAGTGTTTTAAGGCATGCTTTCATTTTATTATTAGATGAGACATCCATTTTATACATGAAGACAGAGGCCCTGAGATGCCGGGCTGAGGCCACCGAACATACTGTGTAATAAAGCTACATTTGCCACCCCAGAATCACTGGCCTCGGTTCAAGTCACAGTCGAGCCACCTAAGGGGTAGGGAGGGAGCTTTAGCCCTAACAAGTTTGCATGGGAGACCAACAAACAGACGCACAGGTCGTGACCTCAGCATTGGGGAAAATGCCACTTTTGGTGGCAAAAGTGACATTGCAGATGTAATTCAAGGTAGGTTCCTGAGATGAGTAGCTGGTGACTCTGGGTCACCTGAGCCAACTAAGTATGTGTCCTTGTAAAGAAATGGGTGAGAGAGGAAGTCAGAGACAGAGGCAGACATGAGGTGTCATGCTGTCACTTGGATAGGAGGAAGAAACCACAAGCTGAGGAGTAGACGCAGGCTTCAGAGGCCATAACTGACACAGATTTTCCTCTAGAGCCCCAAAAAGGGTTCAAACCCACTCATGACTCTTCCTCTTCCACCTCTTCCTCCTCCTCCTCCTCCTCCTCCTCCTCCTCCTCCTCCTCCTCCTCCTCCTCCTTCTCCTCCTCCTTCTCCTTTTCTTCCTCCTCCCCTCTTCTCCTTTTCTTCTTTTTCAACCCTCCTCCCCCTTTTCCTCTTCTACCTTTCTTGCTTCTGATGGTGGTGGTGGTGGTGATGGTGATGATGGTGATGATGATGATAATGATGATAATGTTTTGGGGTTATTGTCTCATACTGTAGCCCAGGCTGGCCTTGAACTCTCACCAGTCCTTCTGCTTTTCAAATGCTGGGGTTATGGGCACAAGCCACTATACTGGGGTTTACCTTTTGATTTTATCCCAGTGTGGTTCCTGTCCAATCCCTTCTGACCTCCAGAACAAAGCAACAAGCTTGAGTTAACTCAACCCAGTGAGTTATGGAAACATATTACAAAAGCAATGAGAAGCATATACAGGCTTCTGTGTCTTTAACTGTTGGGTGGAAACCATAATCTTGGGGCTGCTTACTCTGAGTGGCTTTGGTGGGAATGAAATGTCTTCTCTCATGCTGTCCCCAAATGCTCCCCCCAGTAGCACACTCTGGTCTCTTCATGTACCCCTGTCAGTTTGTCTTGCTGAGAGAGGGTTGTTTGTTCTGGCTTCTGGCAAATCAGTGTACAGCCTTTCAGTTCTCTTGTGCTTGCTCCAGGAAATAGTCTCCTCACCACTGGGGATGCTTGAAAGATAGAGCCAAACAGAAGACACTCTACTAGTCACTTACGTCATTGCTGTGAGCCAATACATGACAAGCAGCACGGAACTGGGCGGAGGAAAGGCTGTTCCAGCTCACAGTCCATCATCCAGGGCAAGCATGAAGCCGGGAATAGGAGACAGGCTCACAATGCACCTGAGGTCAGGAAGCAGAGACTCAACAGGAAGTGAGTGGGTCCATGGGACTTCCTCCAGTGAGGTCCCACCTCCAAACCTTTCCTATAGCAGCATCAGTCTGGGGACCAAGCATCCAAATCCATGAGCCTGCTGAGGGACAGCTCACATTCAAACCAAAACAGCAAAGACTAAAGACAGAGACCGAATCTGAGGACAATGTTGAAATCCCTGGATCCAGCTGTTCCTGTATCCAATTCACCCTTGACCTTTTCAGTTATATATTAGTAGGTAACTTCCTGGTTTAAACCGAGTTTCTGCCATACATAACCTAAAGTATATGGTTCATCATTCTGTGTCACAGGATTTGTGTTACCTTTTACTGCAGTACATATGTGTATATAATAGATAGGATATATGCTAGATACTATATGATAGTATATATAACATATGCATATTTTATATGTATGAATAAAATGAGACACAGAATAACCAAAACACTTGGCCAAAGTAAGCTCACGAGTAATGGTGAAATTCAAAACTGTGCGAGTCTGAAGTCTTTGCTCTTTTCTCAATAGCAATTTCTAGCTTTCATTTAACGTGAACACAACTTGGGGGGCCATAAAGTCAAATTGAAAATGCTATTTCTTCTCCCAGGCCTTTCATTGCACCAAAAACAATAGATCACAGTTGTTTTAAGTCCTGTGACAGAGCCTCTTAAAACCCTGCTGAAAACCTTATTAGGTTTCTGCTCAGAATGTAATGCTCTGTAGTAAAAAGACACATGTTCTTTGTAAAAACAGTTTATATCAGAAACCATATTGTCAATGCTGTTGGCTGTCAGGGAGTCACCAAGGAACCATTTTACTTAAATTCAAATAATTCTTAGAATTGTTAAGAGGTTCTGCCAGGAAAGAGTTGGTGCTCCGATTGTTGCTGTGGATGGGGAGGTTGAGAGTTGCCTCCAGAATGAAGGAGAATATCAACATAGAGTCCACACTTGCCCCTCTCTGCATTCCTCTTCTGAAACAGCTTCTCACACTGAGGATATAGCTCAATAATAAAGAGCTTGCTTAGCACCCGAGACCCTGGACTCCTCCTGCAGTGCTCCAAAAAGCAAAGGAACAAAAACTGTTGCTATTCATCTCTACAGCTAGTAATTTGGATATTCTGTGGACCTTGACTTTGAGTAGGTCAGAAGGCCATCTCTGTTCATTTTACTGCCCTGGCCTACTGTTCATCCATACATTCAAGTGTGTGAATGAATGGAGACCCTAGATTGTAGGTCTTTTTTTAAAAACCCTGAGCATCTTTAAAAAAAAAAAAAAGAACTGAACATGGAAATTTATTGTTGCCATTCAGAATATAATATTAGTCCTTGAAAAGTTGTCTTTACTGTTTGGTTTCAAGTAATTTGGATATGGGGATAAACATCAATGGTTAATGAAATGAGGACATGGGGAGTAGAATGTTGGGGGTGATGTACAAGAGAGGTGTATACCACTGGGCAGCCCCAGAAATCAGGCATGCTTAGAAAAATTGGCCAGGAAGCAAAGGCAGGTAAAAATGCACAGTTAAGTCCAGGCTGGGGCAGCGTTGAGACCCCAGAAAACCTAAGTATCTAGCAGATGGCTGAAAGAGCTAGGATGGAGCAGGGACCAGATCTATCTTGCTTAGGGTGGAAACAGACAGAGCATAGATTGTCAATAAATGTTTTCTGAATGAAAGAATCCATCGACGAAAAAAATTAATGATTGGTGTACCAAAATTCAGGAAAGAAGTTTGAGCCTGGAACTGGGTGACTTGAGGTCTTGCATGGAGATAGAGGCAGGCGGTTTGATGGGGTGGTTTAAGTTGAGAATGTGAAGCTGCAGAACAAAGAACATCAGTGAGAACTTTGGAAGACTTGCCGAAGGGCTGGTAAGGTGCAGAGAGAAGTCAGCAAGATGAACAGGACGGCTGACGAGGTGGGAGGTGCTAGTGAGAGGGAAGCTTCCTATTCTGAGGTCTGGGATAATGACATCAGTCTTCAGGGAAGCCACAGCTTAGAGTCCCAGAAGGATGAAGGCCCGCTGGCACCTGAAAAAAAGAAAAGAAGTTGCAGAAAAGGCAGCCGAGCCTCAAATCTTCCCCAGTCTGTTAAATCCTGCTGGAGGCAGAGACAGCAGCCGTGAGAGCAGCTGATTCCGGGAAACTGTCACAAGGAGGAATCACCCTCCCTAAGCAGCAAGACAGCCACATCCCAGCAGGGCAGAAACCCAGCCAGGTGTCACCGAGAAGGCCTGGCGATGGCTACAGAAGTCAAGCTGCTAGTGGGTATCGATCCACACTGCCTCTCGTTGTCCCTCCAAGTAACTCCAAAGACTCACCCACCATCTCCCTCGGGTCTGAGCTGCTTGCAAGTGAATGTAAGTCTTTCCCTACTCAGCATCTATGCTGCTTGCTAGTCTTGTCCCTGCTAGATGACTCTGTTCCTCATTTGGACATCTCCTGATGGTCTTTCCTGGAGACCTCCCAGGTTACTTCCATTTATGCACAGAGGACATTGCCTGGTACACAGGGACAATGCCTGAAGTCTCAGGACCTGAAGTTGACCTCCAAAGGACACAGCATTTTGGCTGGCTCTATCAGGGGAACAATTCTGCCCCAAAGCTTACTTCACAATGTGTTTTGCCCAGCTCCTATGCCAGGCACACCATGAAACTCCATAACCCAAGGTCAAGCAAATGCATGCAATCAAAGAATGTTCCCCCAACAAACAGCTCTCATCGTAGCTGAAAGGTAAAACTCTGAAGGGCAGAACCGCTTCTTCTAGCTCTGTGCACTTCTCTTGGACCCAAGTCAACGTCACACCAAGCTTCAGCCCTGCTGGCATTGCTTCTGTACCTACACTCCATCCCCCACCAAGCCCTTTGAGTTTCCGTCACAAACTCCTTCCAGATTTTGCTTCACTCCAAGTCCTACATTCGCCCCCTCCATTAGGATCCATCGTGTGCTGTCTGTCTTGTTCTCAAAGAAAGAATTTGTTCTGGTAATGACGCACCCTGCTCCTGATCGGTATCGTCTGTGGAACTGCACAGTATCTTCCTCTCATGCCAGCCTGCACCCCAGCCGAGCTCCTCACTCCTCTTAAAGCAGGTGGATGGGGATCTCGAGCACTCTTAGATTTTTTCTTTCTTCCCCCACAATCCTTTTCCCCTTAAACAATTTACATCTTATGAGCCTTGTGGCAGTTCTTTCCCGATCTCAAATTTGACCTCACTTAGCTTTCCTACTCCTTCTGCCTTCTTGGTTGAAGAAAGAGACCCATTGTTATCTGTCCACTGGGAGAAATAAAGAAAGCATGGTCCTCTGAGATAGTATCATCTCTGCTCTTTATTATTTGTAATGTCCCCAGAGTAGAACAGACAAATAGCATTATGTCCATCGGCTGTACAGGGCAGTAGAAGGGGACAGGGGCAAGTTGCTATCATAGCAAGACAAGATAGAGAAAACGTAATTTCTACTTGGCTCTGTGTCCTTCTTGCCCCTTTGCTAAGCAACTCCACCAGGCTCTACATAGTACCTGACCACTGTTCCTACCCAGAATTCTGGGAAAAGACCCCCATCTCTCAGCAGATTTAAGAAAATCTGTAGCCAGGCAGTGGTGGCGCACACCTTTAATCCCAGCACTTGGGAGGCAGAGGCAGGCGGATTTCTGAGTTCGAGGCCAGCCTGGTCTACAGAGTGAGTTCCAGGACAGCCAGGGCTACACAGAGAAACCCTGTCTTGAAAAACTAAAAAAAGAAAAGAAAGAAAAAGAAAAGAAAAGAAAAGAAAATCTGCTGTGTCTGTCAACCAGCCAGGACTGAGGATTCCTTCCCACAATTCTTCTGTGGTCTGGGTACAGAAAATACACTGTTGGAAAAAGTCAGTTCCATTGTTCTATAGCATGCTAGGTGTCTACAATTATCAATAATTTAGTTTGTGTCAAAAGAGCTGGAGAACAGACTTTGAATGCTCCCAATATAAATAAATTATGTTTTCAAGCTGAGAGATACCCCAGTTCCTCCTACAAGATCACTGTGCTTGTATACCTGTATCCATAAAAGTATACAATTATTACACACCAATGAAGAAATTTAAAAAGTCCAACCCTACTGTAGCTATGAATATTTTCCCAAAAGCCTTCAGGAGAAATGAAGCTCAGAAATAAGTTCATACAAACCACACAGTTCCATTTTAATTACTGGAAAAAATAACTCATGGTCTAAATGCTTTCTAATGGTAAAACGGGTTTGATATCACAAAATTGTTCACTGCTTCAAGATAGATCAGAAGTCCAGATTTCAAGGGAAAGCCTTCCAATTTGCAAGAATTCAGAAACAGTATTTTAAGACGTTAATCCCATGCATGGTTATTTGATCCAAATGCTTGCTGATCTCCTTGGCTAAGGTATGCCCAGGCTGCAAGCATTTCCTTTGAACAAGTTCACTCCAATACCCTGCATCCACATTTCCAAACCCAATTCACAAGAGTCCTACAAAAGAGTCCAATTCACAGCTAAAATGGAGGCTGGGAAAGCAGACCCTTCTCTTTTTTTTATTTCCTGAGGGAAAAAAATAAGTTCCTCAAATTGTTCATTACCTGTACTGAAGGCTGAAAGGCCCACCCTTCAAACACTCTAAGGACAACCGGAACAAGAATATTAAGAGCTCAGTAGTCTGTGACCACTTGCCAAATGAATAAGAAAGCCTCTTGTTTTCCTGGTGACCAGGATCTTCTTGACTATCTTCCACTTCCTAAATTCTTTGAAATGAGTCATGCGCTCCTTCCTAAAGCACCTCAGAGAAAAGAAGGAAATCTGGGGGCTCCTCACACCCATCCGTGCCATTCCCCCCTGAGTGGGATGCGCAAATTTGCTTCTCCTTGGAGCAGCCTCTTGTACATATGGCATGTTCTTGGGAATGTGATCGCCTCTCAGGAACTCACCCGGGGCAGGACTGGCACTAGCATATGGCCTTCCCTATCAGAACAAGAACAAGGAAGATGAAACCTCAAGTTACCCAGGAATAGCACCCAAAAGATGGCTCATTTAGGACTAACACTGGTTGGCATAGTCTACCCTTCACATAGTAAGAACATCATAATGGCAGCTTCCTTTCTCTACGTTTCACTATGTGACCTTGGGGTGCTTCCTATGCTATTTAGAAAATGTCATCTCTCTTATACACACGTTGAACCTTCTAAATTACTAGATTATGTTTATCCCAAGCCCTCCCCTACATATAAAGCATGTCTTTGCTTTTCTGGATTCAGAAGGAAAAATCATTTCAAGCCAAGAGGGAACTTTACTAGACATTAAACCCAGTGGCTCCAGGGCCCCAGGTAGGACCCATTGTGTTTGTTGTCTTTGACAGGGAATCTACAAGTCTATGTGACAGAACATGGTTCTTGGAAAGAAGTCACCTCAGGAGGATAGTCTCAGGAGTGTCACTTTCATTCAGTAACATCCCTCTAGTTTGGGGGTGAGAAGTGGGAACAGGGAGAAGGTTCTGTCAGAGTGCAGCCTGTGAGATTTATATACCAGCTTGCTCCTACAGACACATCCCTGAATCTCCAAGGGATAGGCAGAGCATCAAGAAATGGGTCAAAGGAAAACAAAGGAAAGGTGCTGTCAGGGCTGTGCAACATCAGGACACACAGCAGGATGGCTCAGCTGCTACTGAGACAAAGCATCCTGTGCCGAACAAGAAAGACATGTTCCCACAACACAGCTTTGTCGCTTGCTATATCACCTCCAGCAGCAGACAGGCTCCTCTCAGGATTGGAGGGATACTGGTTCTGTAATGCTTTACACATGAGACCTGGAATAATTGTTATTATTCGGTGTGATGGTGTGTAGCTTATAGCGTCTGTGACTTGACAATCAAGTAATGAGCTATTGATGAGGGAAATGAACCAGACGACAGCCAAGGCTGGAGACCATTAACATCCATGCCTGTTCTTGACGACTGTTATCACCCAGGACTCCTTAATAATAGCTCGTAATTATAATCACATTTATTGAGATGTTACTCTATACTGAGTGCTTTATACAGATGAATACATGTTAGTCTCGCAACAGTGTCATGAGAAAAGTGTTGTTACTATTCTGATTTACAGAGAAGGAATATAGAAGATGCAAAGAAAAAGGTCCACCACGTAGCAGGGCTGGAGTTCTCAGGACACACTTGCCACTACAGAGTTGTCAAGAAGCACAGAGAATGTCAAACTGCATACCACCCCAGACCTGATGGGTCGTAAGAGAAGGAATGCTTGGCTCGGCTCACCTGACCTGGGAGCACCATGAGGATACCATGAGTTCAATGCCATGCTGTTGGTTTCCACAGCCACAGAGAAGGAAGGAGGACAGCTCCACTGAGAGTTTAATATTCACAAGGAAGTACCCAGCACCATGTGAGCGAGGCAGATTCTGATTGAGGCCCACGTTTCTGCACTGATATTCTGACACTGCTGAAACAAAGCTCACACTTCAAGGCACAGAGATGTGGGCTGTTATAAAACAGAGATCTTCTGTCTACAGAGCAACCTTGCCGAGAAAGAGTAGCCCATCCCTGCCTTCAGCTTGGGTAACCACTGGCCTCAAACATGCTGAGCCAAGTCACGGCTAAGTTACTTATGGAAACATTACTGATGTGAAGAAAACAGGCAGCCTAGAGCTGGGAGTGTATCTTAGGGGTACTTAGCTAGCATGTGTGGGTCCTTAGCTTAGTATGGAAATAAAGGAAGAAGGAGGGAG
>CM052703.1:73338731-73379728 GCA_028551405.1 Uromys caudimaculatus
CTATGGTGGCTACACTTATCCCTCCTGAGTTATTCGGATGAATTTAAAAAGCATTTAACTATCACACAGCTGAAAACATTACAAATTAAATGGAAGCAAACACACTTATCTGACAAAATTAAGTGTATGCTATTAATTGGCTATAATATGACCTGTTCAACGCCATGGTGAATTAAGCGAATGTGATGTGAATTTATACAGATGGGGTGCTTCTCTTCTGAGAAACACCCCTCCAATTTATCTTCTAACATGAAGTGTGTGTGTGTGTGTGTGTGTGTGTGTGTGTGTGTGTGTGTGTGATATGTGCATGTGTTTTGTGTTTTGTCAATGTGACATAAGTGGGGATCACCCATTAAGAAGAAGCCTTCATTGAGGCCTTGCCTTGGTTAGAACAGCCTCTGGGCAAGTCTGTGGGGCATTTTCTTTATTAATGATTGATGGGGGTGGACACATCCCACTGTGGGTGGCATCACATGAGGCAGGGTCCAGGGAGTTGGAGGGGTGTCCTGGGTTGCATGAGAGAGCAGGCTGAGTAAAACATTGAGTAAATCATTAAGTCATGTTCCTCCTCTGTGGCCTCTGCTTTAGCTCCTGCCTGAGCCCCTGCTCTGATTTCCTGCAATGATGGGCTATGGTGAAAAAGTACAGGCTGAGATAAACCCTTTCCACCCCAAGTTGTTTCTGGGAAGAACGTTCTACCACAGCAGTAGAAAGTAGGCCAGGACATATGTATGTAACTCTGGTGTCTGGTGGCTCTATTGATTCCCATGCATGTGGCCTTACCCCCCTTGCTCTTATTTTTTGCATTAATATTGCAACAGTGAAGTTGCACGTTGTTGCTCTCATGACATCAAATCAAGACATTGATTTGATGATAGCATCAGAAGCTAGAATCTTCTGTCATAAAATATCTTTTCTTGCAAAGGAGGATTCTTGTCTTTCCGCATGCTGAGTGTAAAAGGAAGAGGAGGTTAAATTGCCTGAATCTCTTCCTTTGGTCAAAACATTGTGCCTTTTCACTCCTCGGTTTCTAACACCTCCCTTCTAGCTCTGTCTATCTGTTTCCCAGCATCTCTTGAGTTTTTGCTTTTACAATATCAAGCTTACAATATTTGCATTTTGTGCTATAGTGATAATTAAGTCTTCTGTGCTCTGATTCTAAAAATCGGAAACCAATAGAGGCTTCCTGATGATGGCTGTGTAGCTGGTTCACTACCCAGCCATTGCTCTCCAGATGAAATATTCTTTCTGGGAAAGCTTTTTGCCTGCAGGTCAATTTTTTTCTTTTGCAACTAATTATTTTCGACTCACTTTTCATTTGGTTCAACTTCTTATAGAAATTTAGTATTTTGATGAATCCTGTCCCTTGGAGACTCTTTCTGGGTCTTCTGCATTTGGTAATGTCTTCATCCTGCTGGTCTACATATTGGTGCTTTAATTACATACCAAACCCTAAGTTGGTAAGTTTTCTCCCTCAGAAAGTCAAAGATTGTCACACCAAGACTTGTGAGTGCACAACCTAATATCAATTTTTTTTGTTTTAATTCTACATTTCTTTTGGTTTTGTCTTTTGTCTGTTCTTTTTATCCTTGGAGTTCTGATATATATGCCAGGGGACTGTGTATTAGTTAACTTTGCACCACTAAGACAAAATGCCCAACACAAGTGTCTCACAGAAGGGAAGATTTATTTGGGCTCACTGTCTTATAGGGTCTCTGTCCAGTGCAGGGGGAAGGCATGGCAGAATGGTGCAGTCTATGGATGAAGTGTGCAGTGCTAGCTCTTCACACCATAGGAATTCAGGAAGCAGTGTGAACAGGTCAGGAACCAGGACCAGTATTTAGCCTTCAACCATCCACCCTTTACTACCTACCTCTGTCAGCCTGGTCCTACTTCCACAAAGCTCCACAGTCCCCTAGCATTGAAAACACAAGACTCTGGGGACATTGTAGACTGAAATTCAAAACAGAGAGTTTAGGGTTTTGTTGGTTTTGTTATTAAGTTCATTCTTGGATAATTTTACATATGAATATAATACAATCTGTTCTCTCTCTCTCTCTCTCTCTCTCTCTCTCTCTCTCTCTCTCTCTAATGCCCTCTCTTTTATAATCTCCTTCTCACCTCTGTCAGACTCCCACTTTGTCCTTTTCCCATATTCATAGCTCCTGGGTTGGTTTGGTGACCCGTTTACATTAACTAGAACAATTTCTATAGCTACTGGATTGGAAGTACCCATTAGAACTTGGTGGAGTTACCAATTGGGCTCATAACTGGTAGAAACGGCCCCCTTTCCATGAGTCTGTCAGTAGCAGATAGTTCAGCAATGAGGTTCGCTTGAGCCCCTCCTCCACCCATGTCTGACTGACAACAGAACCATTCCTGTACAAAGCCAATGCATTCATTGGCAGCTGTTGAGTGTCTATGCTAACTATGACTGTATTACCCGGACGATGACATTTTGTAGCCCTTATTCCATTCGGCTCTTACATCGTTTCAGCTCCTCTTCTGCAATGTTCCTTGAACCTTGGAATGGACAGTGTAAATACCTTGTTAAGAGCTAAGCACTCAACTGACACTTATTCTCAGTATTGTCCTAAGTTTCTACATTTACCACAGTTCACTGGAAGCAGTCTCCAACTAAGACTTTAAATGTCTATGGCATTTAAAGGGTAGTTCAGTGCTATGTCAATTCAACTGAACAACAGAATTAAGTTCACTGAGCCTATGACCTCCCAAGCCATGATGTTTTGAGTAGGTTTATTGTACCAGGCCTAGAGTCTCTCTTGTGGAGTGGAGTGAGAATTTTAGTTTTGTTCCTTTACTTTTCTTTCCATCAATTTGTTTATTCATTTTACAGCCTGATTACAGCCCCCTTACCTCCTCTCCTCCAGTCCCACCCTTACACTCCATCACCCTATTCCCCCATTCCCTTCTCCTCAAAGAAGAGGAGGCCATGCATGTGTACCCACACACCCTGGCACATCAAGTCACAGCAGGACTAAGTACATCCTCTCCCACTGAAGCCACACAATGCAACCCAGCTATGGGAAGGGGATACAAAAGTCTACAGCAGAGTCAGAGACAGTGCTCACTCCAATTTTAGGGGACCCACATGAAGAATAAGCTGCACTTCTGCCACACATGTGTAAGGGGCCTAAAAACCCAGTTATGTTATGAGATTATGTTTTTGTTTTAATCCTAGGTGTGGGATATGGGGCTGCTTCAGATTGTCCAGGGCCACTAACTATGATTTGTCTTGTGCTCTAGGAGAGGCATGATTTTGCCAGCTAAATATAGTTTATGTCTGGAATTCTGGGGACTCTTGAGATTGTATAAATGTGAGAGCCCCAAGATGGCCTGTGGCAGCTGCTGATCCCCTGATGTTGCCCCTGATGCTGCTGGTGGTCCCTAGTGTTACGGTTCCTACTGTTGGGTTTGCTGCTTTTGCTATTGCTGAATTGCTGGCTGCTGGCTGCTGGCTGCTGGATTGCTGGCTGCTGGCTGCTGGCTGCTGGATTGCTGGCTGCTGGCTGCTGGCTGCTGGTTGCTGGCTGCTGGCTGCTGGCTGCTGGCTGCTGGCTGCTGGATTGCTGGCTGCTGGCTGCTGGCTGCTGGTTGCTGGTTGCTGGTTGCTGGTTGCTGGTTGCTGGATTGCTGGTTGTAGACATCCTGACAATGAAGTTTAGACTTTCCTCCAAGGAACTTGATGCCCTTAACCAGCAGGAAGTAGTCTAAAGAGGTCTACTTCCCCTTTCCCCTCTAACTTTCTTTCTCTCCTATCTAGTGTCAGGGACTTGAAAGGGGTTTGGGTGAATAGGTAGACATAACCCAATAAAGTAGCCAAAAATACACTTACAGTGGAGTTCAAGTCCAATCATAAAACAGTTGTTTATTCCAGTAACAGTTATACATGCAACTATTTTGCAAGTGGGCATCCTGCTTGGCAAGTTGGTATCAGAGTTTGTAGGGTTCACAGCTGGATAACGACACTTCTGATACTATGCAAGCTAGCCAGCAGGGAGGATGCTTGAGGTGTGTGGTGTCTTCAATGTAGCATCTTATCATCTAGTTCTGATGGGCAACCAAGGGGAATGAAAAGACTTCATTCTCTCTTTACATTGCCAGTCTTCTGCCTCCTCACCTCCCCAGTCCTCTCACTCCTCCTGGCTTAAGCCTTTCTACCCCAGCATTCTCCCTCTCTACTTTCATATTACCTAAGCTGGCCAGTTTTATGTCAACTTGACATAAGCAGAATCATATGAAAGGAAGCAACCTCAATTGAGAAAATGCCTCCATACGATCCAGTTGTAGGGAAGCCTGCATGGTGTTTTCTTGGTGGGAGGGCCCAGCCCATTATGGGTGGGGCTACTCATGGGCTGGTGGTCTTGAGTGTTATAAAAAATAAATGACAGATTGAGCAAGCCATAGATTCCAATCTAGTAAGGTGCACTCCTTCATGGCCTCTATGTCAGCTACTGCCTCCCAATTCCTGCCCTGACTTCTACTGATGGTAAACAGTGATGTGTAAGTATATGGAAAATAAACCTTTCCCCCCCAACTTGCTTTTGGTCATGGTGTTTTATCACAGCAAGAGAAACCTAACTAAGTGGTTCTATTGTTCACTGGTCAACCCCCCTTAAGTCATCTCTGTCCCAAATGAACTTGAAGTTGAACATATAAAAGTAGAGATTCAAAGCCATGACCCGCATATGAGAGAGAACATGTGGCATTCACTTTCTGAGCTTGGGTTATCTCAAAAACACAGTAAATTTTTTTCATTTTCATCCCTTTGCCTACAAATTTTTAACTTCATTTTTCTGCACACACGAATAAAACTCTGTTATGCCAACGTGCCACATCTTCAGTATCCATTCATCAGCCAATGGGCATCCAGGCCAATCCCATTTCTCAGCTATCACAAATACAGCATCCAAGAACATGGATGAACAAGCATGTCTACGGTTATAAAGTCCTTTGCATACATTCCCACTAGAAAAGCTGTTCTACATGGTGGCTTTATCTGTAGCTCTCTGAGGACTCTCCACACTGGTTTCCATAGACTGTGGGTTTCTCAGGTATTATTATTCTGTGTGCTGAGCACTTGGTGTACATTCCCAATCTGCATATTGTATCCTCCAGTTTTAAAAATATGCTTCACAGTTTTGTTAGTGTTTGCTACCATTGCGTATCCCTCGGCCCCTCCCTGAGGGTCTCATTGTCATGTCCCCACCTCTTTTTGTTGTTCTTCTTCTGAAGAATTCCCGAGGTTCATCTTCCAACCATTCTTTTGACTTGTCCCCTTCTCTGAAAAGCTGATCTTTACCATCCAGGAATTTGCTGACACGTGGTCATTTCATTCATCCCCGTGGCCCACACTTGTTTTTAAAACTGCAATATCTCCTTCAGTCTCACTGAGAAAATTCATTAGGATTCATTTCTAGTGTCTCTCCTGTCCCTTGCATGATGTCTCTTGCTGCCAGTAGTCTGTGTCATGTCTGTTCTTTTGATGTTCTTATTTGTTGGAGGACCAAGGCAATTCAGTCAGTGACAAGCACTGACAGACCAGTTGACTAGCTCTGCCAACTCATTCTAAGTAAAATCTTTTTTTTAGGAAATCTGATGAACTATGACATGTAGCCCTCCTGTGATATGAATGCTGCATCATTCCCTAAGTCCATGCATTGAAACCCACTTACCAATGTGACCATACCGGAGGCTGGGAAAATGCGGGTAACCATATTTCAAGAGTAGAATATTCATAAATAGCATTTTATCTTTTGAAGACCTAGAAAACTTGCTTTCTACTTCCACCAGGTGAGAAACATCAAGAAAGCACCATCTAGAGCCTAGGAGATGGTGGACCAGATACCAAATCTGCTGATGTCTTGATCTTAGACTTTCCATCCCTTAGGCTTGTGGTAAATACATTTCTTCTATTTTTTTTTAACTAGCCAGTTTATGATATTTGTTATAGCATCTTGAACAAACTGAGATAGCACCTAAATGGCACATGTGAAGAACGTTTCTCTGGAGACTGCTAATTTCTCTAGATAAGAGCATTCTGGCTCTCAAAGTCCTGGAATAGCAGCCTGACTAATTGTTTCCTCAACACAGAGTTTGATTGTCTTGTGTCTAGACTGCCCACCCAGCTTTCTGGCCCACATGTGACTCTACCCACTCTGTGTCTAGCATCCTACAGACGTGAGGACCTTCAGCGCAAGAAAGATCTATTGACTTCATCTCCATTTGAACATCTTCCTGCTCTGAACCTTTGACAGTCATTTGTACAAACAGTAGCAGCTAGTTATCTTGATCTGGATATCTGAAATAACTACTTCCAAGGGAAATAGGAATGTCAAAATCTATACAATGAAACCAGAATCTGCCCTTAGAATATGGGCTGGGGAACAAGCAGGACCATCTGGTAAATCAACGAGGCTTTGAAAGCACATAAGTGGGAAACAAGATTCAAGATAGGGAAACAACAGCATCCGCCATTGGTGGTCATCTTAATAACTTGGGACAGTCTTATGTTTTAATTACTCTTAATTAAGCCTGGCAGTATGTCATCTGAATGTTCTCTTAGAAAACTGAAAGGCACCTGACAGTACATTTATGAAATACTTCACTCATTATACTGCAGTGTCTCTAAATGTGCTTTTCTCCGTCAGTCTACTTTTCCACCCCTTTTTACAGAGAGCACAGTCTGTTTAATAGGCCCTCTGAGATGAATATTGCCAGAAGGATCTTAATTGTCAATCCAAGAAAAGCTTGCCCAGCAATGAATTCAAGTAAGCTTTGAGGGAGGCAAAGGGGCCGTGCTGTGCCAACCCCAGTGATTCTTAAAAGGGAGCTGTCTTTATTGCCTGTTTCCAGTACTGCCGTTCCTTCCTGGTGCCAACCTTCCATTTCTAGCCTGTGCTCGGCTTTTGATCATGTTGCTATCTGCCTTCACCTCCCACATGAGTACCAAGTGCTTGGGCAATTCATCTTCAAATGGATTGCAGAAGTGTCAATGCTCTAGGCTCATCCAAATGACATTAGGGCTCAATTAAAATGGAAACTTTGCATGGTAAGAAGTGTATCTTACCTGAGTCCAAGATTAACCTCTCAGGCTTGGATGGTCCAAGTTATGTTAATAAAATTTGAAAAGATGATGTAGATTGAGAAAACTGAGCAGGTCAAATTCGAGCAGGTCTCTTTCTTTTGTGGAGTCATTCCTCAGACACTCTACGCATCTGCTATGGGAAAGAAAGCAGGTGGGCCAAGCCCTCAAGGAGACCTGCATGTTGTCCGTTCAGAGGGTGGTGTCTTAAATTAAATTGGTTTCCTCAGGACACAGATTCAGAAGCGGACTTATTGAGGGCATTTTGAAATTAACACCTGTAAGGTAGCACTGAAACAAGATGGATAAAGGAGGAAGCTGAATTGAAGCAGAGGCCTGAGGCCAACTCCCAGGGAGCTCTGCATTCAGGGTGGCTCTTTGTCATTGTCCTGAGTTGGAACAAAGGGATCCAGCCCCCATTCCACCTCATCCCAGTCACTGGGAGGCAGCTGCCTTGAGACCAGGCTATATAACCTTGGGCATACAGCTCCTAATCAGCTGAAGAAAATTCCTAGGTAGGGACTCAACTGTACACAGTAGGGAGTTGACACTCAAAAATAAGGGGTTCAATCCTGAGGGAGACTCTGGACAGTTGCCCTTCAGCACGCACTACAGGTACCCATATTAGGAACATACAAGTCAAGGTATGGGAGTAGCTCAGTAGTAGGTCACATATCTAACATCCTTAAGTCCCTGGGTTTCATTGCAGCACCCACAAAAGTATATAGTACAGGTGTCAGGTCAGAAGGAGATTATAAGGGCCATGTTCCAAAACCCTTACTAGATAAATTACATAAACTAGGTATTGTAGGCTTAATACATACACCTCAGTCACAGCACGCTTGCCTAGCGTGTGGAGGCCGTGGATTTACTGAAGATGAACTTACGATCCAAAATAGAACACAGCGAGTTCCAACACAAGATGAGAAATGCTACTCAATCAAAGCCTGGGTGATCATTAGTGAAAATATCACGGTGAGCAGGGATTAATTTTAAAACAATTATCTCTCGCATCCTTGGAAGAGAAAAAGAAAAAGAATACACTGTGCTTTCCAAAAACACAGGGAAAAATAAAAGAGGAGGCCAATGATAATAAAACATATTTTTCAATGTTGCTTGGAAATATTGGAAATGAGCTGTGTGTGAGAATTGCACATCTGGAATCTCAGCACCCAGGAGTAGGAAGTAGTAGTTACCACTCGAGAGTCAGAGACAGTGAGGGCTCCATTGCAAGATCCTGGGTCAAAACAGAAAAAAACAGGGATGGAGGGAGGGGAAAAGAAAAAGAGAAGGAGGGGCAGGGAGGTAAATGAAGGGAAGGAGAAACAAATATTAGAAATTGGAGCTATGGTCGCTGAAATTTATTAAACTAATAGATGAAACTGTGTATTGTCCATAAGAATTGCTCAGTTGGAAGATATTGTGATAATTCAGCCAGAATACATTATGCAAATACATAAAGTACTTCTTTATTAAGTAATGCTTAGGAGACATGAGGAATAAATGTGCAGAGTACAACGTATGTCCAAAAGAAGATGTAAAATAGTGGAGCAAAGCAAAAGGCAGAGTGGAAATACTCTAAAAGGTAATGAACAAATGTTTTCCAAATATATTGAAAGTGTGTGAAATCCAGATATTTAAATGCAAACCAACACACAGCCATACACATTTTATGGAGATTTCAGTGTATCAGAAAAAAAATAGGTGATACTACGGTCCTCTGCTCTGCCAACTGAGCGATGAAAGGATATAGATAGGTGATACTAAAAGCTACAAGAAAGATAACTGTGATGGTTGCTGTTGACAACTTGACAGAACCTAGAGTCACCTGAGAGATAGACCTTGAACATGTCTGTTGAGTGTTCCCACATAAGATGGGAAGAACCACCCACTATGGATGACATCATTCCCTGGCTGGGGTCCTAAGCTGTATATATGGAGAAAGTATCCATTTGTTCTCTTCTTCCTGCCATGGATACAGTGTGACCAGTTGCTCCAAGCACCCATTGCCTTGACTTCCCCACCAGGTATTCTGAGCCAAAATAAGACTATTCTCCCTTAAGTTGCTTTTCTTAGGATGTCTTATCATGGCAACAGGATACGAAACTGAGACGAGAATACAGATTACACAAAGATTGAAAATTTTACACACAGCAGACTTCTTATTGACCACAGTTGACAGTAGATGGTGATGGAGTTATATACCACCTCCTCTGTGCTTATAGAAAACACCTGCAAAGTATGACCCATATCTGAATAAATTACCACTAAATGAAAGGGGGAAAGACACTTATATTTGTAGGGCTGGATACCACATCCAAGACTTTGTGTATGCCAAGCTAACTCTGAGTGACACCATTGGCAATAAGGGCACTTTCAAATGTACAAAAGCTGAAAGTATACACTCACTGAAAAACCTGTGAGGAGGGATAATTTATGGGCTGTGTCTGGCAGTTCAGTAGAGAGGTGTTTATGAAGCATCTACTATGTGTCAGGCATTGGTCTATGTACCGAGGTAAACGACTGTTACTAGTCTGGACTTCATAATCAAACTCTGAAAGACAAAGCTGATGAATACCCCAGACAAATGCAACTGAAGTATAGCAAGTACGATCATGTGAGAGCTCATGGGGTGCTCTGTAAGTGAATACTCATTAGCAATGAGGTCAGCAATTCATGGCTGATGGCGCCGAAGTTGGAAAGATAGGTTGGTTCCAGAATGTACTTTTCAGATAGCAGGAATCAGTGAGTGGCTCTTTAAGAATGTGTAAGGGTGAGTAGGGTGATAGCCCAGGGTATGAGTACTTGGTCTGCCAGAGTAAAGACCTAAGTTCTGATCCCCAGCACTTACATAAGAGGCCAGGCATAACCCCAGCAGTGGTGAGCTGATCCTGAGAGCTTGCTAGCCAGTGTAGCCAAGCAAAGGGTTTCTGGTTAAGTGGCCAGTCCCTTCTCAAGAATATAGAGTGGACATCAATGGAGGCAGATACGTGACCTCTCATCTCCCCATGCACAAACATGGGGCACTCAGGTGCATGCATGCAGACACATGCAAACACATGCACACACACACACACACACACACACAGAAAGAGAGAGAGAGAGAGAGAGAGAGAGAGAGAGAGAGAGAGAGAGAGAGAGAGAGATTTTACCAGAGCTGAGTTGAGTGCTGGTCATTTTGATTTGATAGCAAACCCAACACTACGGACTGTAAAAGTAAGACGACAGGATATGTGAACCCTCAGACTCCTTCCAGACATAATAAGGAATTCTACCTGGAGATGCTTAGAGAACATCAGCATTTTCCTGCACAGCACTTGACTCAGCTTACTGTCTCCAGCCAGGCCACTGATCACCAACTTTCATGATATGGGTCAGAAAGGGAGAGCTTGCAAACCGAGGAAGTCAATTGAAATGGCAACAAACTGAAATTAAAATGGAAAAACCCTGTTCTTAAGTCAGCTTTGTTCTCTGAGAGGGAGATGTGCCCATGAATTTGTTTCCCTAGCTAGTATGCAGGATAATAAAAGATGCCATATTTGGTCATTTTATTGCTATTGGGATGATAAAGTGTCACAGAAAGTTATTGCATTTTAAGGCAGTGTTGTTCATGCAGACTCTGGAGAGAGGAACAGAGGGGGAAGGTAGCGTCATATACAGAATATGTAGAAATAGCTCCTGCACTGAAAGGTCTTTTGACAAAAATCCTGTATACAAAGGAGGGAGATGCAGGCACAGACTGCACTGCACATGCTCAGGGTGCCCATGGGTAGCTTCTGTGAAGACAATATGAGAGAATGATTCTCCTGCTGGGGCTTCTACCTCCAAATGTGCATAAAACTACCAATTTTATTGTGTTGGCAGAAATAGGCGTGGCAACACACAGTGGAGCAATCACACTGCACTGGCCATCTCACACCTTCTTAGGGAGTCACTGGAGCTTTAGATGAGGACCAAAGAAGCATATGATGGGCTTTTCTGTGTCATCAGGATGGCTGCCAGCTTGAAGAGCCTCATTTTTGCCTTGGGAAAACATAGGTTATACCCATCCTTGGACTTTATAAATTTAGTCCTTGTAATTGAATGGAAGAAATTTAAGGAAAGGATACACATTGTAAAATAAAGTACAAGTGGTCTTAGCAGGTTATCCAATCTACCCTGGATACCCAAGTACATCTTAATTATGTACCAAGGGACAGACATGACATCCACTACTGTTGCCCTTGCCAAGGTACTCTTTGTCACTACAAAGTTCTTCCTTCCACTCCCAAGGGACTTAGACTGTCCAACCTTCTTCCTAACCTTAAGCAGTAACACAGTGAGAAGTTATCAGGAGAAAGTTTGTCAACTTAAAAACCATGTCAGAAGGCGACAATGTGACCCAGTGGGAGAGGTCTTGCCTAGCACATGTGGGAAGCTGGTCTTGATCCCCAGGATGGCAAAATGTAATTAGTTAATTCGGTATGTTGCCATCCTAATGTTCATTACCAATCTCTGCTTTATAGCCTGCTAAGGTCTCCATTGGTTTTAGATTACAAGAAAGCCATTTCGAATATTAAATACACCTCCTGTTATTTTCCCTTCACATATCCCTCCTCCGCTTACTCTCTACATGCAGATTCTTTGCTACACCCCATGGACACTGATTCAGCCATACCAAGATACCCATGGTTTTCAGGATAAGCCATCCCCCTTTCCATTTGCTCCAGACAGTCCCTGGGTATGGGTAACACGGACTAGCCCACCCAGCCTTTCCCAAACCCACTCTGGCAGACAGTTGAATTAAGCATTCCTTATTCCAGGCATTAAAAGTAGACGGTGATGATGATGATGATGATGATGATGATGATGATGATGATGATGATAAAGATATGTCTGCATGTACCCAACTCAGGCCTATCTCAAGGCCAAGGGTGTGCTCACTGAGGCGATTGTGACTCATATTAGACTAAGGTGCTTGCTTCTGCCTCTCAGAGCAGAGTAACACCATGACTAAGCTACTGACTCCAGCAGGGTTTTTTCTTAAGGAAGGTCAAAAGTCAGGACGGGTGCTAGTGTAAGAGCATAATAGCTGAGAAGCTACATTTTGCAGTGTGGAGAGGGGGTGGAAACCTAGAGCTCGGCCTTCCACTAATCTGTCCGTCTTCGCCTGGTAATTATCGTTGGTCTGGGGACTCCAAGACTCATGTCAAAATCAAAGCTCACCTCCTGTCTCATTGACTCCGAAATCAACACATGAAATATGAGACAAGTTCTGCAAGAGGGAGTCAGCTTTTACTTCATCTGAAATATCAAAGCTGATGTTAGAGATAATAAAAGCAGTGGGGGAAAGCCTTGTGTGAGGTTCATGGTTCCATGGCATCTCTTCACACAAGACATCCCAATGCTACTTCAATTACCTTTTTTCCTCACAATTTCTATTCTTTTTCATCCCTAAAATAAAACCACAAAAAAATCCCTCACAGATACTCCACTATACAGCACCACACCTCACAGGGTGTTTTCTACCAGGCTGTTAATTTTTCTTGGAAATAACTAAGCACACATGAAGTGTTGCTGTCGATGAGGCCTTCTAAATGCTAGTGGGTAGGTGTGCAACTATTCACTCACTATAGAAAGTCTTAAATAAGGCAATGAGGCATAACATAACTTTAAATCTCATCTTTGCCTGTCTTAAAGGGTCATTCAAAGCCTTCCATAAAAATTAAGAGCCCTAGCATGTTCCAAAACCAGGCACACTCTGCTTTGACTCTTCAGTCCACCAGACAGTGCCCTCACCAAGGGTAGGAGATCATCCCTGAGGAGAGCTACACTGGTGACAGGAAGCTCCTGAGCACACAGCCATGGTAGGAACAGACTGAACCAGAGGTGTGCATGAGCAAGGTTTTGCGTCCTCTAACTACTTGCAGCCAGACTGACTTCTTCCTCTCTTGTCCCCTTCTTGTCCCACACTGGTAAAGCTGCTGCTTCCGACCAGATGGATGCATCCTTCCCTCTGCGCCTCTGTTCTCTGTACCACATATATGTAATTTCCCAATGTTGTCTCATCGGAGCATTTGTGTTTATCTTTTATCATGATCTGATTAAGATAAGAGGTGTTTCCACTCTCCTCAATGCTCAGTAGAATATCGGAAACAAAAAGGGTCGTCAGTTAATAACCCACTGAACAAAACTCCGAGGCACAGAGACAGTAAGTGATTTACCCTGATTCAGACTATAATCTATAACAAGGCTTCTTAGGCTTTTTTCTGCTTCCAATCTCTTTTCTCCTAAGATGTTTTAATGTAGCTCTGAGTATGTAGGTATATAAAATAGATATAAAATTTCATAGAGAAATCTATTATAGGATAATTATTATATATATATGTATATATATATAGTTTTGCCACTCACTAAACATAAAAGGAAATTTGCTCACTGAGATGGATGCGCATGGCTAATTTACATAAAGATTTGAATCTTGACTGAATATTTGATTCTGTAGGTCATACAGTATCTCCAATGGTTTCCAGAGTCGACTGCTATTTTGATTTTATAATCGTAGTGCTCATAAATATATAGAACAAAATAGTAGAAGTTTATTTAGGGCCATTATAGAAATTGTTGGAAATTCTTTCCTAATCTCAAGTTAAAATTTATTTAATAATTCTTTTTGTGAAACTCAAGTCAACAACTCAAATAGCAATTTTAAAAATCAAATATCCTAACACAATACAATCCAGAAATAAGTTAATTTGCTGTTTACGATCCTGAAAAATGACAGTAAGGAAAATATTGTCTTTTCTCTCTGCCATTACACTGTTGTGTTTCTATAAGAACAGAAAACTTCGTACACATTGCAAAGAGACTGCAATTCACAACATGAAATGATCTCAAATCCTTGAATTTTGAACTAAGTTATTTCAGGAAGATTCCATTGGCAGGTAGCTCAGTGAATGGGCATACAAAGTGCACATGCATGTTCAGAACCAGGCTGCAGTAACGGTGTAGGGCACAGCACGGGGAAATACCACCTAAGCACCTACGGCTCATTGTGTGTTCACTTTTAAATTAACTTCTGATTATTTGTGTTCTGAAATTTTTATACTACTGCCAAAATTTGTGTGACTTCCTTACATTCAGTTATGTAACCCCATATGGGGTTACGGCCCTCAGCTTAAGAATCTCGACTCTGTATGTCTGCACTAGAATTTCCCCACTCTCTGATCTGGTAAAACGGCTATCATATGGAAATTGCTCATCTATGCTCTGGAACTGCTCATCTAGTTTTCATTAGCGATGGCAGGCTTCCTAAGAGTGCCTGTGTTGAGGGTGTGCAAATGTGCAAGCTTTCCCATTAAGAGCGCCTGTGTCAAGAGTGTGCAAAGTGTTGCAGGCTTTCCAATTTTTTTATTTTTCTTTTAGTGTACTAAGCCTTTGCTTTCTCCCTCTTGAGGAAAAATATAAAGAAGAAAGCACTCACGGGTTTTTTTTTTTTTTATCCTAATTGAAATATTCTCTGCATCAAATATGTTCAATGTAGTAGAAAGTACAGATGTTATTGCTTTAATTTTATAACCCAATTATTCTTTTATTCCTAGTTGTCTTCAGGATAAATTAACTCTTATCAGCTATTCAAATAGGTAATTATCATAAAGCTAAATGCCACACAACCCCATAATCCATGTCAATTTATAGAGTCAGCTGGAGTAGAGCCATGCTCTGAGTCAGAGAAAACTCCAGATTTACTATCCCTCAGCATTCGCCCTCCCCCCAAAAAAAATACCCAAGTGAGATTTAACAAGACATGATTTGTTCTGTGACGAAATGGACCCAGAGATGGGGTTTCACTGTAGCAGAATAAATTTTAAATTTGAGGGAAAATAAAATGTGTTTGGACACAAGGTCTGGAATTAAGCAGCTATGTGAGTTTGTCCAGATTACTGCTTCTCTTTGAGTCTTTATTTCAAGCTCTCTAACAGAAAGTCTTAGAACGCTCTGCCTCTAAGACTTCCTACCCATTAAGTCCAAAAAGTTAATGCTTTTCATGGTGATAAAATATTCTACTCAGGACATCTCAGGATTCAAAACCTTGTGCTTTTAATAAATAAGGTCAAGGTACATGGTTCTTAAGAATAAATTGAATTATTTTGATTGATTCAGAGGAAAGGTTGGCTTACAGTGAGAAGAACGGAATACGCAGAAACAAATTTTAAGAAATGTCTTCCCAAATTTCAGTAGTCATGACAAACTGTATTTTTGGTATGTTTATTGGGTACTCAGTTGGACTGAAACTCACCAATTACACTGAGCTGGCTGGTCAGCAAGCCTGCCCCAGGGATCCACTTGTCTTTGCATCCTCAATGCTAGGATAACAAACATACACCACCACACATGGCTTTTTCCTACATTGGTTCTTAGGGATCAAGCTCAGGTTCTCATGCTAGTATGAAATGTGCCTTACCAACTGAGCTATTTTTTCAACGGCATAAGCAATATTTTAAAAATTCAAAATAAATGGGAAAGTTCACCGTAAACCAATATCAATATTTTAGATAAAAGTAGGAACTGATATTTAAGGAGAAAAGGTTTGAATTAAAATACTTTTACTTGAGGTTTTCTTAAAACATCCTTCCCATATGTGAGACATACTGAGATAATGTTCACAGACTGGTCTCATTGTAAATCTAGTCCAGGGAGGGTCTTCAAGAGCTCTTCTCCATAGAGACTCAAAAACTGGAATCAATTATATGACGGCTACAGCATAGAACACCATGTTGAAGGGCTAGTGTATTAGTCAAGGTGAAGGATAATGCATCCTGGGTCAGATGGCCTGAGTATCCAGGAGTCAGAAGCTGGACAGCAGGGACCTGGAATAGAACCAAACATAACCGGGCATAGAAAGAAAGAAAGAAAGGAAGGAAGGAAGGAAGGAAGGAAGGAAGGAAGGAAGGAAGGAAGGAAGGAAGGAAGGAAGGAAGGAAGGAGGAAAGAAAGAAGCAAAGAAAGGAGAAAAGAAAGAAAGGAAGAAAGAAAGAGAAGATGAAATGATATTTTGCTATACTCAGATCAGTGCCTTACCCAATCACCATCAAAGAGGCTTTCTCCAGCAGCAGATAAGAGCAAGTTTAGAGGCCCACAGTCAGAGATGATGTGGAGAGAGTCTAATTGGAGGTCTCTATCAGACCCCTACCCACGAAGCTCAGGGAACCTGACAGAAGAGGGGGAAGAAAGACTGTAGGAGTCAGAAGGGGTAGAAGACAGCAGAACACACAATCGACTAAGCAGGGTTCATAAGAACTCACAGAGATTGAAGTAGCAAGCACATGGCCTGCAGGGATCTGCACCAGGTCCTCTGCAATATGTCATGGCTGTTAGCTTGGTGTTTTTGTGGGATTCCTACAAGTGGGAAAGGGAGTGACTCTGACCCTTTTGCCTGATCTTGGGACTCTTTCCCTCATACTGAGTCACCTTGTCCAGCCTCAGTATTTTGCCTTGTTTTATTATATCTTATTTCGCTGTGTTTGGTTATTGTCTCTTGAAGGCATGACAGACCACGAGTGGTCCTGGGGGAGACAGGGGTGGTGCAGGGAAGCTGGAGGGAGTGAAGAGAGGGGAAATTTTGTTAAGATGTATTGTATGAGAGAAGAATCTATTTTCAATAAGTTTTATGTTTTGAAAAGTGGGCCAGGGATCTCTGATTGACAGGAGCAGGGGGTGGTTTCTCTCCCACATCCTATGCCTATGAAGAGCATGGCACTGTGTATATTTTTACTGCAGGTTCAAGGATGAGGACACAGTCCTTATGTGGAACAGATACTCTTGAAGCAAAGGGAAAAGGGGAAAGTCAGGTGCTTGGATGTGGCTGTGATGCTTCTGTCAAAATGGCACACTTCAAGTCTGCTCACAGTTTACTGGCCCAGGAAAATCGCATCCTCAAGTATCCGAGGAGTGATGAACAATCCAGTCCGAGAACAAGGACCAGCCAGTACTGAGTTGTAAATGTTGACACACCCTCACTGCACTCTCTTTGTGAATATTCATTTTCTTCTCTTATATACGTAATAGAAAACATAGTCAACCTTGAAATCTAACCATGGCATTGGGCACAAAAAACATAATCAGGGCTAAATATAGTAACTCTTGACCCAGAGAATGACAATACTTCCAGCATTTTATATGATGAGGAAAAAGAGGAGTAATTTATTGCTGCATTACTCTGAATTTGGTAGTTTAGCATGGTTGTGGGTGTGTGGTGGTAGTGGGGTGTGTGTGTGTGTGTGTGTGTGTGTGTGTGTGTGTGTGTGTGTGTGTGTATGTGTGTGTGCTTGCTAGATATTGTACCTAGGTTCTTATAACAAATACCTGTTTTCTCCCATCAGGAACCTAGGAGTGGCTGGCTGGTTTGGCCTGTGTCTCATAAGGTAGTAATGCAGATGTGTCCCAGGGCTGTGGTCATATAATAATTTAACTAAGGCACTTTGAAATCACTGGACTGATTCCATGCAGGCCTCAAAAGATCTCTACCACGACTCGTGTGAGTTTTGGTAACTCCGTTCCCTGTTAGATGGCTCTCCATGGGCTGCCTGAACATCTGACAGGATTGCCTTCTCCTGAAGCAGCTTTAGTTTCCTGCCCCGTGGGCCTCTCCACAAGTTGCTTGTGTGTTCTGACAGGACTGCCCTCTTCTGCTTATGGCTCCAGGGCAAGTGACTCAGAAAAAGAATCCAAGATGACAGCCATATCCTTCCACACACAGCCCGTTGAAGACACTCCAGGGTCTCCAGCCATTTGGACCTCTCCAATTGGTCTTCCAAACAATGTAGAGCAGAGACAGGGAGCCCCTGCTGGACCTCAATTCAACTACTAATCCAAAGAATTTTGAGCAGAAAACACTGGAGGTTATTTTCTGCCTGTGAGTTTGTAGTAGTTTGTGATACACCAGCAACAGACCAGGACACAAATGGGAACTTACCTGGCAGCTGCAGCCCACAGAGGAGAACTGAGACCTGAGGAGAACTGAAACCTGTGGAAAGCTCCGGAAGTCTCCAGAAGACTTGGTTCTTTGGGAGGAACTTATTCAAAACACTGGAGAAAGAAGCTGTCTCTAAAGATAAAGCACTATCATTTTTGCCTGAGGTAATGTGGAAAATGCGGATGATGAGCTTATAGAACCAGCTGAGGAGATTCCCATGAATAATGTTAAAAGTGCAAGTCAAGTCGATTTTATTTAGCTACATGTAAGAAAGTGCAAAGAGAGTGGGATGAGCTATGGAAAGGGAACCTCTGTATGGAAAGGTTCCAGGTTCACTGAGAATTTTGGGAAACAAGACTTTAAAAATAAGATCATTCCTTACTCTGAGACCTTCAAACAGTAAATATGTCTCACCACAAGAAAGGACCTATGGGCAAAGAGTTTTGGAGGACGCTACTGGATGTTTTTGCTAATACTTCAGAAACAGTTGTTGGACTACTTTCTACTATGTAAAAGGACTCTAGGCATCTTCGGGCTGTTGCCTTACAGCTTTCCAACTCTAAATGAAAGCAGAGGGGGTTGTGACAACATTTAGGGATACTGCTTTTATCCAAGGGGAGTGAGCCTTGCTAGATTCACTGGAACTCACATAGCATTTAACTGAGCTGTTAGAAGTACCAGTACACCATGCAAAGAGAGAAAACACTACAAATGAAAACATTGGCTTGGAGAGATGTAAGTGTGTAAGAGCATCTGTTGCACAAGTATAAAGACCTGAGTTCAAATCGACAACAACCACATAAAAGCCAGATATGCTCACCAACTGATAACCCTAGTGCTTGTGGTAGAGAGTGGAAGGTGGAGGGAGACAGGGGAAACTCTGAGGCTTATGAGCATCCACTGCGCTCTGGATTTAGTGAAAGAATGTCTCAAGGGATCTTGGTAGAGAGTGATACAGAATTAGGTACCTAATGTCTCTCCTTCCCGCTACATGTGCATTCATGAGTGTACACACAAGTGCCTACATACATGCTCACATGCTGAAAAACACACACACACGGTAGGACCATGAAAGGCAGCCTGATTTCTGGTTGAGCTAAGGTTTAAAACCCTGGAGACCCAGTAGGGGGTCCCCAGCAAGGGATCACTGTACAAGGGACGGTAGGCATTTTGCAATGCTCCTGGGTCCCAGGCTTCTGACATGAGGCCTCAGATCTCCATAGGTCTGTGACTATCAGTCACATAAGAGCAACAAACGCCCCAAGCCCCTCCACAGGTAAAGGTGTGGTCATGTATCCTCAAGACATCTCCATTTTAATGAGGTACCTTGAGGTTTAGCCAATAAATTCCACTTCCCAGCCATTCCTCCATGCAAAAGGTATTTTAACCTCAGGCCCGTCCTGAGAAAGGGGGGTATGGTTTCACACATCGCCACTCTCCGCCATGACAATAAACGCCCTAGAACCATGGACTTCATTGGGATTTGCCATGGGGAACAATGGAACAGGCCTTCATCTAAAGAGCCGCATCTAGTCTCCCACAGAAGGCCTCTCAGGGCTCCCAGTCATGGTCTCTACCTAGCCAAGCCAGCTAGCCACCAACAAACCAAAGACTCAGTCCCTGGCAGGACTCAGCTGGGCTCCTCCCCACTTTTCCCCCTTGGCCCAGGGCTAGATCCATCCTTCAGGCCCCCACTCCGTTCTCAGCTCTTCCATGGCATCCAGTGGCACCTGGGATGCCCAAGAGCCTGAGAACCAGATGGAACCAGCTCCGTGAAGTCCTCCAGACTGCAGGCTGTGCTCCTCCACCCCTGGGTGGTGTCCCACAGCTTCTCACATCCCAACACCTGCCCGGCAGTGTCATGGGGTGAGTGTGGTCAAACTTCCCTCATCTCTCCCCCAGAGGCCTGAGCCCTGGGGTGGACGCAGGATTCACTCAACCACTATAACCCAACAGCACACTTCAGTTTTTAAAGAGAAAATGAAAAGAGGTATTTGGAACAACAAAACAATTAGGATTAATATTTGTCTACATAACTGTGCTTCCTGTGAATGGAACAGTATCAGAACAAGAAACTAAGAGCCACAGAAAATCAGTACCAGGGAGTAAGATGGACTCACATCTAGCAAGCAGTCTCATGCTCCTGACTTGGTGGTAGTATTTCTATGGACCAGTAAATGCTGTGCCCATTTTCCCTTTCAAGTGTCCATTGTGACTGTCTTCGTTTTTGTATTATATATTAGCTGGGTTTGTGAGAGATAGATCACTCAGCTCTTTAATTCAGAGGTCTTCAGACCAAGGGAACTATACTCTAAGTGCCACATCTGAAGAGTTTTAGGCAACACTTCCTGGTTTAGGTAATGATGTCATCGAATTTGAGTCTGCTCCATGATGGGGTAGGGCTTTGTTGGTCTTGAAAGATGCATAATGGATTTTTGTGTGGCAGGGATGTGTTTCTGACTAAAAGGCAGATTGTGAGAGATGAAAAAGGACCACAGATTCCTTGGTCTTCATTCTCATCTACCACCTGTTGAATCTGGGTTGGCCCATGTCTTCCTTGACCACTAAAGTGTGGTTGAAGGGACAGGCCAGATTAGATCCTGGCCTTTAAGAAATCTGGTAGCTCCTGAGACTCTCTTGAGTCTGATTGAATTGTTTTATCGAAGCAAATGATGTCATGACTGATTTGGTTCTTACTTCTACTCTGAGTCCTCTGGGAGTTGTCTGCAGCTCTGGTCCCAGAAATTTCTTGTTATAAGTTGCAGAATACAGGATAGACTGGATATTTTGTTTGTGCCACCCCAATCTCATGGCAGAAAGAAACAGTACAGTTGATTGACTGGATGTTGGGTCTTGGGGCTTTATCTTGGTCATATTGTATCATATCATATATCATATATCATTACATATCACACATCACATATCATAGATATCATATATAGCATATTATTGACAAAAACAAACAAACAAAAATCCAGTGTGACCCAAACCTTAACTGCAAGGAAGCTTGGAGACATGAGAGAAGATGGAGATGCTGCAAGTTGCAATGTCTATGTCATACAGAAACATCATACCAATCTCACAACAGCTCCTTATTCTCTGGGAGCCATTTTAGGCCCGTGCTTCCTTGTGTCTTAAACCAGAAGACTGAAGACAAGATAGCACCAAACTCTACCAATTTGAAGCATGGGGTCCTTCTAGGGTTTAAATTTAATTTGAGAAGTTCAGAAACATGGTAGAATGAGTCTGTGTGGAACAGTTAAACTGATTCAGCTAGTATTTTTTAGGAATAATTAGGAAGGGAATTTAAATGACTCTGCTAAAATCAAATATTTTCCTGGAAAAGCCCCAGTAGCTCTGTCTAAAAAGTTACTGTGGCAACATGTGGGACTGAATTTCAGAACTCTAAGATTGGAATCAGAGAAACCAATTGAGAGGCTGTTGTGGTAAATGTGGGTTCAAAAAACAGCAAGTTCTTGGCCAGGGTGGGGAAGCTGGGGGTGAGAAGAGGAGTGCAGGCCAAGGATCTGACACAAATGAATCTGGAGATGTTCAGAAGCGAATGATTGTAGATGGGGAACCCAAGAAGTCAGCAACTAGGGAGGAGGAGCCATCACACCATTCCACAACTCAAAGGCATGTGAATTAGAGTCTTAGAAAGTAAAAAACTTTAATCCTAGAACAAAATAAGCCTATGTGTTATTATTTTTCATAAAGAGGAAATGAAATTAAAGTTTGAAAAAAATATGCGACAATGAAAGCTTTAAAAGTGTTTGCATTCTCCCAATGCATGGGCTGTGCATAAAGGAGCTTATCTCACAAACATAGGACATGAGTTCAGATCTCCAGAACCTATGGAAAGAAACACAAGAATGATCATCCCTGTAAGATACTAAAGGTGCAGTAGTGGCACTCATGTCTTGGTGGTAACCAATAGCTCTCTGCTTGAACTTAGTGCCTGCTCAATAGGAGGAACATTTTACCTGGAAATCTAGGCAGCTCCCCAGGTCTACTGAAGATTTAGAAGAGAGCAAACTGCCCCACTTTAGAGGACCAGCATAATCTCTGAGTTCCAAATATTTTTTCCTTGTATCTACAGATCACTACCACTTCTCATCAAAGAACCTTCTTTCCACAGCATATGGATTCCATCACAGAAAGCCACAATTGGTAAAAATAAGAGATCAAGTGATCGTAGGGTGCCCAGCTCTAACAAATACATCTGCAACACAAGTTCTGCACAAGGCTGAGGGAACATGTGGGAAAATGAAAAGAAAGTTTGTAAGACCCAGAGGACAAACAGCCAAGAACGGAAGAAAAGATTGTAAGACCCAGAGGACAAACAGCCAAGAACGGAAGAAAAGATTGTAAGACCCAGAGGACAAACAGCCAAACATTAGGTGGAGCTTAGGGAACCTCTCAGAAGAGGGGGAGGAAGAATTATAGGAGCCAGGGGGGCTAAAGACACCATGAAAACAAGGCCCACAGAATCAAATATGTAGGGCTCATTGAGACTAAAGCAACAATCAGGAAGCCTGTATGGGTCTGAGCTAGGTCCTCTGAATATATGCTGTGATTGTATAGCTTGGTGTTTTGTGGAACTCTTAACAGTGGGAGTGGGGGTGTCTCTGAATCTTTTGGCTGCTCTTGGGACTCTTTTCCTCCTACCTGGTTGCCTTGCGCAGCCTTCATATGAGGATTTGTGCCTAGTTTTATTGTAATGTGTTATGCCATGTTTGGTTGATATCCCTGGGAGGCCTGCTCTTTTCTGCAGGGAAATAGTGAGGAGTGTACCTGGGAGAGAAGGGAGGAAGGAGGGAAACGTGGGGGCATGGAGGGAGGGAAAACTATGGGTTGGGACGTAATGCATGAGAGAAGAGGGGAGAAGAAGAAATAGAAGGACCGGAGGACCAAGAGAACTGTTGTCAGGTTGTGTTTCCTAGAAATGATAGGGAAATTTGACCTGCCATATCTTAACAATGTGGCTTCCAGAAAGACCGTCAAAAAATAACACCAATAGTCATGTTCACTTGGAAGGAGGAACTCTCACAGGGACCCACCCCAGACAAAGAACTATAGACAACTAATGACTGCTAAAGAATTAGTCTCTCCCAGTGATGAGGCTCCTAACTGAATATTCAATATCAAGTGGTCAGCCTTGAAATGGACTTAGAAGGTTGTATTTATGTATTTATGCATTTATGTCATATGAGTATGTGCATGCAGGTATATGTATACACACACACAGACACACACACACACACACACACACACACGAAGAAAGAAAGAGGCCATAAATTCGAAAGAGGGTAAGTAGGGGGCCTCAGGAGGGGTTGGATGGAGGGAAAACTATATAATTATATTTCACATACTTTTAAAAGAAAGATATACATCATAAGCACCTATAATTTCAGTAATTCTATGGAGAAGATGGAAGCAGAAGCAGGAGGGTCTGTGGAAATTTGCAAGCTAGATAACCTGGCATTACAACAGAATAAACAAAGACTCCCATTCTCAGACAAGGTGGACGACAAGGACCAACACCTGGATTGTCTTCTGACTTTACACATGCACTCTGTAGTCACACTCATAAACGCACACAGCCAAAATAAACAAAGTAAAATAAAAATGTAGATATTGTTGCAGCATCCATAATAAAGAAC
The DNA here is from genome assembly GCA_028551405.1 of Uromys caudimaculatus. Lineage (NCBI taxonomy): Eukaryota > Metazoa > Chordata > Mammalia > Rodentia > Muridae > Uromys > Uromys caudimaculatus. The sequence goes on from CM052703.1 coordinate 73,362,454, forward strand.
AAATATCTTAAATAAAAATGGATTACAAGTCAGCAGTAAAATATAAACCATAAAGGGTTAGGAGTCATCTCAGCAGGTAAAAGACTTACAGCTTTTGCAGATGATCTGGGTTCAGTTCCCAGCACACACATGGTGCTCACAAATTAAAAATTGTGAGGCAACTTACAAAATAAGAAATACAAATCAACAGTAAAGATGTGATACTCATGCCTAACTAGTAATTGAACAAAGTAGAAGTTTAAAATTTGACATGAGCTCTGCTCAAACTGAAAACCCTGACAATCTATGGGATGAAAAGTATACTGCTGGAAGAGCACTTGAGCCCGTGTAAAGGAACTGCGCGGAGCAGATACTGAGCGTGCGCCGAGTCCCGAGTAGAGCAGAGGCTGAGTTTGTGCCAGGTCCCTGGTATAGCACTTGCTGAGCATTTGTAGAATCCCGGGTTCAATTCCCTGGAAAACACACACACACACACACACACACACACACACACACACACAAGCATGCACACACACACACACAGATGAATAAAACCTGGTGTGGCAATAGATTTGGAGAATATCATATTCCAATCACTGTTAATGAAAGTATAAACTAATATGCTTGTTCCAGAGGGAAATACCGCAAATGTCTTTTATTTTTCTCGAGACAAAGTCTCATTATTTTGCCCAAGCTAGCCTCAAACTCCAGCTCCTCTTGCTTCAGCCTTGCATTTGCTTGGATTACAGGTCTGCACCACCATGACCACTAAGATCTTGAGACCTTCCTCCTCTTTCTTCCTCTTGTCATTCTTCTTTTCCTCTCTTTCCAATGTTAAGAATAAAACTCAGAGTTTTGTGCGCATTAGACAAACACTGTCACTAAACCATACCCCCAATCCACAAACAATTTTAATTGAAATATCTTTTGACCTAATGCTGACTTGAAAACATTTACTGATGAACACTGCCTACACTCCTCCAAGAGGCCCAGCAAGCTTCTGACTAGGACATATGCAGATCTTACACCCAACCAATAGGCTGAAGTCGGGGACCCCTATGGTTGAATTAGGGAAAGGCTGGAAGAAGCTGAGGAGGAGGGAGACCACATAGGAAGACCAGCAGTCTCAACTAACCTGGACCCCCCGAGATCTCTCAGACACTGAGCCACCAACCAGGCAGCATACATGAGCTGGTCCAACACCCCCCCCCCCCCAACACATATACAGCAGAGGACTGCCTGGTCTGTCTGTCGGTAGGAAAAGACATACCTAACCCTCCAGAGACTTGAGGCCCCAAGGGGTGGGGAGGCCTGGCAAGGGGCGGGGAGGGAGATGCTCTTGGAGACGGGGGGAGGAGGAATGGGATGAGGAACTGTGAGAGGGCGGACCAGGAGAGGGGTTACAACTGGACTGTAAAAAAATAAAAATATTTATATATATTTTTTTTTCAAGGATATTTTTTTTTCAAGGATATTTACTGTAGGAATACTTGTTTACCAATCTTAACAATCAAGGCTGGGGAGATAATTCATCAGTCAAGGGCACCTGTTATTCTTCCAGAAGATCAGGATTTGATTCCCAATACACACAAAGTGGTTCAAAATCACCTGTAACTCTAGTTCTGACACTGCCTTCTGACATTCTGACATCCACAGGCACCAAGCATGCATGTGGTGAACATACGTACATTCAAGCAAAGCATTCACACACATAAAATAAAATGCATATTTATCTTAAATTTTTAAATCTTTACGCTCATCATTAACGATATTGTGCCATAGTGCATTTGCATGTAAGCATCCCTACTACAGTCATAGCCAGCAGCATCTCAATCCTCCAGCATTCTGCTTTTCGGTCCACATGTCAGAAAAACAGTCACTGGTATCCCAATTCCATATCTCTACTCTCTGAGTGATGTATATTTTCTCACGGGTATCTTCTCCAGCTGACTCTTTCTGTTCAATGCCATGAAAAAGATAAGTACTAGCAGCGGAGGGAAAGGATGCCACTACAGCAAGGCTGTCATTCTAAAAATATTAGGAAACTGTGTGGCCGGTGGCCAGAGTCACATTCCATCAGTGGGCATCACGGCCTTGGCATTGTTGACACTAAGCTCGAGCTTAGGTGGTTCTGTCCTAAGACCTTGTTTATATCTCGATCTATCCACTAAAAGCCAGTAGCAATTTCTCCTGGCTTGTACCTATCAAAAATGTCTCCAGACATTGTCAATACTCCCTAAGGGCAAAAGTCACCAGCAGCGGGGGACCACTGGCCTATGGGAATAGGGGAGGACCATTGATAGCAATAGAGGATGGAGCCAGTAATCCCATGGAGGGAAAAAAATAACTTTCTTGTTTCTTCCTGAAGAAAGCATCCCTACAGACTAGCGATTTTTAGGACTGACCTCACAAGGGAGGAACCGGAGACAATTTTATCAATAGAGGAAGTGCATAAATTAAGCAGCATACTGGTAAATAATGACCCAGGTCTACTCACCTATAAGGCTTCCCGTGTCTTCAATGTAGACACTAATAGAAGTATGCTGCTTGAACTTTTTCTGAAGAAATAACTGCATAAGACAATTCAATAAGCTCCCCATTAAGATCCTTGTTAAGATGTCTTCCTGATAGCTCATGAAGACATTTTGTCAGACCTGCCTTTGAACTCTGACCCAGATGTTTGTCTCACCCTGTGGCCACTTTGTTAACTTCATGGCAAGACTTGATCTTCCTATGATATTGCCCCAAATGCAAGTTTTTAACCCAGTTAAGTCATTGTGCCAGATAATATGCAACCTTCTCCACATAGCACAAACCTAACCGTTATGCCTGGCGAGTTTGGAAACAGAAACACAAGCTATCTCCCTTGGCAGCTCTCTCTGTCCACAATCTAACTAATTCCTCCATTTTTCTAAATCCACAGGATTTCTTTTCTTTTGAGGGACTCAATTTCCTTTTTCAATTAGTATATATTTATCACATAAGCAAGTGGTTTCATTATGATAATTCATATGTATATGTATGATGTTATAATAAATAAATATAAGGCTATGGCTTACATAGAGAGAAAACACGGTAGTTGTCTGAGTCGTTTATTCCACTAAACCTAACGACCTCCGATCCATCTTGTCCTTTAAACTGAGATGATTTCACTGTGATTTTGTAGCGGAATAACACTCACAATGCCTCTATCCGTTCCTTTGTTGACACACCCTAGCGGAGCCACACAGTGGACTGCTATGAATAAGGTTTTAATACACACTCAGCATCAGTACCTCTCTGGCTGCAGATTCCTTCAGTAATTAAACCCACATTACACTTATAGTCAAGAACCCCTTCCCACGCATTCACCTAAGCAGAGCTGGTCTTGATTTGCATGGTCAGGCCAGCTGTAGACAGAAAGGATTTCTCTGGGAGATGTTCCCTATTGGGCCAGCTAACAGGCAGCCTAATGGAAGGAGAATTTATGTTACCTTCCCACAAACTATACACAAATGACAGCTCTCCTGGAAATCATGGGTCATAGAGCTTTCTCCAAAATCTGAGCAACTCCAGAAGACTGAAAGTAGAAAACCAAATTGTTTGGGCACAATTTTGAATCCACTTCAAAGAGAAAAATGTATCAGAAGGAAAAGAAGATGGTGATATCCTTAGTTCTCCATAACTGATGGATAAATCACAGAACGATTTTATGAGCCAATGTTTTATTTCTTCTGCATCACTTTAATATTTTTAAATCACATGTCAATTTTAAAAGCAAAAAAATTGATTTCATTATGTTATAAATAATGAAAAAAATGTTCAGAGGAAAAGATTTGGCTACTTGAACTAAAAGAATATAGCTAGAGAGAAAAAAATGAAAGAACAAAAGGCTAGCTGCGTGTGATCCCAGTTGCTCAGGAGGTGAGGCAGAGGGATCATGGATTTAAAATCAACCTGTTTTTCCCCTCCTCCTCCACAATCAAAAACTCTGACACAGAATTGTTCCTGTCCAGAAGAACTGCAGGGACAAAAATGAAGAAGCTACTGAGGGAAAGGAGGTCCAGTGACCAGCCCAACTTTGGATCCCTCTCAGATCTGACACTATTACTGATGCTATCATGTGCTTACAGACAGGAGCCTAAAATGTTGGTCCTCCGAGAGGCCCAACAAGCAGCTGACTGAGACAGAAGCAGATACTTACACCCAACCAATGGACTGAAGTCAGGGACCTCTGTGGTTGAACTAGAGAAAGCCTGGAAGAAGTTGAGGAGGAGGGTAATCCCGTAGGAGGACCAGCAGTCTCAACAAACCTGGACCCCCAAGATCTCTCAGACACTGAGCCACCAACCAGGCAGCATACACTAACTGCTCTGAGGCCCCCAACACATATACAATGGAGGACTGCCTGGCTTGAGAGAAGAAGCACCTAACCCTTGAGAGATCTGAGGCCCCAGGGAATGAGGAGGTTTGATGGTGTGTGGGTGTGTGGGGGGGCATCCTCTTGGAGACAGGGGAGGAGGAATGGGATGAGGAACTGTTGGAAGGCAGAATGGAAGGGGGATAACAACTGGACTGTAAAAAAAAATAAATATAAGTTAAAAAAAAAAAAAAGAAAGAAAAGAAAAGAAAGAAAAAGGAAAAAATCAACCTCGGCTGTATAGTAGGACCTTGCCTTCTTCCGATCCAAGATAAGCATCATCCACCCAAAATTAGAAATTTCAGAAGAATCCTCAAGGTCTTCCACATCAGACTAGTCACCAAATCCTCTGGATTTCAAGTTTTAAACTGACTCTAGTGACCCTCCTACTTGTCCCCTGCCTATTCTGGGTTTATCCTGAGTTTCATCACTTTTAACAGGGGCAAGAAGATGGTTCCATCACGTGTCTTTCCTCTCTAGTGTTCAGTCACCACTCCATTTCATCTTCTGTATGTGTACTCAACGTGATTACTGCCAAACCTGAGACTATTGAAAGTCTCATTGCTATTTCTCAACCTCAACATGATGTAGTATTGGCCCAAGACTGTCTACCTTATAAACAAGTTTTCTACCACCCTTTCTCACAATTGCAAACAAAGTACATTAGATATTCTTTGCAGCTGAATTTGAGAGCACAAAATTCCATTTTCTCAGAATATTGTCTCTTCCTTTACCTGGAAAACCCATGTTTGTTAAGTAGGAAGTAAAAGTGTCATTCACTTTGTCTCTCAAGGGGAAAATATCTTGTAGTGTATATTTTTGCTTAGCACAGTACCTGGAAACCAGTAGGAGACTGAGTGTTCATAACCATGAACTTTCATGATTCACTCCGAACACTTGTAGCACAGTCAACCTGACTATTGGATAACCCAGCCAGGAAATGAACTTGACATCTATAGAGGATAGTATTGCTCTTAATGTCTTGCCCCTTCTTTTTAAAACCCATTTGATCATTAAGGAAGGGTGTGTGTGTGTGTGTGTGTGTGTGTGTGTGTGTGTGTGTGTGTGTGTGTGTGTGTGTGTGTATTTGAAAACATAAAATTACATTTTCTCAGAATATATATACTATTTTCTAGGTGCTGCACACACAGCTGGGAGCACCATAGCAAACATTTGGAGCATGAAACCCAGTGTGATTTGAACTCCCCTGTCTCACTCAGCAACCTGCCTCTGAGATCCTTGCTGAACATAGCAATTTACAAATTAATGCTTCACTTTCCATTTTGACACTTGGTTCCTGGTAGTTCTCAGATTCCCAACCTCTTTTGCTCCTAGCACATTCTCCAGTCTCTCAGAAGAACTCTCCAACTTACCTCTAGCACACTGATAACTCAAATGTTGGTCCAAACCTTGAATGACATCCTTATTCTACTGGAAATACTTTGGGGGAGGGGACAGAGGACTAAAAACCAGTCCCAGCAAATCCTATGACTTCTTTTGATTCCTAGAAGTAATTATCTACTTTTCTCTACTTATGTTGAGGACCATAAACTTTAAGACTAAGGGTCTAATATACAGACAGGACATTTTGAAACTATCTATCTGAACTTTGTCAGTGAAAGACAGAGTAGAGATGAATAGGGAAGCATCAGTTTCAAGGTCACTGAAGTACATTCAGGCTGCCAAGTTCCCGGGATTGTTCCCAAACTCCCACAGTGCTCCATCAATCTGGCTACAGACTGCATGCCATAAACGAGGCTCTCTGCTCATCCTTTGGAACTGAGCCAGGTTCCTCTGGGGTCTCAGATGCTCCTGAGGTGTAAGCAGCGCACCTCAGGAAGCCATGCTCTTGCTTTCAGCCTCCACGTTCATATTTTATGTTCAGAACTAGAAGCTAGAAATAGTTGATTATATTTAGAATATACTATCCCACCTATACAGGTCCACCTGAAGCATCTTTACTATCCTCCTGGGAAGGACCATGGGAATCATCAAATGCCGTATCCCTTGAACCTAAGGCACTCCTAGAGGCACAGTCATAGAAACAGCAAAACAGATTATGTTGCAATGGGGATCCCTCTCCCTGGTGCCATTAGGTGCACTGTGCTCTTTGAATAACAAAAACATCTAGTCACCTGAGCATAGTTTTGTGGAGTAACAATAAGAAAAATCTGCGAGCTCTCAGACCCAGGAAATAAGACTTGTCTACCCTTGGCTTATTTAACCCTCCTTCACTTTTCATTTTTGACACTTGGTTCCTGGTAGTTCTCAGATTCCCAGCCTCTTTTGCTCCTAGCACATTCTCTGGTCTCTCAGAAAAATTCCTCAAGTAGATTTCCTACTTCACAGAGCGAAACCAAGGTACACATCAGAAGTAGTAAGCATGAAGGTTTTGTAGTTCCTCCTTCCATAAAGGTGGTTTGTATCACCACCAAGCTACATCCAAAATAAGTCTGAGGAGCCTTGAATTGCTCTAAATGTCTTTATACTTGGTGTCCAGAAATTTCAAGGAAAAGTACATATAGGTTCTTTCTTTAGTCCTCCTTCTTTGGGTCAGAAGATAATGTCTTTCTTCAGCTCTGGAAAGCTGCCTTCTATTCTCCATTCTGTCTGACATCCTTTTAAATCACTGTTACATACGCCTCAGTGGAGCCCACTCACACAAAAGCTAAACTGGAGTTTGGAGTTTGGAGAAAACGCCTTCCAGCCATAACCTTCAACCCCAAACGCATGAGTCTTCTCTGGCAATTTCTGAAAATGCAGATGTTTAGAATCCTGAAGATTCTGATTCAGGAAGTTTGGAGTAGAGCCCAGGAAATTACTTTTTTTTTTTTTTCAATTTCTACAGGGAACCCTCTAGCTTAGAAACCGAGAGCTTCTGTTTCTATGGAAATAAGCAATGGGAGTTTTCCAATCTTGCCTGCATTTTTCTGCCTGTAGGAAAAAGACAGCTGATGAAGATTTAGGGATTCTTGAACCTGCTCAAATAACATTGATAAACAAGAGAGAGATGGTGCCACAGGAAGAGCAGAAGATGTCTTGGTACGCTTCTAGAGCCTTTCCCCTCTTGCTAATGCTAAGCGTGGTGTTCTTAGGGTCTGTCTTTTTGGCTACACTCTGTTGAGGACTATTTCCCAAGACATTTGCTCCATAAATCTTATCATATCTGCTTTCTATAAGTTAAGAATGCCTCAAATTTCTCCATCTACTGGCCACACCCCTTCTCAACTATGTCTTTAGTGACCTACTCTTTTTCACCTTCCTTCTAGAGCTTCAGGAAATCCTAGGGACTGCGGACAGGCCTGTTCAGTGAACTCTCTCAACCCACTCTGCATTTGACTTCATGTGGCTGGTTTTGGTTTTGGTTTTGGGGGTTTTGTTCTTTTGTTTTTATCTGTTATGGAAGAGGACATCAACTGTCCAATTCAAGGGTGAAACTCAATGGGACTTTCAATGCCTTTTCTTCCCTATAAAAGTCCTCAAGGCCAGGCATAGTAAAATGACCTGCTTCTCAGAAGAGATCAGTGGTAAGGGACTCCTTTGCTAGAGGAAGTGCTTTTCAGGGCTTGGGTTTGTTCCTCCCCACTCATACAACTTCCTTCACGCACACACACACACACACACACACACACACACACACACACACACACACGACGATATTCACAGCGCTTGTCCTAAAAGAAGCTTCCAGTTGGATCTGAGCTGAAAAGAGTCCAGCATCATGCTGCTCATGCTGCAATAGAGAGCTAGTTTTAGGATTCACCCTACTTCCAAGCTGGAAGCTGAAGGGCCTCCTGGTATTTACCTTTGATATTGAGAGAAGGGATACTCGTTTTTAGTGGAACATGGAAATTTTGTTGAGGAAAGCACCAGAAAAGACAACACAGCTTGGCTCCCATGCCCCAGATAGCAAATTTATTTTCTATAAGAAACAAAAGAATTTTGCAGAATGTAAAAAAATTCAGAAATGTTATAGGAACTAGGTTTATTTTATATGTCAAGAAAATAAAATTTAAAAATAATGAACAACAGTACCAATATTTTTATTTCGACTCCCAGATATAATTTCGGTCCCACAGAGAGAAGCAGATAAACACTTATCTGAAAGCAGAACACATGGCAATTGGCACAGTAAGGCCCAAATCAATCTCCATCACCAAAAAGAAGAAAGTACCAATCCAAGACTTAGAACCAGAACTGTGAAACAGAGTACCCAGGCTGTCCTCGGACCATGTAGGTCACTGTCCCAGTGAGTGAAAGTCGATCCCAACATGCAACCAGAACAGAGTGAGCAGGCTGGGGGTTGCAGCTCAACGGTAAGACATTTAAATATAAAATATGAGACATAGATTAATTCCCAGCATGTCCTAAATTAAAAACTAAAACAGCAAATTGGGTGAGTAGTCCTACAGTGGGTACTGGGAAATGAGGAGGATTAAATAATATTTTATCCTAAGTTGTATGTTATACACAGTCCCAGTGCATTACGGCAACAGTGGATGGTACACTCGGATTTTAAGCAATAAGCATAAACTTTTTAAATATAGGACAAGGGAGAAAGACATTCTATGAGGATGAGAGACAGCTTATTTTAATGAGGTAGGATGAAGTGGGCACCAAAGCTCTGTGAGGCTCTGCTAAGATTTTACTATTAATGTTTCAGCCTTGCCCTTCCAAGGGGAAAAGGAGACAGGCTTACATCACATGGCTCTTGAGCACGTACTAATGCCTACAGCCTACAGGTGCTCAGTATTACTGAGCGGCAAAAACTTAGGAGGCAAGGTCTTGCCCTCCAGTACTCAACAGTATTTCATTGTGCCCATGAAAGTAAATCTAATGCTGAGAATTTAGAGGGCTACTGGTGAGCGAGGAGGAAGCGGTGGCTGTACTTGGTTTAGGGTAGAAGGGGACCAGAAATGACTCTAAGTATAAGAAACTGTTGAGTTGACTCTAGACGTAGGAATGGACAGCCATGGAAGGTGAGACATTCTAGGAAGGAAGACCAGAAAAGATGGAGACACATTCAGAAAGTGTTTTATACGTCAGAAGGCAGCAAGTTAGCGTTAAAGAGGTGAGATGTGGTGGAATTTCACGCAGCCACAAGGAAAAGTGAAATCACAGCTCTCAGAATAATGGATACAATTAGAAATCAGTATATTAAGTAAAATAAGCTAGATTCAGAGAGACAGATATATCATGGTTTATATGTATGTGGAACCTGTTTTTTTGTTGTTGTTGTTTTTATCTGTTTTGCTTTGTTCTGTTTTGTTTTGTTTTGCCTGAGACAGGGTATCTCTATGTAGCTCTGGCTGTCCTGGAACTCACTCTGTAGACCAGGCTGGCCTCGAACTCACAAAGATCTGCCTGCCTCTGCCTCCAGAGTACTGGAATTAAAGGCATGTGCCACTACTGCCTGGCTTTGGAACCTGTTTTTAAACTCTGTGTGTGCGTGTGTGTGTGCGTGTGTGTGTGCGGTGTGTGTGTGTGTGGTGTGTGTGTGGTGTGTGTGTGTGTGTGCGTGTGTGTGTGTGTGTGCGTATGTGTGTGTGTGTGTGTGGTGTGCGTGTGTGTGCGTGTGTGTGTGTGATGTGAGTACATTTATGTGTTTCTGGGGAATGTGCATGTATGTGGGGAATGGGGAATGAAAGGAAGAAGAGCATAACGGAAAGGAGGAACTCTAACTGGAGGTGGGAGGTAAAGAGGATAATAGGATAATACCTTGGGGGGCAGGAGGGCCAGGAAGCAGACATGAGGATAAATGGATAAATTCGGGAAGGAAGGAACCAGCTGGAAGGGGTATGAGGCTTCCAAGAGAAGAATGAACGAGAAGGAAGCATAATGACACGTGTGTGATGATGCCGTGATGAAACTCATTGCTTTGCAGACTGACCTGAAACAACAATAAAAAGGATGTGTTATAAGATGGAACTGAAACTTGCAGAGGCCTGAACACAATATAAAGAGTTTATATTGAACCAGTGGTTCAAATATTGTAAGAGGAAGGTGTCAGTAACCCACAGATGTACATTTCAGAAATGAGTACAGTGAGTTTCTTTCTTTCTGAGCATAATGAGTTTGAATGCAATAGAAATGCACAGAAAAGACTAATAATTAGCTGCTACAGTAGCTGGGTGTACATCTGTGCTAAATCTCTGGCTATAACTCAAAGGAGAGCAGCACAGGGATTGAATGAGACAAGGTGCACATTCCCTCCACCCTTAGCACAGTGCTCCAAGCCTTAGAGGAATTTGGTAAGAGAAAGAAATTAAAGAGCTACGAATGGGAGAGAAAAGAGTCAAATTCTCACCCTTTGCAGACAACATGATCCTACACCTAAAAGACACTAAGGACCCTGACAGAAACTCTTAGACCTGCCCATCATTTTTATTGAAGTAGCAAACTCACTGAAAAAACTCACAGTAGCATCAAAGCATGAAAATGCATAGGAATAAGCTTATCCAAAGAGATGAAAACTTTAAAATGCTAAAAAAAGAAATTAGAGAAGACTCTTTCATCCTCTAGATAGATAGGGCTCTGCCCGTAGATATACAGAATTTATATCATAAAATGTCTCTATTACTGGAAAGTAGTCTACAGATTCAGTGCAATTCCTATCAAAATTTCAATGGCTTTCCTCACATCTCTAGAAAAAAATCAAACCTAAAATTATTATGGACACACAAAAGACTGCGAATAACTAAAGCTATCCTCAGCAGGAAGAGCAATTCTGGAGGTATTATAATATCTGACCTCAAATTATACTGCAGAGCCATAGTAACAAAACCAGCATGCTATTGGTAAGAAAAAAACAGACATGCAGAGCAATAGTATAGAATAGAAGACCCAGAAATAAATCCACAGAGTTACAGCCACCTAGATTTTTACAAATCTGTGGCAACAACATATATTGAAGAATAGTCAGCCTATTTAATAATAGTGCTGGAAAAACTAGATTTCAATGGGTAGAAGATGAAATGAGACCCATATATTTTGCCCTACACAAAATCATATCAATTCAAATAGATGGAAGACCTTAATATAAGACAAGAATCTTTGAAACTATAAGAGGGAAACAGTTAAAGACATAAACAGAAGTAAATATTTTCTGTACGAGACTTCAATACACAGAAGAAATAATCCCAAGAATTGATGAGTAGAATTACCTGAAATTAAAAAGTTTCTGCACACAGAGGAAACAATTACCAGAACAGTCTACAGACTTAGAAAATTCTTTATTAGCTGTGCATCACACAGAGGATTAAAATCCAGAACACACACACACACACACACACACACACACACACAGATCATCTTAACAATCAAAAATAAACTGAATAAACAGTTCTCCCAAGATGAAGTACAAAGAGCCAATAAATACTTGAAAACATATCATCCAGAAACGCAAATTAAAGCCCCTTTGAGAGTCCATCTTAGCCCAGTCGGAGTGGCTATCATCAGAAAACAAATGAGGCAGATGCTGGGGAGGATGTGGGTAAACAAAAACACTTGCTGGTAGGAATGGTAACTGGTGAAGCTACTGTGAAAATCAGTATGGGGGCTAGAAAGAAAGACAAACAGACGGAGGGAAGGAAGGAAGGAAGGAAGGAAGGAAGGAAGGAAGGAAGGAAGGAAGGAAGGAAGGAAGGAAGGAAGGATAGAATGGAGGAAACTACAAGCAAAAAGAACTAGCAGATGACCCAGTGTACCACTCTCCGATGTGCACTCTAAGTCAACAGCACCAAGACCAGCCAATGGCCATGTTCTATGGTTCACAGTAGCCAGGGAATGAAGCCAGCTCAGCCATCCATCTACACATGACCAAAGACAACGGATATATACACACAATGGAATTTTATGTGGCTACAAAGAAACATGAAGTCATGACATTTTCCAGGAAAACGGATTCCAATGGGAATTATGTTAGGCAAAATAAGCCAGTCTTGAAAAGACAAACACCACTTGCTTTCTCATTTTATGCAGAACTTATATTTAAGTTTTTACATCCATGTATACTTGAAAGTGTGTGCTTTTATATATTAATGTTCGTAAGTCATTAAGGTAGAGAGAGGGTTATTAGAGGGGATGTAAAGTAGAGAGGTAGGAAATAGAGAGGAGTGATGGAACACAGAAAAAGAAGGAGAGGGTGGGGCTAAAGGCAACCAGCCTAAGGGAGGGGCATCTGAGGACACTGGGCAAAGGACTAACGGGAACAAAATGTAGTGACACATGCATGAACGTGCTACCACGTACACAGTCATTTGCATGCTAAGCTAAAATCCTAATTTGAAAACTAAGAACTATGTGCTATATTATAACATACATCAGGGAGTTTTCAGGGAAGCTGGTATCTTGATTATGAACTTGGGTAGAGAGAAGAAAAGAAAGAAGAAAATCAGAAACAATCTTCAAATACAGCCTGTGTGGGTAGTAGCACCAGCTACAGTGTGGAATAACAGGAGAGGGACAAGTTAAATGGAATGATGTCTTAGTCCAGGACATAAAGTTGGCCATTCTATTTCTAACACTGAAATGGAAAACTCTCACCCAACTGGGTTTCTGCCAAGATACTGAAATCTACCTCTGTGCTGATTTATCGCAAAGATCCCACCAAGTCCCTTGGAAAAGGACTGACTGACCTCTATGACAATTCAACTCTCAGTGAAAATTTAAGTCCCTGTGGACATTGTGGCCAGTGGGAGGTTGAGGTCAGATGGTTGCAAGTTCAAGACCAGCACAGAATACATAGTGAAACCCTGTCAGAGGGAGGGGCTGGGTTTAAACCCACCAAAAAGAGAGGGGCCTCTATGTAGGTCCAAATGGCTATTTTTCTGTCTTAATAGAGGATCCACATTATCCAAACATAATATTACAACAGAAATAGGGTTCCATGTAATTGGATTTTATGTAAGCCTGCTTATTCTTACATGTTGATAAGTAAAATTATTTTTCACTTTAAAACACTGTCCTTACCATTGAAGCTCACCCATGACCCCTGGAAGCTATAGATCTATCTACATATTCAGCCATGTTATCACTCTGAGACCCACTAAAAACAACACAAATTGCTCTTTTCTTTGACTCAAATCAAATTCTCCCAGATATTTCATGGTTCTTCTTTACATGGTGCCAATAATTTAGAATCAAGGTCAAGTTTAATCTATATCACTTGTGAGTTTATTGACTTCCATCTTCACGGCTTTCAGCTTTCGTGTTTCTGAACAAATATTACTGATTAGTGTATTTATAGAACAGCATTTTCACAGATGACACCAAAAGTTTGTAGCAACATTGTGCTGAACCACATAAAAAGAAAATAACCTCCTTACAGTAGGAGAAATCAGAACAGGATCAACAGAGATTATGTTCAAGGTCACTCGGCAGCTTTCTCACAGGATGTGACAAGCTGGGGACATGGACTTTCCTCTGTCTCCCTCATCTCTGGACTGAACAGTCATTGTCTGTTTATTGAATATTTTTGGTTGCATCAGTTAGCTATTTCTGTGTAGCAAGGAAATATGAACCATCAGTGATTGACAACTAGTAATTCTTTCTCATGTGTGGCTGCTGGTCAACAGGGTATAATATCTTCAGCTGCACTGTTCTGGGCTTCATTCCGAAGTTAAGGTCTGGTTGGCATCAACTAACATTCCCCTTCTTCCTTTCTGAAGCCTGGGTCATATTTTGTTAAGAACAGTGGCTACTTGCAGTATATTCTACTCACAGTGATGGTCAAAAAGACCCTAGAGGAGCAAGCAGATGTGCGATACCATTAAAGTCTAACCTGAGAATTCTGTGCTCCTTCAATATACAACCCTCGAGCCCAGTGGCTCTCATCTTCCTAATGCTGTGACCCTTTAGTAGAGCTCATGCTGTGGTGACTCCAACCATAAGATTATTTCATTGATACTTTATAACTGTAATTTTTCAATACACAGCCCCATGAAGAGCAAAGTGAAAGGAGGAGGTGCCTATTATGGAATAGCAATCAAATATTATAAAGCTGCTACTACTGAAGAGATATGTTGTGCCCAAACACAACAACAAGTATCTTCATGAGTATTATTACATTTAATCTTCATTAAATGCCTATATCACTTCCTGTGACAGATACAGATACTAAGACTGGGAGAGATTAAATAAGTGATGGATGCCACATACACTTACAAAGGACTGGCAGAACAGAATCTGACCATAGGTCACCTGCACATTAGGGTACTCTATCTATCATCTATCTATCTATCTATCATCTATCTATCTATCTATCTATCTATCTATCTATCTATCTATCTATCTCTTCCTCTCTATGTCACTGCATATTTTTAGGAGAAACTTTTAATTTACTTTTAAACACAAAAACAAATTAGTTCTACCCACAGCTGCTGACTGCCTGATGTTAGTCAGAGCCATGCTCAATGTTTTCATTATAATGTAAAAAGAAAAGTGTACATGGAGCTGGAAGGAAGGCTGGCCCCTTGTGAGGCAGCGGTCCACGTCCACGAGTTCTTGCTCTGGATCTGGCAGGGGGTGGGAGGGGAATGAATCCAAAGCGCCGAAGTGACAGCATGCAACTGCTGTGTGGCCTGTTAGCTACTTATGTTATGGTGTATCTTTTGAATTAGAATCGTGAATAAGGGTGAACCTTTTTCTTGTGAAACACAACCCCAGAGACTATATAAATAACAAGCTGATTTAACCTGGGAGTTCAGCTAGAGCAAACAAAGGACCGTGACATTAAGTCAAATGTCACTCAAAATTCCTCTGACTAACTCAGATTCCCAATCAGAAAGGGCAAGAGTTGACCGCGACACTGGAGTTGACCGAGACACTGGTGTGGGCTGAGTTGGACCCTCACTGAGAGTCACTGATGGTCCAATATCCTTCCTACCATTGCTGGTCTTCCCTAAGCTGCAGTGCTGAGCTTCTTCTGTGGATTCCACTAAAAATTTTATCATTCCCACACTGTGTCTGGAGATAGAGGAACTGCCCAGACATTCCCTTGAGGCTAAAGCCCTGGACTCGAACATGCTCAACATTCTTGACTGAGAGATTATTTAAGGATTAACTAAAAGATTATTTAAAGACCTGAAAAGGCAATCTTTTTCCATCCTCCACCTAAGACTGAAGAGTCATGAAATGTCCAGTATACTGAGCATAATGCAAATTTAGGATTAGCTTCAGATCCTAAGCTAACCACCCTCAGAGATCAATAGACCAAGGCTTCTAGAATTAACTCAGTCAGACTTGTGACATCAGCATTACTCTTAGACCTCTATCTCTGTATAATGCCCCCTCCATATCTGATGTTAAGTTCAACAAATAACTCTAATCTATCCCAAGAGTTAAACACACTGACCTAGAAAGAAAATCTGGCCCACTGTTTGTTTTGTTTTTCTAAGTGAAGTAGTATTGAAAAATTGAAACACAGCCATACTCCATATTGTGTTGCTTTTACACTATAATGTCAGACTTCAAGATCTTTGAGAGGGGCCATATGACTGGCAAAGTGATAGTAACAATCTCACCTTTGTTGCCAATCTATCCTTTCCTGTGTTAATGGGGGTGGGGTAGGGATCAGGGATTCTGAATTGTCTTTGTTAGGGTTTTACTTCTGTGAACAGACACCATGACCAAAGGCAACTCTTAGAAGGACAACATTTAATTGGGGTTGGCTTACAAATTCAGAGGTTCAGTCCATTATCATCAAGGCAGGAACATGGCAGCATCCAGGCAGGCATGGCGCTAGAGGAGCTGAGAGTTCTACATCTTCATCCAAAGGCAAACAGAAGAAGACTGGCTTCCAGGCAGCTAGGAGAAAAGTCTCTGAAAGCCCACCCCCACAGGGATACACTTCCTTCAACAAGGCCACACCTCCTAATAGTGCCATTCTTTGGACCAAGCATATTCAAACCACCACACCACATGAATGAAGGGAGATTTTTTGTTTTTTTTTTTTTTTTTTTTTTTTTTTTTTTTTTTGGCACAGTTCACTCTCTTCATCTTTGGGGAAATAGTGCATCTTGTAATTAAGGAGATAGTTATCCTAAGATACGATGTTTAAAAATAACATTTTGTGGCAGCTTTCCGTGGCCATAAACTATTTGACTTCTTTTCATATTCAAGCACAGCCTATGCAGTTGGTTCTTGATCTGGGCTGTGACTAAGTTGTAATCACAGAATGTGGTAGAATGAGTTCTCTGACTTCTGAGGCTGTCTGGAAACACGATGCAGTTTTCACTTTGCTGGGACATTTGGATTGGAGCACAGACCCAGAAGTCCAGCAGGTGAATAAGTCTCAAAAGTCAACTTTGAATGTCGAGAACTGTCTCTGAAGCACAGAGAAAACTTTACGGACTCCATGGTTGCATGGAAGGGAGCTAGACACATCCCTTTTTTACCCTGGAGTGTCTACTGTGTTTTCCTGCCCTTTAGCCAGCACTGTATAGAGGAAGTTTGGAGGAGCAGATGTTTGCCCATATCTTTGAGTAGAGAGGATGCACACTAAGTTTGTTAATTACTTCTGTGTCACAAAGACAGAATTCTGTTTGACAAGAACAGTGTAAGAGACAATTCACTTTGGCTTCAGAGAACCTGGTCCATCATGACCAGAAAAGCATGGCAGAGTAGGGCAGCTTACAACATGGAGTGTGTGACCCAGGAGCCACTCACTCCATGGCCAGCCAGAGAGCAGAGAAAGGAGGTGCTGATGCTGATGTGCCCCTGGCTTTCTCCTTTTTCCTTCTTACTCTGTCCAGGGCCCCAGCTCAGGAAGTGTGCCTCCCACATTCAGGGTAGATCTTTCAGCTCGGTTCATCTTCTCTGGAAAAGCCCTCTTAGATGTTCCTGCATTGTTCTAAATCCCATCAGGTTGACTATAAAAGCTGACGTCACACTCAGGGA
>CM052703.1:73380228-73431061 GCA_028551405.1 Uromys caudimaculatus
CAGAGTCCGCAGCCAGGAAGCAAAAAGATGAATGCAAGTGCTCAGCTCACTTCCTTTTTTCCCCCCTTTTTATTCAATCCAGGATCATGGGATGGGCTTCCTCTCTCAGTTAAACCTCCCTAAGAACGGCATCGCAGACACATCCAGAGAGGCAGCTTCTCAGTGACTCCAAACCCAGCCTAGTTGACAATGGTTAGCCATCTGAAGCTAGTGATCGTCCAGAAGACACAAGTTCAGTTCCCAGCACCCATATTAGATGATTCATAACTATCCATGACACCAGCTTTAGGGAGATCTGATGCCTATGGCCTTCAACCTCTATGGACACCTTCCCTCATGTCCATATACCCACATGCATGTATACATACATACATACATACATACATACATACATACATACATACATGTAATTAAACCACCATAGGTCTCCTTTATATTTTGTTCTTAGATAGGCCAGTGCATAGATGGCTCATGTGCTACCTTTTAAAATTATTCAAAGAAAGTATTGGTATTTCTACATCCAAAGCTACAGAACATGTTCAACCTCAGAGTAGCAGTATCTTAGCTTCCTCTTCTCAGCTAGGCTGGGTGACAGAGAAAGAAACCGCCCATCCAGTAAGACTGCCCCAACTCTACCTAGAAGCCTTGTAAAGATGTCTTTTGTAACTAGAACCCAGTTGGCCCAACGTAGCAACTCTTGCTGCTTACTAGCTGTGGTAGGAAGAAGAAGCTGAGAATTTTTGCTTTAATGAACCCACAAGAGGAAAAGTAAGCCCTTATGACCTGCACAAGACAAAAAAGGGCAGAAACTAACTGTAGCTAATTAGCAAGCAGGTCACAAGCAGAGTTAGCTGCTATGCATGCTATCCCGGCTACTCGCAGAATTCATTTCTGGGGGGAGGGGGGCGGAGCTAAGAGGGAAGGGCATCTGCCCCTGTGATCTCCTGGCTGGGGTCAGCTCCCTAGCACTCCTCTGATGTTTCACAGATGTTACAGGACAATGCAGGCAGATCTGTACAGGAACAAGCTATAAACAAGGAGGAAGCAGAGTAGAAGGGGGCATCTGAGGGCATTCATGGAAAAAAAATCCTGCAGGTAAGAAGCCTGCTGAGGGACCCAGCAATATTTCTGCCAACTTTGTTCCTGCTCTGTTCCTGCCTCCACAGGAGACCTCCAGAGATAAGCGTCTAGCAGTCTACTGTGAGCACAGGCAGAGGGCCGAGAACCCAGGGGATCTAGGCACTGGAAAATCCAATAGCTAACAATGATCACTATGAACTGTGTGTGTCTTCTAAGAAGCTACAGTTCTCTGAAACCTAAACACCTTGTCATTTGTGCACCCAAGACACAGGACATCCTCAGCCCCATAAGCAATGTCACTGTATATCAAAGTCTGCGTTTCGGGCTTCAGGCTCTCGGGGGAACACAACCAACACAGAAACCATCAGCACAGACAGAAGCACAGTTTGATCCCGTGGAAAAGCGTTGTGCAGGTTCTATAGAGTTAGGCAGCTGCAATAGTGGCCGTGCAGGGAATAAAAACAAAGGTAGGACTCTGGGAAACTTTTAACCAAGATGGTAAATGGCCCAGAGAGTTAATGAAGGGAAGTAAAATGGCGACAAGAGTAGCAAAAACCAAGGAGGAGAAGGTGGGAAAGAGTTGCAGCACAGAAGTGAAGGCAGTAAGAAACCTCTGTTTCCCAGCTGTGCCATGCTCAGTATTTGATCTCAGATGCTATGTTAAATTTAAAATAGAAGCAACTCTCAATGTATTGGAAATGTTCTTGGAATAGATGTGTAATAAAAATGAATGCAGAGGGCTGGAGAGATGGCTCAGCAGTTAAGAGCACTGCCTGCTCTTCCAAAGGTCCTGAGTTCAATTCCCAGCAGCCACATGGTGGCTCACAACCATCTGTAATAGGATCTGAAGCCCTCTTCTGGTGTGTCTGAAGAGAGCAATGGTGTACTCATATACATAAAATAAACAAATAAATCTAAAAAATAATGAATGCAGAAAAGACACTCTCTGGATTGTGGCCTGGAACACAGATTTCCCCCAGCTTTCTTGTCACATCTCAACAGTCTTCCTCCCTGTTTAAACACCAGCAGCAGCAGCAACAGCAGCAGCAGCCTGAGCTATCTCCCTCTCTCGCTCATGTTAGAAGCCCAAGAACTCATCCAGAGTTCACCTCTCTTCCTTGTCTCTATGTTCTGTCACTACCATGACTTTGCACATAAATGTGTCTTTGCATCTACACCTTTCTTCCAGTTCTTATTGCCTTTTCTCTAGGTCATTATAGGACAGTGTCAGAGTGTCACCTTCATTTATGGCTGCCAGTAAGACCACAGCCAAATAGATAAGAAAGTGAATTGTCTTTGGTTGAAATTCTAGCTGTATCTCCTATCAGCTATATGTTGAATTCCAAAGCCAGACATGTAGTAGACACTGTAACTGCTCAGTCTCCACTTCTTTCTTTGAGGCAGAGTCTCTCACTGAGCCTGGAACTCACATATTTGACTACGATGAACAGCCAAAGAGCTTCCGTGGTATAACTATCTCTACCGTATCCCTTCCCACTCCACCCTCACCCCACCTGCTCTTACTGAGTTACAATCCATGCCGCCATGTCCAGCTGGGAATCTAAACTCACTTTCTCACACACTTTACTAAGCCATCTCCCTGGCCCCTAAGAAGATTTCTTTATCGATAATTTATGCATGGATTATATTATTACAGGTGCTTCTGGGAAATCCAAACCCATGCAGGCAGTCAAATCCTCCATGATACAACCTTTGCCTGCTTTCATCTCCTGCCAAGACATGCCTCACTCTTGATTCAGCAGCAACATAGAAACGATGTTTGAAATCGGTTGCACATGCTTGCCCCACGTCCTTCAGAAGGTAGAAGCAGAGCTTGACTCATCTGTTTGACCCCGTCACTTCCTACTACTGCATCCTTGTGGGATGAGTGAGTGGATGAATGGACGTCTACAGTCATTGTGAAGTTCTCACTGCCCATGAAAGCATATTAAGTCACTGTTCCAAGGGAGTCTGGAGAAAGGATACGCGATACTGTTTTGTGATCTTCTGTGAGTATAAGAACGTCACGCCTCTGCTGTGGCTTGAGTCTGCTTCCTAAATGCCCATGTACTAAATATATGGTCCCCAAGGTGGTATCATTGGAAAGCGGTGGAACATTTAGGAGGTGGGAACTTACAAAACAATGGTTCTCAACCTGTGGGCTGAAACCTCTTTGGGGCCACACATCAGATAGCCTACATATCATTATTTACATTACGATTCATAACAGTAGCAAAATTACAGTTATGAAGTAGCAAGGAAGTGATTTTATGGTTGGGGTCACCACAACATGAGGAACTGTATTAAAGGGTCCTGGCATTAGGACGCCTGAGAACCACTGATATAGAACCTTAGGTCACAAAGACGTGCTCTTCAAGGGGACTCTGAGATCCCAGTCTCTTTCTCTTCCTCTTCCTCTTTGTTTCCTGGCCCATAAAATGAGCAACTTTTCTTGGCCACACCCTCTCACCCTGGTGTGATGTCACTCAATCATAGATCTAAAGCTAGTATAAACCCTTACTTTTTCTAAATCAACTATCTCAATTATTTTGTTACAGTAACGTAAAACACAATTATTGAGTAATTGAATATTTGTTGAAAGCCTAGTGTGTGTCTGGCATTTTCCTAAGCACTGGGTGATACCAGTGAAACAAGGAGTTTGCACTCTACTTCAGAAAAAATAGTAACAGTTAAAAGATCCTGATATCTGATATTTGACAAAGATGCTAAAAATACACACTGAAAGAAGGACAGCATCTTCAAGAAATAGCACTGGGGAAACTGGATGTCCACATATGGGAGAGTGAAGCAGGACCCATCTCTGTCATGTTGTACAAAAACCAAATCCAAAAGGCTGAGAGACCTCGATGTGAACCTGAAAGGCTGAAACTTCTAGAAGTGCACACGGGCAGAGCCCTGTGTGATATGAGGGCCAGAGAAGACTTTCTGAGCAGGGTTCCAATTGCCCAGGAATCAGGGCCATCAGCTGACAAACGGGGCCTCAGGACCAACCAAAGAGCTTCTTCCAGCCAAGGAGATAATCAAGTGAAAGAGAACCCACTGAGCAGGGGACTCTGCCAGCTGTGCATCAGGTAGAGGATTAATAACCAAAATCTAGGGAAAAAAATAACAAAGAATCAGCGTAATAAATTACCCAGTTAAAAGGGGGCAGCTATGATCTGAATAGGGTTCTCAAAAGAATAAGTACAGAAGGCTAGGAAATGGCTCAAAAAAGGGGGATTCATTGCCCCTAGAAAGTATGGAAATGCAAAGCGAAACTACTCCAAGATTTCATCCTTCCTCAGTCAGAATGGCTGAGATCAAGAAAACAACTGACAGACAACAAGTGATAGTGAGGACGTGGGGAAGGGTTGTAACTTCAGTTTTTTTCAAAGCCTACTCTTTAAAATTTTTTATTGGTTATTTTGTTTATTTACATTTCAAACGTTATAGCCCTTCCCAGTTTCCCCTCCATAAACCCCCTATCCCCTCCCCCTGCCTCTATGAGGATGCTCTCCCACCCACCCAACCACTCCTGCCTCAGAGCCCTAGCATTCCCCTACCCTGGGTCATCGAGCCTCCACAGGACCAAGGGGCTCCCCTCCAGTGATGCCAGACAAGGCAATCCTCTGCTAAATATCCAACTGGAGCCATGGGTCCCCCCATGTGTACTCTTTGGTTGGTGGTTTAGTCCCTGGGTGCTTTGGGGGGTCTGGTTGGTTGAAATTGTTCTTCCTATGGAGTTGCAAACCCTTTCAGCTCCTGCAGTCCTTGCCCTAACTTCCCCACTGGGGTCCCCAAGCTCAGTCTGGTGTTTGGTTGCATACATCCACATCTGTATTGGTCAGGCTCTGGCAGAGCCTCTCAGGGGACAGCTATACCAGGCTCCTGTCAGTAAGCACTTCTGGGCATCAGCAGTAGTGTCTGGGTTTGGTGTCTGCAGATGGGATGGATGCTTAGGTGGGGCAGTCTCTAGATGGCCTTTCCTTCAGTCTCAGCTCCACTCTTTGTCCCTGCATTTCCTTTTGACAGGAGGAATTCTGGATTAATATTTTTAAGGTGGGTGGGTGGCCCCATTCCTCAACCAGGGGCCGTGCCTATCCACTGGTTATGGTCTCTATAGGTTCTATCTCCCCTTTGTTGTGTATTTCAGCTAATGACCTCCCTTTGCTTTTAATGATGCTTCTTAAATGCCTTAACCTCCCTTCTAGCCCACCAACCACTAGAGGTAGTAGAAATGAAAGGATATGGGAGAAGTGGACCTGTTTAGAAATTGTTCTTTGGAGCAAATCCCATCTGCATTGTCAGGAAATCAGCAATTCAGTTCAGGTCAGCAGTGGCAGCTCGATCCACTCGCAAACACTTCATGAATACACCAGCTGTCCAGTTTGGTAGAGTCGGGATAGCAAATATGAATTAGCAGTGGTGGTACTACCTAGCAGAGAAGTGAAGCCTCAGCCTCAGCTAGAGACAGCAGGAGGGACCAGGAGGAATGCTCAGCTGTGCCTCTCAGCAAAGTGAAGATCAGGGAAGATACGATACCAAGAAGTGTTGTATAGCTAGCTCTACTAGCTGCCCTTCTCAGAGTCCTATTTACACTCTCTCCAAATGTTATGTACCCTCCATGTGTCACCATGTGTCTTAGCTCTCAGCATGTGTGTCTGTCTCAGCTGACTTCATACTTCCAATCAGCTGAATCCATGGAAGCACCAAGAAGCCGCAGCACACCACCAGAAGTTTTTTTGGTGTATTTCTCTCTATGGAGTCCCACCAAATGGAGCTCAACTACACAGTGTAAGACAGATCAATACATGCATGTTGTTAGCAAAGAACCTTTTATCATGTATCCTTTTATGTGCTTGCTTTAGCCGAACGTCCTTGCATTTGTGTCTGCTTCAATCAAAGGTTCCTTCATGAGTCTGCCTTAGTGAAACATCTTTTTACCTGTGTCTGGTTTAGAAAGACACTGCTTCACATGTTTGCCCCAGCAAAACACCATCTGACTTTCCAAAGAAGCCTTAGGTTTCGACTTCACAGGAGTCCTCATTCACTGTTACCACCAGAAATCGATGCAGCCACTGTGGGAATCAGTGTGGGCAATTCTTGGATATTGATGCAGACATACAGGTTGGCACACACCAAACCAGATGCACTGTTCTTTAAAAACACCTTGGGAAAATGTCAAGGGTTGTAATGGTGTGTAACCGTCCATAACGCATGCTTTATTCCTAATCATTAAAGTTTTGGAAAAACATTTGATAATCAACTATTTTCATGCAGTTTTCCGCTCTCTTACTTGAAGGTGTCCCTCTAGCCTCTTGTAAAATCCCATAGCAACCAGGTCAGACTCGGGAAAGGGACCTAGGAGTTGTCTGTAGAGGTGTGGGGAATGATTTCTTAGCAAAGTGATGAATTAGAGCAGTCAAGGAAAAAGACCTTGTAACTTCTGCACTGGTATGTAGCATTTTAAAATAATATTAACTCCTTCCTGTCACAAATAAATAGTTTTCAAGTTATATAAACTTTATAATCATTTGCAAGGAAAGATCCTTAATATTGGATTGGTTTTATTCACAGGAATAGTCATGGCATTCCTGATGCATTCTTACCTTCATGTGACATCTATTAGGTTGTGCTGTATTAACAAAACCAAACTTCAGGTATTAAAGTAAATAAGGCTTCATTTTCTATTCATCCCACAGGAAAATATAATCTCTTATTGTCATTTATTTATAGTTTATCTATTAATTATGAGGCAAGGCACTGTTCAGCTCAGGCTAGCCTTGAGCTCAAGACCCTCTTCCCTATGCTTCTGAGTGCTAAGAGTGCAGCTGCTTCAGCTGGCTCATCGTTCTCCTTTCTGCAGTCTTAGCTGACGGAGTACCCACAATATCAAAGATTGCTAGTCACACTGACAGAAAGGTGGGGACCACACAAATCATGCGCATGTACTAGGAGTGGTGTGCGCTACAAGTCACAGCGCATTGGCCAGGACTTGTCTCATGGTCCCATTGGAGGAGGTCAAAAGCACAGCCCTATGTGCATCTACAGAACACAGATGATGAGCTATCTTCGGTGTCCAGTATTGGTGACTTCTTTCTCAATAACAGTGTCCATTCTCATATGGGAAACTGGGAATCTAAAAAGAAAGGAAAACTGGAACCTTCCATACCTTGGTCAGCAAATCCAGAAAAAAGACAAAAGCTGACAGGTGACTAGGGTAGATTTACATGATCAAGAGAGAACCTTCTAGAGCATTGGAAGCATAGGCAAGAAGGCATTTGCTAATGCTTCAGTGGTTCAAATTTTCATAGTTAATACTTTTTAAAATCATACATGAAACTATAGACACCTTATTTATAGATAGATAGATAGATAGATAGATAGATAGATAGATAGATAGATAGATAGATAGATAGACAGACAGCATGGACATCATTAAGCATACAACAGACATTTAAGGTGAGAAAAATTAGTATGTATACTAACCTGCCTCCCAGTCCATGTAATTTCTCCTACTCTTCCTGGATGCCTGTACTGGATTCACTTTGGAAGAACAGCCTTAAAGATGAAAAGAAGTTTATATTTTACTTATAGAGTCCAACATGTCAATAATATATGTTGTCCAGAGCAGCAGCTTGTACGTACATCCCTGAGTTCAAAGTCAACGAAGCCTGCTGAGGGAGCACCATTCGGGTTTCTTTAGGGATGCATCCCCGATAGGTCGCACATGCTCCTATGGATGGCCACACACGTGTGCACATACCCCACACCAATTCATATACCAGCCACACTAATTAGATTCAGCAGGTTATTTTTTTTTAAAGACCACATGGAGTTGAGAGTGGGCATGATGTGGGGGCAGCTACATGAGGGGTTGGAGAGGAGAAGCAGAGATAGATATGATAAAAATACATTGTATAGATATATAAAATTCTCAAAAAATAAATAAAATATTATTTTTAAAAGAAATGAAAGAAAGGGTAAGTAATATGTGCCTGATTTTCTATTTACATATTTCTAGAAACACATATTTGTGTTTATATTTAACTAAAATATGTGAGATATTCATTGTAGAAAAAAAGTTAATATATCCTCTCCCGCAAATGTCTTTAAAATTATCTATGCTCCCAGATATAACTTAATATCTTGATGCATTTACTCCTTCTCTGCACAGCTATCCATAAGGGTAAGCATTTTTTAAAAGAAATTGTAATAAACAAATTGCTTTGCAATCTCCTCTTCCCAAGGAACACAGATGAACAATGCATTGCGTATTCTTCTGCATCACTTTTATAACTTTTATCGCTTTCTTTATTTCAATGGTAATATATGTTCATTGTGAAGTCTTATTCAACATGTACAAGTAAAAAGAAGAATAAAAATCACCCACTTTCTATTACCCAGATGTAGCCTCTTTTAATATACTGCAGTTAATGCTCTTGTCCAGTCTCTTTTCTGTGCACTCAATTTTCCATTAACGGGGCTGCATTGTCCCCGGCCTTCGGGAGTCTGTGTTATCACTGGATGTGTGTTGTGAACGCCTTACCATGTATGAAAGGCTCCTCTACAGGACCATTCCAGTGACTCTGTATGACAGTGTCTCCAAGTCTGAGTCCTCCAAACACTGTTATAAACGACTCATACAGAAATATTGAGACAAAAATAAACTGTGTAGCAAAATACGTTTGCAAAACACTGCTCATTGGACTACGGCAATGCATATTTGCTGCTAAATTCTGAAAACTTCATGACTAAAAATGTGGTTTATCTCTGTTCCACAGGGTGTTCCTAGAGAATTTGATCATGGATGGCTTTGGGGGGACCCTAAAATCATCCTGCAGAGTCATCTGAACAGTCTCACCTTAGTATTTTCATCCTGACTTCCTGAGTGTTTACATGCACAGTGTAAGTACAAATATCAGCAGCAGCATAAATAGGTTTGTGTGTTTTTTTATACTTTCATACAATTTATGATTAATTCAATAAAAGAGCATTTGAAGGTGGGCATGGGATCACAGGCCTTTATAGGCCTAGCACTTGGGTAGGTGATTTCTGTGAGTTCAAGCTTAGCTTGGTCTCCACAGTTAGTTCCAAGCCACTCTGGGCTACTAAGACTCTGCTTCAGAGAGAGAGAGAGAGAGAGAGAGAGAGAGAGAGAGAGAGAGAGAGAGAGAGAGAGAGAACTTTAAAGATTGCTTCCCTGACAAACTTCTTTTTAGAAATATTGAATTTATTTGTGGGAAATATTAACTTTCTACTGTGAAAGCGTGAGAATACCCAGCTAGGAACAGCCATGCTAACACTGGGTGCTATTAATTAAAAAGAAAACACATAACTGGTTCCTCTAGCTCAAATGCAGTGAATGTTTAGGGTAGAGAACAGTTTACATAATGATGAATAAAGAGAAAGTAGCCATAATCCCACACTCAGAGATAATATCATCAGAAAGGCAGGAGCTGAGGATACAGCTCAGCTGAACATGAAATCTCCTGGGCCATCCCCAGCCCTGCAGAAAACATAAGCATAGAAGGCAGTATATAACAGTGGGTACTTCATCCTTTTAAAAGGCTGCTGGCCCAAGCCTATAACCCCACCTGCTTAGGAAGCTGAAGCAGAAGATTGTACATTTAAGGCCAGTTTAGACAAGGTAGAGAGACTCCTGTGTGCTGATTGGTTGTTTGTCAGACTGACACAAACAGGAGTCATCTGGGAAGAGGCCATCTCTGTTGACAAATTGCCTCCATCAGATTGGCCTTTGGGCAGTCTATGAGAACATTTTCTTGACTGATGACTGATGCAGAAGGGTCTATCCCACTATGGCTGGTACCACCACTATATAGGTGGTCCTGAGTGCTATAAGAAAGCAGGCAGCCGGGCAGTGGTGGCGCACGTCTTTAATCCCAGCACTTGGGAGGCAGAGGCAGGTGGATTTCTGAGTTCGAGGCCAGCCTGGTCTACAGAGTGAGTTCCAGGACAGCCAGGGCTACACAGAGAAACCCTGTCTCGTAAAACCAAAACAAAAAACAAAAACAAAAACAAAAACAAACCCCAAACAAAAAAAGAAAGCAGGCTATGCAATCATGAGGACCAAGCCAGCAAACAGCACCCCTCCATGCCCTCCGCTTCAGATCCTGCATGCAGGTTCCTGCCTTGAGTCCCTGTTCTGACTTCCCTTAATGAAGGAATAGAGAGCCTAAGTTGAAATAAACCCTTTCATCCTCAAGTTGATTTTGGTCAGTGTTTTATCATAGCAAGAGAAAAGCAAGCGAAGAAACTCTGTTTCAATATATAGTTTAAAAATATAGCTTGGGGTATAACAGCACCAGTGCATTTGTCTAGCATGTGCAAGGCTGTAGATTCGATTTCAAGTGCTGCAGACAACGAATGTCTTAAACTGGAAATTATGCACACTCCCTATCTTGTCATTCTATACTTAGCACTGCATCCTTAAACATTACCCCGCTACCCCGTTGCTTAAATTTGAGTCCCCATCCTTCCAGAACTAAGCCATTTATCATGTTCGTTAACTCTTAACATTAAGTAATTACTATTTTTCTGTTGAGGTCTTTGCTTTTACTTGTTTGTTTATGTGCTTTACAAATTAAGGAACTTAACTATTTTTCATGTATGTTGCTGATAGTTTTCACAGATGACTGTTTAGTTTTCAGTTTCGCTTATATATTTATACGATGCTTTTACATGCATGGATTTCTATTTTTATGCTAACAATTATTTTCATTAAGCTTGTAGTTTCTTCAGATGTGATCGTCATACAATAATTAGGAGTCTTTCTACATCTCAGTATTGATAATTTTCTAAACATTTGCATCTTTAATTCAGTCAGAAAAACCTAAAGCAGAGGTCAAATCCAAAGTGATGGATATGTGTCCTTAATATATTAATACTTTCTCTATATGGCATAGGTTTTCATGTACGTATCTGTTATGCATGTATCTGTCATATCCCATCCTAGTCGTCTCTCTCAGGATCTTAATGATGCTTAAAATATGTCTTATCTCCCCCTTTGTCCTGCGCCCACATCCCAATACTGTGTTACTTGCAGCATGTCCTTTGTGCCAGCAAATTCTACCCATTTAACTCCATACATTCAAAGACAAAGTTGCATGCAGATTACTGTTGAGTACATGCATTCATTAAAACTCTCCTAAAAATATTTTTTCAGATTCCTATTGTTCAATCTTAAACAATGTCTTGCCCTGTCAAAATAGACTGCTACTCACCCATACTACCTCCCAAAGGGTAGCTAATGGAGTGAAGATAGCATTTGGGGAAATTGTTTAAGACAGTTACCATGGAGGAGGCATGGCTGGGTCTTTAAATAGAGAATGCTGTCTTTGTTTCTCTCAGTATGGTTTTGTTGTTTTGTTTGGTTGGTTTTTAAATAGGAATTTAATAAGAGGGAGTAGAATCAGCCAAAACTAATGATGTTTTTAAAGTCATAAGTAATTTTGATTATTGGTAAACTACTCAAAAACAAAACTTTTTAAAAATAGTTTGAACTGAGATATCTTGTGTGAGTGGAAAGAGCTCTCTCAGAAGCCATAGATTGTTAAGCAAAAATTCCCATTAGCAGCGGTGGGGTAGCTCCCTACATTTTTGGTCAGGGAGACCCAGGAAGCCACCAAAACAATATAGGCAACTGTATTTGTTGTTGACTGCCCATCAGAACTAGGTGGTAAGACCTTATTGCTGAAGGTACAGAGAAATCAAGTTAGAACTGGGTTAATAGCTTCTTACCTTCAGGGTAACTTTAATGGTTCCAGAAGGTGCTATACAAGCTGCTGAGGTAGAACTCTCATAATCAGCGGTGGATCCTGAGGTAAACAGCTGCTTTCTGTTTGGACTTGATGCCTCCTCCACAGGAAGGAATTCACATCTGATCCTCTAAGCCCAGTCAAAATTCCAGGACTGAGGAAGTTGTAGGCCCTGGTGGGAACACAGCTTACTAAATGACGTAATGTGGTCATCTAGGTCCTTTCTACATAGATAGCATTATGCCAATACATTGGTGCTGCTGTGAGATTTAGTCAGAAAAGCTTCTTTTTCAGTAGTTAGCAATGACTGCAGAGACTTGTAACAGGTGAAAATACAGAAAATACATTGTTCTTGGGTATCCAGCTGTAAATGGGTCAAATATGTCTTCCTACTGAAGGCTAAAAAAACAAAGTGCAGAAAAATATAAAATCTCCAAAAGAGCGGTGTGGGATGCGAACACGCAGGCATAGCATGACCACTGCACTCATGAACTCAAGCAGTTATGACTAGATGTATAGGATCTGTACAAGATCCCTGAGCCTTAGAGCTAGGGAGCAGGATAGAGAGGTCCCACTTAGAGCTGGGCATCCCACAGTCTCATGTTCTCTGTATGTTTTCAGTTGTAGGTCTCTGTATTAATTACCATCTTCTGTATAAGGAAGCTTCTCACATATATTATCTCAGAAAGGGGGGCAGAAAGATTGTAAGAGTCAGCAGCAATGGGTACCAGCAAAACATGGTTTTCCAGACACAACAGGGCAGCTCTGCATATGAGCTGAAAGTGTCAATAATTGCATACATGAGACCTATACAAGATCAAGCCAGGCAAAATCTTAGCAAGTGGGGAGAAGGTTGTCAGGAAACTTGGCCCCTAGCTGGGGAGGAGCTAGGAAAGAGAGAAAGGTGTCTTCTGGGATGTAGTCCCTCAGAGGCTACCCACACTCTGACACATGGCCCCATTCCCGTGCAGGTACTGCCAACGCTCAGTAAACTTTATGGGTTTAAACAAGAAAGGGAGAAGAGATGAAACTGGGAAGAAATAGTGATGGTGGGAAACAGAGGAGGAGTTTAAAGGGAGAGAATGAGGTGGGCTTGATCAAAACACATTTGCATGTCTGAAATTTTGATCTATAAAAATGAAGCCTCTCGCAGGGCAGTGGTAGCGCACGCCTTTAATCCCAGCACTTGGGGGGCAGAGGCAGATGGATTTCTTAGTTCAAGGCCAGCCTGGTCTACAGAGTGAGTTCCAGGACAGCCAGGGCTACACAGAGAAACCCTGTCTCAAAAAAAACAAAAAAAAGAAAAAAAGCCACATCTCTGATGAGGGCTAAGAGGTTCAGTAATTTATATGAATAAAGGCAAGAACTAAAGTGGGAGTTCATTACTATCTCCATTTAGCAAAATAGCAGTTTTAGGTTCTCCCCTAGACCTACAACTTAGCCATCCACAGGGTTTTGCCCAGTTAAGAGTATTAAGCTTGAATTTCATCTGGTGGAGTGGGCCTTAAATCCAGTTTCAAAGAGGTTGGTTCCTCTCATAGTCCATGCCTCTGTGGCACGAGGGGGAATATCTTGCCATCCAAGTCATGACAATAGCTCCCAGAATTCAGATCTGGGTAAGTCTGCTTATTACTTTTCTCCCCTGGTAGCATGCATAGTACCTTCCAACACTATGAAAACTGAAAGATGAAGCTTCTAGATCAGAATCAATTTGACTTTTCTATGCACTGTGACTCAAGAATCCAGTGTCTTCAGCAATAGGACCTTACTAGCAACTTCTGGAGGGTAACAAAGAGCATCGGCAACAGCCCCTAATGTTCAGGTAGTCTGTAGGAACCTACTGACCAATAACTCAAAAACAGGTAACCTTTATATGACACTGGGCTTCTTATTTTATAGTTTATGGTGTCTGAGGGAGGCAGTCTCTCCCCATTATATGGTAACTCCATTTAAACTCTGTGTGTGTGTGTGTGTGTGTGTGTGTGTGTGTGTGTGTGTGTGTGTGTGTGTGTGTGAAAATAGATGGAAGGAGGCCCTACACTCATGCACATACTGGCAGCACTACGTGGTCTCAGTAGGTTTAAAAATTAAAACACAAATGGGGGGGTGAGTAGAAGAGGAACTATGTGGGGATAGGGAGTCAATTTGATCAAAACACAATAAACGCATATATAAAATTACCAAACAATAAAAATGGATTTAGGTTTCTTTATTTTGATTTTTATATGCATGAATGTTTTACCTGCAAGTATGTATGTGTACCATATGTCCCTGGTCCCATGGATGCCACAAGAGGGCAAAAGGTCCTCTAGAACTGGGGTTATGGATGTTGCTGTAAGCCACTAGGTGGGTGCTGAGAACCAAAGCAGTTAGAGTACAAGTGCTCTGAGCCACTGAGCTGTCCCTCCAGCCCCCCCCCCCCGCAAAAATTCAATATTTGCTTTACACATGACTTAGCCCAGAAAAAAATGTCATGGAAGTGAGGGTTATTCATAGACCAGACTTTTTCTAAGAATTTGTATGCATTTATGGTTGACTGGGAAGAGAGAGACATTTTAATCAGTGGTATAGACAATGATTCTCCTATAAACAAACTTTAACCCATGCACCTGTAAGAACTCCCCCCTAAAATACCTCATTAGATTAAGGAAAACAAGAAATAAACAAACAAAAGGTACATGGAGAAAATGGAGATAGAAGGAAGAAGGAGACAACGGGGAGTGAAAGGGAACAAGAAGAATAACAAGAGGATGATTATTGTCAAAACGCTTTTCATTCATATGAAAGCATCATGATGACATTTTGTGCATAATTGATGTACACTAGCAAAAACAAATTTTGGTTATCCAATCCCAAGTGATTAATCCTAAACACACATGCATACATGCAATACTAAACAGAATCAATAAGCTGCTGCTGCTGCTGCTGTGGGGGTGGGTGGGTATGTGTGTGTAAAACAATAATAATTAACAAAGATGAAGTCATGTGTTGGGGAGGTAGAGAGAAGGTAGAAACTATACATATAGTATCATGAATTAAACATTCAAAAATTAAAATGTATTTTTCTCTCTCTCTCTCTCTCTCTCTGTGTGTGTGTGTGTGTGTGTGTGTGTGTGTGTGTGTGTGTGTGTGTGTGTGTGTGTAAGGTATGGGAAGTAGGTGGCTACATGTGGATGTGGGTGTGGGCATGCACACCCATACACACATGTGGAGGCCGAACTCTGGTGTGTGTTTTCCCTTACTGCTCTCAGGTGACCACACTAGCAGAGCAGGTGCCCCACCCCGAGCATCTCCCCCAACCCAATAGAAACAGATCTGAAGAATGGAAGGGGAGCATAATTTAAAAACAGCAAAACATTTCCCATAATCCCATGAAAAACAGACAGCAACCAGGTAAGACTATAAAACTTAGAGAAACACAAATTCAAGATGACTGGATTAATGGAAGATTAGAAATGAGAGCTGACAGAGATGTAGAACAAATTCAAAATTTTTAAATAAATGAAAATTATTTCAGAAATGGAATATGGATAAAAAGAGGCACAAGGGCCAGTCATGAGTACATTCTTTAACAGGGCAACCCCATTTCTAAGACTCTGGGATGGCAATTCCTGGTTGTCAGCTCACTGCATCTTAAGTCAGCTAAAACGCAAGCTACTGGGCACTGCTGTGGGAGATTTTCTTGATCAGATTATCTGAGGGGGAAGACTCACCCTAAATGTGAACCACACCCTCTCGCAACAACCCAAATAACAGAATATGGAAGACAGAAACTTTCTGCCTGCTGCCTGCTTGCCCTCATCTTGCCGGCAAGTTTGTCTATCTGTCTATCCTGTTGCTACAGCATTTCTTCCCCAGGATTAGAACCAACTTCTGGCTTCCATTACAGACTGAAGACCAGTAGCTCTCCAGAAACCCTCCAGGCCTTCAGCATCAGATTGGGACTGCTGAGATACCCAACCTCATGGACTGAGCAACTAAAGAGTTCTCACTTTCTCCAGTGTGAGACAGCTTTGTTGTTATACCTGGATGCACCACGTGCTGGAAACCAACCTGATAAATCTCCTTTAACCCCCCCACACCTATACATACACATACACATACACATACATATACATTCTTTCTATTGGTTCTCTTCTTTTAGAGAACCCTGACTATGCTCAAATATGCTTGAACAAATGCATAAATGACATAGACATAAAGCTATCATATCATTGATCATATTTTAGAGAGGATGTATGTGGTGACACATGCTTATGACCTAGGACTTCGGAGACAGGAGCAGGAGGATTACCATAAGGTCAAGTCTAGCTTGGTCTTCATTGCAAGTTTCAGATCAACCGGAAGTACATAGTGAGACCCTAAATTAAAAACAGAAGAACGATCGCCCATCAGGAGGAGTCTGGCTGGCATAATTTTGATGTTTCTGCACATAGCAGAGTCCTGTGAGGCTGTGAGAAGTAATCTGTTTGTGCACATCTATGTAATGATCTTCAGGACAAGACATGGAGCAAAACAAACAAGCAAACACACACACACACACACACACACACACACACACCAAGTGAGAATACAAACCACAATCATTTTTAAGTAGTGATAACAGCAGGAGATATCAGTGCAAGCTACACTTTATCAAATATACTATATTCTATAGATTTTACTTTGAGACTTTTTAAAATAATAATTTAAAAAACCTCTACAATTACAGCATAGGTGGGACAAGATTGTTGAGTGATAGTAGCTTCATCTTGGGTGCATAAGGTTGTTACTGCTCGTTTGCTTTAGCTTGAAGGATAAATTCACAATAAAAGGTTTTCTAGGATGTTATCATGGCCAGAACATCCTAATTCTGCCTTTGAACCATCATCTTTCTCTATATCTCTATACTTCTGACAGAAAATGCAGGGGAGATCGCTGTCTACTATTTGATCTGACTCTGCTCCTGAATCTTAATGCAGAAGCTGAGTAAGATGAACTGGACCATATGGACCAGGAGGCTGGTGCCACAAGGGCCCCTCTCTCTCCTCATTGCTGATGCTACCTCTGCAGAGAAAGCCCAGCCCACTGTTGCCTAAAGGAGAATTTCTCTTCTCCAATATTCCCTGTTCTAGAAAATGCATCCAAATCACTTTTATTAAATCTAAGTGCCCAGAGAAAGAATAGGGAAGGAGTTGGAGAGAAAGGGACTAGAAAGACCTGCGAAGAACTGGAATATTTGGCATCTTTTAATTTGCCAACACTCAAATCTTCCTCAAGCTCTCTTTGTTCCAGGGAAACCAAAAATGTGAAGTCTGTGGTCCATCCTTTCCTCGATATCCATGCCTGGTCCACACGCTGTATCCCATGGGCGCTGTCCAGATGCTGTATACTATGGGCCCTGCCCTTATGCTCTATACCGTGGGCGCTGCCCACACACTGTATACCATGGACCCTATGCAGCTCCACTTAGCTTTTCTCCTTTGCAATTCAACTTAGAGAAATTCCTCAAAGATTTTTTTCAGTTCATGCATGACCTCTTTTTCTTGTTACCACTGTGAATAGGATTTTTCTGTCCTTCCTTAAAAAGAGGTATTTCAGAAAGGGGCATTTAGATGCATAATCTCACTAGGGCTGCCACAACTAGGTGCCATAGACTGAATGGCTTCAAAGCAGAAATTCACTACCTTGCAGTTCTGCAGGCTGAAAGTGTGAGACCAAGGTGTTGTTGCTGTGAACTTTTGAAGCCCCTTGGCTTGGCTTATGGAATGCTGTCTTCTCCCTTTGTCTTCCTGTGATCTCCCACTGTGTATCTGTTCAAATCTACTCTTCCTCTTAATCACCTAAATTATACTAGCCCAGGGCCCGCCCTAACAGACAAAAATTAATTTAGTCATCCCTTCAATGACTCTCTCCAGTATTCTTTGGTACCAGGGCTTGGGCCTGAAACATAAATTTGGGAGGGGACACAAGTCAGTCTGTAACAGATGCCGTGGCTCAAATTAAATAGAATCAGATGGCTGGAGATATGTTGTGGGGGTGACTGGAGCACACAGGGTGAGCCAGAGAAATAACAGGGAAGGAGCTGCTGAAAGGCGGGGTGAGGTGTTCCTGACAGAAGTGGGTGTTGGACAATGAGATCCAGACCACAGATCAAGAAATAAATAATGGTGGCTAAAACGGAAAGGAGGAAAGAGATGAAGAAGAATGTGGACTCTTTTTACCTTGAGGAGGTTCAGTAGCTATGCCGCCCCACCGCTTCTATTTTTTTTATAAACTGGATGACAAGAACATAAGGTGATGTGATAAAGAAGAGTTGGAAACATCAAAAATAGCCTGGAATGTGCTCCATGGAGAAGAACTGAGGGTTGGTAAAGACACCTGTGTCTCATAAAGGCTGCTGAGAGAAGCAGGGAAGGTGACTGGAACTGGTAGTGACCAGGTATCACAACTGGGGAAACTGATGGATGAAAGCTTGTGTATGTCTTAAACCTATGTGAAAGACAGTAGCACAGGATAACAAAAATGTGGCACAGATAAATGGAGCATTATTCAGCCCACGAGAATGGAATCATGCCGTCTGCAAGAAAATGGACAGAACAGGAAATCGCCATGTTAAGCAAAATAAGCCAGACTGAGAAAGACACAGAAATAAAAAGAATACAACAATTAAGGAGTAAAAGGTGGACCAGTGGGAGGAAGAGGGAAATGAGTGGAGCCAACAAGAGAAGTACCAAATAGGAACAAAGTATATTATATTTATGTACAAAAATGTCACAAAATTAAAAGCACTATTTTGTGCAATTAATATATACTAACTAAAGATTAACTTTTTTAGTTCTTCCCGTTTGCAGATAATACAACCCTCATCTATTTAGAAGACTGTTTTTTAAGATTTATTTATTTTATGTATATGAGTACACTGACACTGTTTTCATACACACCAGAAGAGAGCATCAGATCCCAATACAGATGGTTGTGAGCCACCATGTGGTTGCTGGGAATTGAACTCAGGACCTCTAGAAGGGCAGCCAGTGCTCTTAACCGATGAGCCATCTCTCCAGCCTCAAAAGGTTAACATTTTAAAGAGATGGCTCTCAGAGAAGAAAGATCTTCCTAAACATAAATGTCGAAAAAGGAAAAGAAAAGAACATTACTGAGTTTGACTACATAATTACACACCTCTGCTAATAAAATGCAATTAAGACAAATTTTATATCACAAGTAACAGAAATCTTGCACTAAAATATTGAGAAGCATTTTCAGCTAAAAAGTTGTAAAGATTAGCGTTCCCGGCATTCGCATGTGTGTGATAATTAAGGCTGCCATTCCCATGTTCAGATGCATATAAGCATTGACATTTTCACAGCAGTTGGGAAAATAAGAGCTCAAGTCAGAGTAGTGGTTCTCCACTTGGCGAGATCCTTCAGGAGGCCTTAACGTTCTTCCTTTGAGTTAGCCTCTCCATTATAGGAGAACAAACTGAAGGATTTCTTTGCACAAGAGTGTTCATTGCTAAATCATACGTAACTTCGAGGAAAAAGCATCCGCCTGCCAGGTTTAATGCACATGCTGGAATTGGTTATATAAATTTTGACACATCCATATTCTAGAATACCATGGGGCTATTAAGAGTCGTGTTGCAAAAGCAAAATTAATAGGGGAGAAATGCTTGCAACATAATGTTTGGGTGTGGAGCAGACGTGGCGGAGAATGTTGGGGCTCATCCCTACGAAGGTTAAAAAGTGATTGGTGCATTAAATAGAGTTAACTGGGCCACATGGCGGCTGGCTGGGGTGGTCGGGAGCACGTAACATAAGAAAGCAACTTGGTGTTCTATGTACACGTAAAAAGGGACAAACACAAAGGAACCACGGGGTGTTTTGATGAATGCTTTTAAAGTCTCCATTTTATTCTGGAAATTCTTCTTCGGTGCTGGAATGTTTCATATTATAAGCACCTCTCCTTCCCAATAGAGAAGTCCAGAACTAGCTTTCCCAGCATCCCTTGCAACTAGAGCATGACCAGATGACCTGGGCCCTGCTAATCCTTCCTGAAATCTGGGTTTGGTGAAAAGGATTCTGGGTAACAGATGCTACCTGGAAGGCATTTGCTGCTGAGAATATCCTGATGTGTTTGGAAGAGGCTTCTGGAAGAGCCCTCAGCAGCAACATGATGCTTCTGGAGCTGTCTGGCCGTGAGTGTGCACTCTACTGCTTTTCTGTAGTTTCCACATTTGACTCAGCCACCAGAAAGAAGCTCCTACTATAATCTTAAAAATCTTTTCTGTTAACATGAGTTAATTAGACTGTTTGCAAACAAGCACATTGATTGCTTTAGACTTCATTCTAGTTGTGGTGCCTGGTAAGCATTCAATACTGAAAACATATTTACCTCAGTTACTCCTCTTGTTACGGTATCCTCAAACAGTAAGTGGCAGAGCTAAGAATGAACCCTCACATCTACAATAACCTGAAACCCACTTGCTAACATAGAACACACCTCTACCCCTCTGCAACCCTGTGTTTTACTCCTATAGAATGAGCAAACTGGAATGGAAATACCTCTAAGTTTCTTTCCATTGTAAATAATTAAATAGTTCTGTATTCTGGGAGATTCTTTCCATCATTGAAAAGTCAACAAATCCTTACTGGACATCTGACATGATGGTCATCTTCCTAACATCCTGCAAAGACCCTAGCAGGATGAAATGGGGCAGAACCTGCTGGTGACCCAGGGGCTTGGACCACAAAGTCCGTCAATGCTTTTCCAACCATGGAGAGGCTTTGGAGTTGCTTTCAGTAGCCCTGTGCTCACATTCCCATAAGGAGGTTGTAACCATCTTGTCCACCCTGCAGCCACCAGCAGCATTGACCTTACAAATGCTTTACCAAGGGAGCCTTAATGGTTTTGACAGAGGTGCTGAAGCAATGCATTCTGGTAGATGAAGTAGAGATACAAGACTGGGAGATCTGGCTGTTCTCCCAGCTCTGTTACTTATAGCACGTCCCTGAGCAAGCCCTATGGCCTCTTCAATCCCCGTGATCCCCGGAAACACTGAGCACCATGGTACAAACCAAATGAGATAATGCAAGTGGAAGCGCTCTGAGAACTGAAAGGCATTACACAGGCTCACCAACTCGATGGGGCTATTATTAATGTAGAGAGCAATCGAAGGATCTAAAACTGTCTCCATTTGAATAGTGTTTCCTATTTTGCAGCATGGTTTTCTCGTTTTGTCTTCACATGTGAGAAACTGGGGCAGTTATTATTATCTCCATTTCACAGATGAGGAAACAGGACAAGCAGCAGTGCCAGCCCTGGGAGCCAGGCATCCAATTCCAACCCACATACCCTCCTGCATATTTGCAGGTACTCCATCCCTGTCCACTTTGCAGGAACACAGCCTGGATGGCAGAGTGTGCCTGTCAGCAGTGCAGGTGGAGGACGTCTGCAGAATGTTAATCCTTAGGAAGATATGTGGTCTGCAGTACTCTGGACCTTCAGCTGAGCTTCCTAGGAAAATACATGTAGACTTGCAGTTTCTCAATAGCAGTGGAGAGGCTATAAAACCTAAAATAGGGTGTTAAATGCTAAATAAGACCTAGATAGAGTATTGGTCCATTATCTGTTGCCAATAACATAATACCAGGGACTGGTATTATGATTTCTACAGAAAAGAAGTTCCTTTTGGCTCATGATCCTAGAAGCTCCGGTGGTCAAGGGGCTGCATCAAGGAATGGCTGACTTGCTGACAGAGTCCTTAAATGCTGCAGAGAAGCCTGTGGCCAATGACAGGAAGTGTGCATGCATGTATTCCACAGTCTCAATCTCTCCTTGCAAAGCCACCATAATTCCACTGGCTTTGATCCAAATCACCTTCCAGAGGTCCCACCACTAAATACCATGGCCAGAATAACCTCATAGCAGTTCAAATCCAGTATGAACCAGCCTAGAAAGAAATGGCCAGTTGATACAATGGTAGGTAAAAACAGATGTTACTACAGCAGCCAACCACATTCTGATTAGATTAAAGGCCTGCTTCACAAGATAAAACTCATGCCTATCAACTGAGCTAAGAATCTCTGGCTGGTTATGTCACAGGCCCCATGGCAGAACCTACTACTATTATTCTACTAGATAGACAGAGTATCAAACTTTGCTCTAACTACTTACCTTATACCTATAAATTCATGCAGCCTCAACCTCATCAGAGAAGCTTCTTTTTGCAATAGATGGCAATTAATGCAGAGACTCACAACCAGTGAGTGTGCAAAGAGTAAAAGACTGAGGCATGCTCAGCCCTGAACGGAACAGCTATATCCCACCCCTCCTTGAAAGGTTCATGGATCATCATGGAAAGGGGCTCAGGAAGATTGTAAGAGCCAAATGTAGTGGACGTCTGCAGCAAACAGTTTTCTAGGTATGACAGGACTTTTGTGTACATGAATGGCTAGGACTGCATACATAAGATATGGACAAGGTCAAACCACCCCACAGTTGCTTATTCTCTGCATTTCAACTAGCTTTGAATCTTTATAATGGTCTCTGTCTTCTGCAAAAAGAAGTCTTTTTGATGAGGGACGAGAGCTACACTTACCTGTGGGTATATATGTATAGGATACAGTCAGAAATATATCGGTTTAGGGAAATGGAAATACTGGGTTTTCCTCTCAGGTCTAGAACATCTGCAGCCATGGCTAGGCTTATAATACCAGACATGAATTCCCACCTACTGAGTGGTCCTTAGATCCAATTAGACAGCTTATCTTGGTTACCTCCAAGATAAAAGTGCCTTATTGTACCAGTGAGGATATCTTGCTTATCTAGTCATTCTTGTGGTTCATAGGCTCTAGAGCTGGGTGGGACCATTGACTGCCCCATTCTATTGGCAGCTTGCATAGTATCTCCAGATTCGGTGAGAAATGGTCCTCAGGGTCAGGGAAGAGGTTTCCAGGTCAGTTTTTGCTCGGTTCTTCAAGGTCCTATAACTAGATTCTGTGCTATCTTCAGCAGTGGGATAGGGTCTTACCTTCACGTTCTGAAAGACAACCAAGGGCAATGACAAGAACTCATATTCCTGTTACCAATAACTCAAGGAGAGTTTTCTATATCAGGCACTGGGATTTCCATTAGAAAGTTCCTGGATCTTGAGGGGAAGCATGATCAGCCCATCTGGAATAACTCAATTAACAATTGAGAGAGAGAGAGAGAGAGAGAGATTTAAAGATAGATGGATAAATAGACAGACAGATGGGTAGATAGATAAATGATAGATGCATTAAGTTTATAAAACAACATTTTCCTGAGCCTTTTTCAATTTTTTGAGCTAGTGTGAATTTTAAGAGGGCAAATAGTAACACATACCACTCATATCCACAAAGTTCTCCCAACCTGATTATGGTCTTCCTGTGATCCCACAGCACCAGCATCAGCCTCACTCCAGGGGTGGCAGCTTTAGGCTATAGCAGAGCCACCAACAGCAAGTTAATGTCTATTCAGAACATTCAGGGTGGAGATTCACAGTCCAGTGTGCTGTAGCTGTCAGTGAAGCCATTATGAAAAGAACTTTACAGTTGACCTCTCAATGAGTACTCTTATCCAACTGCAAGTTCAAAACCAGCCTGAGACAGGGTCTCACAGTTCTTAGAAACGACTCAGCAAAGAACATGTGGTTGAAATTCTTCATTTGAAACCCAGTAGTCCCGGGGTGTGGCTGGATTCAATCTAATGATTGACAGGAGCATCTTCTGAAGGCAGAGTGTACTTCAAGCTCTGTCATTTGATGAATTTACTCTGTCTATGACATGAGTTAGCTTCAAATCAAGATATAAGCAGACCCCCATATTCCCACTTTTTTTCATTTATAGATGATGCATGATAAGAAGAAAGCTGCTCCAGGGAATGGCTAATCCAAAAAGAAAGAGTATGGGAGAGACCTGAACACAGTTTCCATATGGCACTTGGTGTGTGGTGCTCTGGCAGAAAAGGGACAACCAGGCTGAAGACCCACAAGCATGAAGTAAGTGTTCTGCAGCCCCAGCCCCAGCCCAGATGCTGGGTATTTCTAAGCTTCTGCATTATGGAGTAGTTAGTTATTCAAAATACTGCTGGCGCAGTGGCTTTATCTGAAGCATTGATTTTAAATTATAGGGCCTACTTGGATTTAGAAAAGAGTCATGATTCTTCGGGAGTAGCTGATAAGAACTGCTCTACAATGTATGAAGCAAGAGATGTTCGATCCCTTTATCTTTCCTCAAGAAAATTAACTACAGCACCATGTTTGCAAGTGCAAAGGGGTGACTTGTCTAATATTTTCAGTTCTAGACTCCCTCCTCACATGTGGTCCTTATAAAAGTCCAGACAAATCGAAAAGGAACAAAAGATGTTCCCATTTTTGCCCCTGCTTCTTCAGGCTTTAGTGTCGTAGACAAGTTCAGAAATCACAGGGCTAAATCAATGGTTTTACATTCTAATGACTGGAAGTCCTTGGGTGATATTGAGTCTGGCATTATAAATAGGTTTGTGCCCACATTGTTTACAGCGTTTACATGAAGTTGAGATGCTATCAGGGCTGTAGAAACAAATCCACATTTCCCTGGCTATTCAAGTTTCTTTTTATGCCTCTCAAAAAATTTTTATATTTGTATTTTTTCAGGGCATGACCATTTCTTACCAGTTTTTACAGGAGTTTCCCGTTGCTAAGGTTAAATGCTAAGTCCCATTGCGTCACTTCTCACCCCTTCCCAAGGCCCCACTACTCCATTCATGTGGAGCAACCTGAACAGGCCATCATTACCTTTATGCTTGCTTAGGCTCCCCTCTTAGGGTCTGTGTTGGGCCATCTCTTACCTCACTTCACAGTCTAGCCTTATCAGCATCCTTCAGTGGGGCCAAGATTCAAGTGAACTAGTCCAAGTACCAAGATGTAGATTTTAGAGAGGTTTTCTAGACTGTCAAGTGTCTCCTTAGCCTTTGTACCCTGGACACACCCTTCACCCTATCACACACTCAGCCTCACTATTTAATGCTTTCCTTCAAGAACAAGACCTACTGAAAAGAAGTTGTGTCTGCAGACTGACCAATGAGAATTTCAGTACTGTGGAGAGGTTGGAATGTTGCAGATCCAGAGGCTAATTATCTTATCTCGGGCTAGTTCTAGCCCTCTAGAACAGCTATACCTTACCCATCTCTATATCAGAACTAACATCCTGTGACTAGTAAAAAGCCCTTTATAATCTATTCACTTAGAAGGCCACTAGTGTCCATCAATCTAAAACCTAAGAATGACATCAGAGAGCATCTTGGGCCTAGAGAAAACCTTTTCCCATCTGCCTTTCTGATGTATCCACCAATGTCTTTTAAACTTGCCTTGAGTTACGACCTCCTTTGTTCTGTCAGACTATACAGACTACGTGAAAATGCTTCCACACTGGAACACAAACTTTGAGGTAACCTAACTCTGTGTTTCATCACCACTCAAAATGGCTCCAGAGTAAACTATCTTCTATTCCCTTTAAGATGAGAACTGTGATTTTTAACATTGATACCTTGATATGTTCAATAACTTTTCAACAAACAGCTTGTCGTTCTGTCTGCAGGCAAGCCCCACATGCCTCCTATATTGTACTTCTTTAAGACTAACTGTTAGTCGGCTTTCCATCACTGTGACAAAACACCTAAGGAAATAAAGTTACAGCTGAAAAGATTTATTTTGCCCCATGATTTTAGAGTTTTCAGTTCATGCTCATTTGACTGTTGTTTGCTGAGGGTACCTGTGATGAGACAAAACATCCCAGTGGAGATTCAGAAGTACAAGACTTGTCACCTCGTAGTGGAGGAGCCAGAGTCCCAATGCCCCCTTTAAGATGCCCCAGTGTGTTAGGAAGGTTTCTACTGCTGGGATAAACACAGCAACTAAAAGCCTCTCGCAGTGTCAAAGTTCAGATAGATAAGACAAAGAGCTCCTAGGAGAGCCTGGGAGAGTCATATATAATCCCAAGTTCAGCTGTCCACAAGAGATGCAGCCTTGGCCCCTCTGGACCAGTTTTCCTGCATTGACCATGAGGAAACACTTTACCAGAAGAGTTCAGCTCCTTCAGTCCTTTCTCTAACTCCTCCACTGGGCACCCTGTGCTCAGTCCAATGGTTAGCTGCCAGCAGAAGCTGGAAAGAACCCAGATGTCCTTCAACAGAGGAATGGATACAGAAAATGTGGTTCATTTACACAATGGAGTACATCGATTAAACACAATGACTTTATGATATTCTTAGGCAAATGGGTGGAGTTAGAAAGTATCATCCTGAGTGAGGTAACAAAAGAACACACATGGTATGCACTCACTGATATTAGCCCAAAAGCTCGGAATACCCAAGATACAACCCACAGACCACATGAAGCTCAAGAAGAAGGAAGACCAAAGTGCGGATGCTTCAGTCCTTCTTAGAAGGGGGAACAAAATACTCACGGGAGGAAATAAGGAGACAAAGTGTGGAGCAGAGACTGAAGGAAAGGCCATCCAGAGGCTACCCCACCTGAGGATTCATCCCACATACAGACACCAAACAGACACTATTGTAGATGCCAAGAAGTGCTTGCTGACAGGAGCCTGATATAGCTGTCTCCTGAGAGGCTCTGCCAGAGCCCGACAAATACAGAGGTGAATGTTGGTCTGCATTCTTATACCACCCAGGACTACCTGCCCAGGGGTGTCAGTGCCCCTGTGAACTGCCCTCCCACATCAATCATTAATCAAGAAAATAGCCAGAAGCTGGAAACAACCCAGATGTCCCTCATCAGAGGAATGGATACAGAAAATGTGGTACATTTACACAATAGAGTACTACTCAGCTATTAAAAACAATGATTTAATGAAATTTGCAGGCAAATGGATGGAACTTGAAAATATCATCCTGAGCGAGGTAACTCAGTCACAAAAGAACGAACATGGTATGTACTCACTGATAAGCAGATATTAGCCCAGAAGTTCGGAATACCCAAGTTTCACTTTACAGTAACTGCTGGACTGAGCGTGAGGTCCCAGATGGAGGAGTTGGAGAAGGGACTGAAGGAGCTGAGGGAGTCTGCAGCCCCATGGAGGGAGCAACAGTGTCAATTGGCCTGAACCCCCGGTCCTCATGGAGGCTGGACCACCAACCAAAGAATACACATGGAGGGACCCATGGTTCGGACCACATACGTAGCAGAGGAGGGCCTTGTTGGCCATCAGGGGGAGGAGAGGCCCCAGTAAAGGGGAATGTCAAGGTGGGAATATGGGAATGGGAGGGCGGGTGGGTGGGAGGTGGAATTCCCTCATAGAGGTGGGGGAGGAGGAGGGGATAGGTGGTTTCCAAAGAGGAGACCTAGAAAGGGGGAAACATTGGAAATGTAAATAAAGTATCAAAAAAATAAAAAATAAAAAAAAATAAATGACCCTTTTAAGAAAACTGACTATGGAACTAAACAGGGAGTGTTTTAAAGAAGAAATAAAAACTACAAAAAAAAAAAAAGAAAGAAAAAGAAAAGAAAAGAAAAGAAAAGAAAAGAAAAGAAAAGAAAAGAAAAGAAAAGAAAAGAAAATGTCCCTCAGACTTTCCTAGGGGAAGTCTGATGGAGGTGTTTCCTCACTTGGAGTTCCTCTTTTCAAATAACTCTAACTTGTATAGAAATGACAAAAAATATACCACCA
The DNA here is from genome assembly GCA_028551405.1 of Uromys caudimaculatus. Taxonomy (NCBI): domain Eukaryota; kingdom Metazoa; phylum Chordata; class Mammalia; order Rodentia; family Muridae; genus Uromys; species Uromys caudimaculatus. The sequence continues at coordinate 73,407,755 of CM052703.1, forward strand.
GGAGCTCCCTCCTCTAACTGGGCCTGCTGCCTAAAGCTTCTGCCAGTAGCTAGGAACCAAGCTTGCAACACCAGAGCCTCTGGAGATGTTCCAGACTGAAAGCATAACAGAGACCACCTCTTTCAAGCTTTCTAGCAGTGGCACCAGGGTGTAATGGAAAAACAGTAGTAGAATTGGTAGGACACATATCTGATCTCACACTCACTGAGGGCCAGGCTTGACTCTGTGTGTCTTCCTTGAGTTGAGCCCTTTACCCCTCACAACAGCTTGCTTAGATATTATTACTGCAGTTTAAGAGCAAATGAACAGGCTAAAAGTAAATTGCACAGTATGGAGACATGGCAAACACTGGGATTTGAACTGTGTCCTTCTGAGGGGTGGGCCTTGTGTGCATCTGCTAAACAGCATAATTTTTCTCATATTAGAATAAAAATCAAGGGAAGAAAGATTCTCTCCTGGTTTTCTGTCTAACACATCTGCAGAATCATCTGTTTCTTAGGCTAATGAGGCTTTATAAGGGAGGGTGGCATCCAGCACAGCACCCTTCTTTGGGCAAAGTCCTCAAGTGCTGACTCCTTCCCCACTCCCCAGAGACTCCAACACTGGCAAAAGATGTAAATACTGATTCCAACTGAGAGAAGCAAAGCCAAAAGGCCTGAGTAATGCTGTAGAAGGCATTGTCCGAAGACACCTATGCCCAAAGGGATCTGAGCCCTGCTGATAACCCAGCCATACCGGTCTGCTTCATTGGCACCAGATCCTTTGCTTGTGAGAGGTCAGAGCAACTCTTTGCCCTTTCACCAAAGGATGCTATGCTCTGCAACTTCGCATTTTGGCCTTGCTGACTCTACAAAGACTGTTGTCCCTAGAACTATTGTCACAGACAGTAAACACTCAGTTGGTAGCTCTGTTCATATGCCAGTTAACCAGTCCCAAATCTCACCATCTTAACAGTTCCCTTGAGTGGCCCCTACTATTCTCCCTACTCTGTCTTACAACTTAGAAACACTGTAATCACCTAAAGCAGCCAGCCCTGCTTTGTCTTTGACAGCAGACGCCCCAATGCTTGCCCACAGCAGCCAGCAGAGCCTCTATCTCCTGACCATCTCTGGTGCTTCCAAGCATTCCTCTGGGGCGATGTGAGCAACTGAGTATCTTTTCAGTGGCGATTACATCCCCCATAGGTTGGTCTACAATACCGAAGTCATATGCAGAACCTTCACTTTGGAGCACATGTCCATAAAGAGAATAAATGTCCACTCATTCCTACCTGATGAGAACCAGAAACATGGATTTTTTTTTTTTTAGAAGCTGTAATTTTGGATTTGATTAATCTCTGGCACTTTTTATGTTGATAGGAGACTCGAATCGAAAATTCTGTATGGCTCACATGTGTATCCAAGTACTTCCAGTCTGAGAAAAGGGGAAGCTGGGAACAGAAAAGGAAGACACTGTTGCTATAAAATATAATCTATGGCTTCCTGTCTCATCCCACTAGAATTAGCTGGAATAGAGGAAACTCATGACTTTAGACTCGAGATACCATCTGTCTGATCATCACAAAAGGAAACACTTTTCAGGTTTTTCTTACTTGATTCTTCAATAAGAAATATGGTTTATGTTATAACATAAACATATTCAAACATATCCCTCTCCCCATTTGTAAGAAAATATTTTCCTCAGAGAAAGAAATCCTTATACACTCCTGATGGAATTGTGAATTCTATGACCGTCAGTATGAAAGGTCCTTAGGAGGAGACCACAGTAGAGTTGCCCAGTTAGACCACTCCTGGGAACACAGTCAAAGGAATCCCAGGCAGCACACCACAGAGACACCTGCACATGCATGTTGACTGTAGCACTGTTCACATGGTGACAATGTGGAGCCAGCCTGGATGTCCATCCACCAATGGATGGGTTGAGAAAATGAATGGGTTAAGAAGAATGAAGTCATGACATTTGCAGGGAAATGGATGAAATTGAAGATTTCCATGTTAAGTGAAACAAGCCTGCCTCAGAGAGACAAATACCACATCAACTCTCACATGCAGAGTCTATGTTTAAAAACAAAAAGACACAAAAAAGAAGAAAGACTCTGGAAACAGAAAACAAATCAGTGGAAGAGGAGAACAAGAGAGGAAACGGGGAGTGTATGTGTCCTAAGCCCATGTCCTAAGCCCATGTCCTAAGCCCATGTCCTAAGCCCATGTCCTGCTGATATGGAAACACCCTCAAGGAACTCATGTTGTACAATGAAGACACACTAATAAAAAAAAAGCTAATAAATAAGCCTAAGAATTAAATTAACAAAACAGTAGCATCTCCTTTGCTATAGAAGATGCATTTGTGTTTTATGTTCTACCCCCACTGAATTTCATGGTGCTGGAACTGCCCACTGCTGAGCTTCTACAGCCCACCTGTGGATTTCAAGAACAGACAAAGAGAAAACCCACAACTTCGTAGAACCCACTCATCACAGCACAGGCGAGGACACTGATGGTCACAGACTATCAAGGGCTGTTCACTTTTTTGAAAAACAAACTACAAGCCTAACTTAAAGTTAATTATCAGTCCAAAACCATCCCTAATATATTTATAAACCTAAATATACAGCAGACACACATGCAAACCAGAGAGTTCAAAGAAAGAAGGTAAGTAGAATAAACACATGTGTATATATTATGCCACAATACATTGTGTAACAATTTCATAATGCACACACATGTACAACATGTGTTTACATACATAATACAGACAATTAACCCATCAAGTGTTGTCTGAAGCCTGACACTGGAGCTTGGAGTCTGCACCAGAAAGCACAAGGACAGATTGAAGTCATGTCCATTATCATCATGCCTGACCTCAGTGAGGCAGATGCCCTGCAGCATAGGTTTTAGGTGGCGTAGGGGAAGGGGCATGTTACTGGGAATTAAACTTAAGGCCTTATGCATGCTAAGCAAGTGTTTACCACTGCTATATGAGAGGCCTCTTTTTACTTCTTATTTTGAAAGAGAGTCTTACGAAGCTGCCCAGTATGACCTGGAATATAGTCTGTGGCCCAGGCAAGCCTAGAAATTGTAGCATCCTGCCACAGTCTCCTGAGTGGCTGAGGTCACAGGGATGTCCAGTGGCCTGACCTGTACAGGGCTGCTTAATCCGTTTCCACTATCAACCTCGGGTGTATAGGTCTATGGCATAAATATGCAAACCAAGCATTCACTGATAATAAGTCATAAAGAAATGTATTGTAAAGTCATTTTGGTGAGTCTGAGAGATGGCTCAGCAGTAAAGAGTGCTTGTTCTTGCAGAGGATCTGGCTTCAGTTCCTAGCACCCACATGGCAGTTTATAACCGTGTGTAATTCCAGGCCCCAGGGATCCGATGCCTTCCTCTGGCCTCAGCTATCACCATGCACATATGTGATGCACAGACATAAATTCAGGCAAAACAGCCATATACATAAACATCAATTAAATTAAAAAACAATATTTTGCATACATATAACTTTACTGTTTAATAAAGGTAAAAAACAAATTTACATACCAATGAGATGTATCTGCATGCTTGTTTCTACATAAAGAGTTCAATCTTGGTTGAATATGTGATACTATAAGATGATCCACATTCTTTTCAAGTTCATCAACATTTTTATTTTATAAGCCTCAGTCCTAAGAACACATATTCTTCACATAAATACGTAGTACAAAATGGTAGGGATAAATTTGAGACTATTTCAGAAATTGTTGGAAAGTCTATCCTAGTCCCAAGCCAAAATTCATTTAAAGATGTTTATGAAATTTGAGACAGCAACTCAAATAGCAAATTTCTAAAACCAAATATCCTAGCACAATACATTCCAAAGATATACTAACTTGAATCTTATATACTGAGGAGTGACACCAAGAAAATATGAGAAATCCTTGTTTTTCATAATTAAACAATTATGTTTCTATAAAAACAGAAAACTTCGTATGTACAACAAAAGTAAACAGTAGTCTCTGTTAGATTTCTGAGGCAGTGGAAGAGTCAGAATGCAGAGAGAGACACAGGGCGGACCTTATGAGAGGGGGCTATTTATTTTAAACTGCAAAGGATGAACACTCTCCAGAGTGGAAGTATGTCTACCAAGAAGGAAGGACGTGCTTGGAATTTATTTAGGGGGTTCATGGAATAGAGAAGTTAAATACAACTTCAGGGGGCTCCATGGGAGTCTACAGTCTCTACTTCCCGGAGTTCTTTGTCCAGACAAAGCCATTTATCTTTAGAAACCGCCTTGTCTGGCTCTCAGAACGCAGGTGAAAGCAAGCGACTGAGTTAGACAGTGGTGGTGGGAGGAGAAGGGGCACTGGAGTTTTAACATAGGGACAGAGGCTTCAGCAAGCCTTGGGGGAACAAGAGGTGCCTAGGTCAGCGACCAGCAATGTTTGTTCAAGGTTTATTCCAGCAGTCTCCAATCTGAGCTGAGGCATTTCAGAATACATCCAATGACACTGTGTGACATGACGTCAGTAACAGGGCAAAGTGCTGTTTTGTGTGTTCTAAGGCATCAAGAGCAAGCATTGCCAGAAACCCCTCAAATCCATCACATGCTTGACCTTGAGTTAATCTCTGCTCATTGCACACTCAAGAACCATTTACATTTCCCAAAATTTTCACAACACTCAGTTACACAATCCCACAGAAGACTGCAACCCACAGTTTCAGGAGGCACTACAGTGGATGAAAGAGGCATCTGATCACTTACCATTAGCACTGTTGCTAAGCAGTTTTCTGCCACTGCACCAAAACACTTGAAGGGTATCAACTTAAAAGGAAGAAAGGTTGGTATCCAAGGTTTCAATATGTGGATATTTTGTCCTGATGCTTTTGATCCTCTGTTAAAGCAGAATATTATGACGGGAAATGCATGGTAGAGCAAAGCCGCTCACCTCATATGAAGCAGGAAGCAGAGAGTGTCAGGAAGGAGCCAGGGGCCTACAAGCTCTCTCGGATGATGACCTAACTGCCTCCTTTTAGGTCCCACATCTTAACAATCCCACCACCTCCCAACAGCACCATAAGCAAGAACCCAATCCTCCAGTCCATGAGTATTGGAGAAACATTCTAGATGTATTCGCGTGTGTCCCAAGAATCAAAAGCATTAAACAAAGACCCAGAAGGAGGAGCAGACACCTCCAGAGCACCAGTAGACCAGCTGCAACCTTTGAGCTGAAAAAAGTTGCTGGTTCACCTCAGCCACCACGACACCGACTAAAGCTGTTCTGCGGCCCACACTTTATTGGCTCAGCACGCTCGTAGCTCACTTTTAAGAGCTGGGGTATCTATTGTCTCACTTATGAAAATCAAGAACACTATGGTCTGTGGGTAAGAAAACAGCACACTTTGTTTTTATTATTCCCCTTTATTTCCCCCAGTTTATTAGCTGGAATTTCAAGCTCACATTCTCATCCTCCAGAGTTTACTGTTTCATTGTGGAAATCCTTCAGATCTGTTTATGTTTGCATTCTGCTAATTGACAGAAATTTTGTCCATTAACTCTGTGTTCAATTGATTCCAGCATTTTCTCCCCATCTTTTCAGGCCTCAGATTTCTTTTTCTAAGATTTATTCATTTTAATTCATCCACATACTAGATGGAAAGCCTCTTAGCATGGCTTGTTCATCTGTTGGCTTTCTTGTAATAAGATACTTCAAGGACTCTGTGTATCTAGAAATGTTCTTTCCATTGCTCTCTAATTAAAAATATACCCACACTGAGATTATATTTGCCCCTCAAAACTGTGTGTTATGGAGTGGCCACTGTTAGGGAGTGACCTATATACATGTTCCATGAAAGAGCTAGCTGAAGGAATATGAGGGGATCTTGCTACCATAATGTAAGGAAAGGGCAGATTCACTCTCTCACACACACACAATCACTAGCGTGTATTAATTATGTTATATTATCAACTCAATATAATATTACATATGTTAGATTATGTCAATTTTCATGCTGCTTAATATTATCATACCATATGAATGTTTTAAACAGGCCATTTATCTATGCAATTATATGCTAAATATATTGAATTAATATTTTTATGTCAAAAACATAGAAAACCTAAAAAACTTAATTGTAAAACAAGACAGAGATAAAATGTGTTGGGAAAATTAGAAACTGAAAATAGACTTATTCTAGTAGAGCTTGTAGACTCATCTGTAAAACCCTGTTAATACTGTACATAATTAAACTAAAGAAAGAAAAATAAAGTGCTTGACTGTATAAGAACCTTCAAGCATGTGAGTCTAAGCGTATACTCAGTGGGCAAGCTAATCTCAACACAAAGGGAGCATCGGAGATTCTACAGCACAGCAAGTTGACTCTACATCCCTAACTGAACAGACCCAAAGAACAAAAGGATAAGAAAAGAAGGGTCTCCAGCTGTTTTCAGGGTGGCGTTGAAGTGGCAGCACCAGTGTCTATTGTTCTGGTAAATACTGAATCAGGTGAGTGAGCACATTAGCGTCACTGCAGACTGAAAATCAGGACTGGTTCAGAGGATGTAGAGATCAGTGAATAGAGGCTCATGAGGTCTGGGCAGTAATTTCCATCCTGGAGGGAGGTTCTTCAAGACTCTAGAATGCTCTGAAACTAACAAGATATACAAGGGGTCCCTCCCTAAGCCATGGTAGCAGTAAACACCGGGAAGGACAGAGGAGGACCAGATAATTGGAGGAGGTGCTCCACCCACTGACAGTCAGACAGAGATTTTTGGAGCTGCATGGAAGTCATGCTGAGCACCAGGGTTCCAGTTATAGAAACTGGAGTAGAGTTGTCACCTGTCCAGGCTTTTCAGTGCTACAGCAGCCTTTGAGTGGTCCATGCTCCAGTAAATCACCCCTCACTCATACCCTGTAAGTAACCAAGTAAATGCATTGGTTCATCAATTTGTTCTTTGGTCTGTCATTGGCCCCTACCTGGGGTAAACAGATGTTTGTGTAATATCTCTTCAGGAAAAGTGTCACACAGCACTAGACCAGACAAAAATCCCTGTAGGTCTGACTATGTAATAAATTTAGGATATATGTTAAATCTTTAAAAAATACCTAGATCCCAGCAAAAGCCAAAGAATAGTCTAGAAGCAATGGCTAACTCAGGAGTATTGAGTATCCCTGGCACCCAGGTTGCGATCCCTTTTCCAACGGAAGAAGAGCAGAGGTCTGGGAGGAAGAGAGGACTAGAAATATGGGGTAGTAAATGGTCTAATTAGTTTGAAAGCATCTTGTCATACAAGAAGAAGAAGGCTGTGGAAGGCAAGTAGTGTTCTCCTCCATCATCCCTGCCCGGTCTGAAGCCAGCCTTTAGTTTCTTATCCTGAACAGTTGATTCCTCCTTCCGGCTTGATAACTGTTGTGTTCTTTATATTTGAAGCTCCACTGCGTTATCAGGTTGACCACTTCATGCTTGGTTCCTAATGTCTGCTGGCTCCTCTATCTTTGCTCGAGGAATTTAGATACAGACAGCTGCTGCTCTTCGTTGCGTGATGCACCTTCACCATCAGTCTGCTGGGACCCTTCTTTTGCATAATATATTTGTTTATTCTTTTGCTTTTCTATCCCCTCTGACTCCCTTCTCCTTCTCCTTCCCTTTGGCAACATTCAAATGTTAGATGTGTGATCTTTCATTTCTGGGCGTCCTTGTAAACCTGACAGTGCTGGTTTACGCACACATATATTTAATTTGCATAAATGGTTCTGTAGTGTGGACCTCTTTTATTTCTTCACATTTTATACACGGCAGCACGTCAGTCTGGGAGCATTTAGTCTGAATTCTAGCCTGAATACTATTACATGGGACACATACCAGACTGTTTACCTATTATTTGTACCTAAATTCCTGAAACAAGAGCATATGTAAATCCTCACTTCCACAAACAACACTCTGATGGGTAGCTTCAGCACAGTCACCTTGAAAACTAATGTGATAAGCTCTGCAAAAGCACCTAGAAATTGGAATGGTGGGTCACGTGACACAGATACTTAGCTTGACAATGTGTCACTGATGGGTTCTCAATGGCTGTCCCAGTTACACATGGTTCCAGTGTCCTCACTGTGACAAGCCTTTCACCATCTGACATCTTGATTTCTCTCAACTCTCTAATTTTTAAAATTTTCTCACCTAAATTTGTTTGAGTGCTTCTTGGAAAACTAGAAAATATTTAGTAGTTTGGAGAAGTCTTTTGTCCTGCAGAGCCATTGCCTCCAATTTATTATTATTATTTTATTCTATTTTTAGCTCTTATTCCTTGCCACTTTCTTCTGCAAACAAGAAAACTTGTAAAATATGTCATCTTCGTTTTTGAGTTCAATTTTCCTGTCAATTCTGCACATTAGTTTTGCTAAGCTACAGCTCTTAAATGTATTCAAAATTTCTCACTTTTTAAAATAGTATTTTTATTCTTTGAGAATTTAATACAATGCAGCTCCATCATTAAATTTCTCACTTTTTAATTTTAATTTTGAGATTATAATTCCATCTCTTTCTCTCTTTTCCTCTCTCCAACCCCACCAAATGCCCCTCTCCACTCCTCTCCAAATTCATGGCCTCTTTTTTCCCTGATTATTTTTGCATGCATAGGTATATATGTGTATATATAGCATGTATTTCTAAATATAACCTGTTTAATCTGTATAAAGGTACTTGTCTGTGTGTTTTCAGACTGACCTTTGGCACTGGACAAGCAGCTGTGTGCTCTTTCCCGGGGAAGACCTCCTCTCTTGCTCCCAGCTTTCCTCGGTGGCCTGTAATTCTTTGTGTAGGACTGAGGCCTTGTGGGGCTTTACTCGTGCACTTTGGCGTGTCTGTTGGTGTCGTCCTTGCTCATCTCACACTTCAGCAGTCATATTGGTGTGACTTTATGGATATGGCTTCTGATATTACTAAGAGACACAATCTCATACAAACTCCCTCATCCCCCTGGCTCTTACCATCTTTCTGTCCCCTGTTCTGCAATGTTCCCTGAACCTTGGGTGAGGGGAGTGTGTTGTAGATATAACCATTGAAACTGGGCTCCACAACTCTTCATTTTGGTTGGTCATGGTGTTCGTTTGTTTGTTTGTTTTTTATAATAGCCTTTGCCTGTTGCAAAGAAAATTTCCTTGATGATGGGTGAAGACTACACTTATCTGTGGGCATAAGGACAAATTTTTAGAGATCATTGTCAGGGATTCTGCTGATTTAGTAAATTAGTGGTTATGGATTCTCCTCTAATAACTATAACTTCACAAGCACCAAGTAGTTAGCTAGGAGCGCCAGACATGGTTTCTCTCTTGGCGAGCAGTTCTTAAGTCCAATTAGAAAGCTGTTGGTTACCGCCAAGGTTCGTGTGCACTATTACGCTCTTAGGAGTATTGCGCCAGGCTGGTCACTGATGTGATCTGCGGGCATCATAGCTGGGTAGGACTGTTGGTTGCCTCCCTTCTTTGTAAGCTTGCATGGTGCCTTCTGGTACCATGAAATCTAGTCTCCCTGGAGGAGGCAGGCAGGTCAGTTCCATGCTGAGTCCTGTTTCTGCAGTACATGTCTTTGGGGGGGGGCATTCCTTTCCCCTCTCAGGGGCAGCCAAGGGCAACAGTAATAGGCTGTGTGTTCGGACAGCTCTGGCTAACAACTCAAAAGAGGTTTTCTCATGTCTGGTGTTGGAAATATTTTGGTGGCCCTTGGCTATTGGAGGAAGCAATTTTAACCCAGATGAGAAAATTTAATAAAACTGAATCTGTATATTAAAACATGGAATTGTGTGTATTAGAGGATATTCTTTTTCCTTTTGTTTGGTTGTTGTTGATGTTGTTGTTGTTTAGGTAAAGAGTTAATAGTGAGAGTCCTTGTGGGTTTTTGGGCGTCCTAATTATTGTACCCTTCTGCCCTTCTGTGCTTCTCTCCCTGACTCCCTGAGGAGCCCTCCTTTCCCATTTCCCTGGTCAGTTAACCCTGCTATCCCCTTCTATTGCTCACCAATCACCCCATCCTAGCACCGGTTCAACTTTGTTTGCCTGGTTTTTGTAGTTCATACAGGCTATGTACGCACAGCTAAGGATTTAGAGCTCCAGACTCCAATGAGAGAGAACATTCGATGTTTGGATCTCTGGACCTGGGTTATCTCACTGAATATGATCTTTTCTAATTTCATCCATTTACCTGCAAAGTTCTTGATTTCATTTTCTTTATAGCTGAATATTATTCCATAGTGTGTGTGTGCATGTGTGTATGTGTGTGTGTGTGTGTGTGTGTGTGTGTGTGTGTGTGTGTGTGACATTTTCATTATCCATTCATCAACTGTAGGGCAATTAGGTCATTTCCTAAAATGTCTCACTTTCATGCAGAATTTTTATTTCTGACTTTCTCATGGCAAGATACAGCTTCACTAAATCCTCATGTAATGTATAGCCTTGTGTTTCATAGAATGCAACATTTTTAATTTGGGATAAAAACAGAAACTTTCTAAAATTTACTATTTTTCATTTTCCTTTCTTAATTTGTTTTATTTTATATGCTCATGCAATCTCCATATTTTGCCTTTTAATCATCTTTGTGGGGCAAAAATTCTAAGACAAACTGGATTTCATGACTAAATATCATGACTATATTTCTCCTAAGCTCCGTATCTTTCCACTTGGAAGCTACTGAATCACACCTGTTAAGTCTTGCACAGGAAGCTGAATCCCTTCTTGTCCTTTCTCGATACTAGGGGGTTTTATTAATGTCCACAGGGTCCTGAGGATTATTTTTTCTTACTTGCTACCTTGTAATTGTGCCAGAAGGCATTCTGACTGTTTGCCATTGATATTTCCTAATTCTGTCTTTACAGTTCCAAATGCCACTAGCAGTTCGATGGTAGAATTCTCACCTGCTAAGTTAAAAGGCCAATTCTTCCTCACTCCGGAAAAATTTCCCTAGGATACTGTTGAGGTCCTTTTTCTTCCATATATTCAGTAAACTTTCTCTGGGCGTGTCAGTTTGTGTACACTGCAACATCGTTTTGTTTCACTTTGCCTCTTGTGTTTCATTTCCTTCACCTCCTGGCCTCCGTGGAGACGGTTCCTACTTAAGGCTTAAGGCTAGCGCCTCTCGCTGACAGCACTCTTCTTGCCTTCTACACTTTTGTTCATCTTTACTTCTGCCCCTTTCTTCCTCTTCTACCTTTCAAAATTATTTTATAATTTTATTTGGTTTTTTTTTTAGATAGCATATGAAGCGTTGGGTCTCACTGTGGCATCCTCAAGCATTATTGGCTCATGTTGGCCCCCCCAGTCCCTTACTGCCCCAGCAGCTCATGTGAGGTATATTGTATCAACCTCTTCCTGTCCCCTTTCCCACTCACCTAAAGACTTCTCTTTACCCTTCCATTGTCCCTTTCTAGTTTCATATCCTACACCTACATCCCACATACATCCTACATATATATAAAAGTTAAAGTGTGGGTACCATATATGAGAAAAATCCTGCTATCTGTTTTTCTGAGTCTTGATTACTTTCTTAATATAATAATTTCTAGTTACATCAATGGAAATGCTACAGCTTCATTTTTTATGTTGGAATAAAAATCTCTCTCTCTCTCTCTCTCTCTCTCTCTCTCTCTCTCTGTGTGTGTGTGTGTGTGTGTGTGTGTGTGTATGTACGTATTGTGAGCCATGTGTTCTTTATCCACTGTTGATGAGCCTTGAGACTGGTTCCATTTCTAGCTATCAGGAACAGCGCAACAGTGTTGATGTGCACATGTTTCTGTGGTCACTTACATGCCTTTGAGCACCGTCCCAAGAGTGGTAGAATTTCTTCACTATTTTTCCTATAATTATGTGTATGTGCTGAGAAGTATGGTATGTGCCAGTGAGTGCAGGTGCCTACAGAGAGGCACCTGGATCCCCTGATCCAGAGAGGGTTGGATCCCCTGGAACTGGAATTACAGGTAGTTGTTAGCAGCCTAATTTTGATGCTAAGAGCCAAATTCCGGTCCTCCGGAAGAGCAACGCACACACTCTTAACCACTGTCATCTCTCAGCCCTATTCTTCCCCAACTTGATATATCTTCTTTGACACATTATTTCTCTTCATTGATTTTCATTAATTAATCTGATTTTGTAGGGAAATGCTCATACTCTTTTTTTCCCTGAATAGCTACATTTTTCTAGACCTACATTACGAATTTACTTTCTTTAACAGATTTTATTATCTTTGGATGGAAGTTATATCTTTTGGAGAAGGTGTGGGCCAATGGATGGAGTGAGGGCAGCCTGGGAGAGTGAGCTAGGACATCTGGCCTTTCAGAATTAGATGTTGTGTCTCAGAACATTCTTCCTGACTTTGGTCTCCAGCCTCATATTTCTGTTATCTGCATCTTACTCCTTCTTCAGATGCTATCTCTACTTATGTGTGTTTGGGAAGACTATCTTACCTTGCAGGAAAATAGTGTATCTTCCAAGCTGTGATCTTATGACGTAGTGTTTATTTTGCTTCTACCTCCTTCCGTCTCTCCCTCTTTCCTCTCTGCCACACACATGCCTTGCTTCTTATTGATACTGCATGCCTACGCAGTCCCTACATCACCTCCCACCACTCTGTGGCATTTTAATGGACTGAGGGATGGTTTTAAAGCCCACTCATACTCCTGGATTTTCAGAGACCATATGTGGTGCTTATATTTGGAGAACTCAGTGTGCTGACTAAAATCTGTAGAGCTGTGTCTACTCTGGATGCAATGACTCAATTTGGTCAGATTTAACTGTATCCGGCAGATAACAGTTGTAGATTATGGTTGGAACTTTGTGTCCTTCCGAGCTTTATTGAATGTAGAATTGCCATTTGTTGGTTTAAGAAGGTTTCTCTCTTCAGCTAGATTGGGATGAGCAATAGCAAGGATCAGGTAAAGAGAAGCCTGAGGGCAGACAGGATAGCTCACTGAGTGGGCTGCTGAGGCTAGGAAAGACAATGGGCCAGGAGATGTGAAGGTGGAAGAAAGACCTAGGACTTCAAAGCCAGAAGCTCAGACAATTCAAGTGATAAGCCTGGATTGAAGCATGTGCGGAAGAGAAATGATCTTAGACAGAGACAGGAACCCAAAAAGAGGGATACTGGTCTGAAATGTGTCCCAAAAGCTCAATGTAATTTAGCTGTGGTCCCCAATGCAGTCGTGTTAAAAGATGGAGCCTTTAGTATGTAATTGGACCATGAGAGCTCTCATTTCACCAATGCATTATGCCAGTTGGTGGATTCAAAAGTGAGTGTGCTATTAAGGATGGTGACGAGGTGGGACCAGGTGACAATAAATAGGTATTGGGAATACAGACTTAAGCCATATCCTCTCCTCCTCCTCCTCCCTTCCCTCCCCTTCAGTTTCTTGCCCTCCGTCTCCCTCTCCCCTTCCTAGCGGCAACAGTGAGCGGCTTCTGCATTCTTCATCCTCTTGCCTCACCACTCACCAGGAACCTCAGAGCATAAGAACCATGGACTAAAACCTCTGAGATCCTGGGTCAAAATAAGCATATCCCTTTTCCCGGCACTTTATCTTATATTTTGTCTCAACACCAGAAAGCTTACTAATCCAGAATGAAAAGCAAGAGATGATCCCATAAAAGTTAACGAAAAGCAGATACTGTAGAAGTGAGAAGGAAATAAACAAGGTAATAGCTAAAAGACAAACGAATTCCAAAAGGGGAGCTAATTAGCATGGCCCAGTGAAAACTCAGTGTGATAAGGTCTCAAAAGCTGGTATTGCATTCAATAATGCAGAAGTCACTGATAACCCTAATGAGAGTAGTTGCAGAAGCTGGATGGCAGAAGAGCCTCAATATCAGAGGGATGGTCTCTGAATAGTACAGTGTCAAGTATGGTTGGCCAATAGAGAAAACACTAAAGATGTCTGGCTATAAACGGAAAGATAGAGAAAGAGGTGGGGGAGAGGACCAGCTTAGAGGAAACCTCTCATACAATGATCTACCATATTCAGGAGCTGTAGATACCCCTGTGGAAACAATAACTCAGATTTCTATGGAAATTTAATTCAAGGCTTCTTTTGCCTACATGGGCTTATTTCAAATTCACCTCACTAGGCCACTTCAATGTTACTGACGAGGAAACGAAAGCCCAGAGAGGTAAGAAGAAAAGCGATTTCCAACGGATAAAGGGAGGGAAATAATGACCACATCCTTTTGACCACAGCTTGCTTGGGCACATCCCCAGTGCTAAAGCCCTTCTCCGGTTCAGCATCCTTGAAGAGAGCAAGGTAGAGGCAGCATTTTAACTGAGACCAAACCTACCAGGCAAGCTGTTAGATTGAAACCTACATTTTCATTTCCAATGGGATAGATTTGCAGGATCTATTTGGCTTCCTTATTAACTTCTCCAAAACATTTTCTCTGCACTGGTACTTCCATGCAAAGCTGGTACTAGTAACTTGCCTGAATTGTTTTACAGCTTAACAGAGCACATTGTACCATACCATTTATAAACACCCCTTCTGCAGAAAGGAGGCAAGAAAAAGTTGGCTGCTGGTGTCTGCCTCTGTAACACACTGTTCGATAGTAGCCCTCTGAGGATGCCTCTGTGCCTGGGTAAAATGGTTTTGGAGCCTCAAATCCCTCATAGAAAAACAATTTCTCCAAATGCACAACCATTTCTGCTGAGCCACTAAATAACTTCTGCCTGCCCGTGACAGGGACAGCCTTAAGGTGATGTGATAGATGCCAAGTAGATAATCAATCAATACACTGCTTTAAGCCTCCGTCTATCAGTTTGGCATTGTGTGGACTAATTAGATGATAAAATGTGATGAATGTGTATTAAACTCAGCCTCTCTCTGGAGGTTCCCAGGGGTCCTTTCCCATTTTCTAGCTGACCTTTTAGAGCTAAGCCTTATTGTATGTGAATGCAATTAAATCAATTTGTCAGATATTTGCATTAGTCTGGCTTGTTCAGAATTCAATTATTCAGTGTCACTTTACTGCCCTTCGGAGGGCCGTGCACTGGCGTGTGTTCAAGTGGTGGATAAGGCAGGAATGGGTAATCTTGTGGAGGTTTGGACCTATGAATACTTTCATTTAGAGGGATTTCTGAGATCCAGGTACCCAGATCCCTCCTCCTTCTGAGTCTAGGCTATGTTATAAGTGGGCTCTCATCAGGGAGTCTTTAAGCCTGCCTCTACTAGAAGGGTTACCATAATGAATCCTGCAGTGTGTGCGAGCCTCGCTCCTTACTTGCACCTTAGAGTGGGCTTATTGGGAGTTCTCTCTGAAATCAGACTAGAGGCTGGCATTCCAGTGCAAGTGTTTCTTAACAAGAAGGTGGTACAGTAAGCACAAGGAGACAGCGAGGACAAAGTATATGGGTAGGAAGAAGCAGAGTAGTGAGCAAGTGACCAGGGTGACCAACTGGGCACCATCCTCCAAGGACTTGTAAAAATAAGGGGAGGAGTCCTACCCAAGAAGCCAGGAGCTTGAGCATATCGCCCCCAGCTACCAATTACTGACTATTATCAGCTGAGAGTGGCCATGAAGGTTTCGGTTTTCTGCACTTTAGGCCTGTACTGAACAACATTGGCTGGGCACTCTTTTGAGGCCAGAGAAAACCCTCAGGCTGAGAGGCACGGATGGACGCAAGAAGATGGTGGCACACTGACAGCACACATCCCAGGCAGGTCTTCACTGTGAAAACAGAAGGTGGCAGTGAGAACGAAGCCCTCAGGGCTATAACCAGCACAGAGGAAAGCATGCCATCCATAATGACTAACACCATTTTTACTAGAAATAGACAAATCCAGGAAAACGGCGTTTCCTACTCACTAATCCAAGTGTGAGCCCAACTTTACACGATGGAAAAAGGGCTGTGCTGTAACTATTCCGCAGGAGTAGAGCAAAAGCAAGCAAGGCCTCTCAAAAGAGAGGATACTTGAGCTGCATTTTTAAAGATGATATGTTCACCAGAATGCAGGGTGTGGTGGTTTGAATAAGAATGGCACCCATAAGCTCATGTATTTGAATGCTTAGTCATCAGAAGTGGCACTATTTATAGGGATTAGGGATGTGGCCTTGTTAGAGTGGGTGTGGCTTTGTTGGAGGAAGTGTGTCACTGGGGCTGTACTTTGGGGTTTCAGAAGCCCAAGCCAGGCCCAGTGGCTCTCCTCTCTCTTCCTGCTTCCTGTGCATTTGGATGGAGAACTCTCAGCTCCCTCTCCAGCCCCATGTCTGCCTGTGTGCCACCATGCTTCCCGCCATGATGATAACGGACTAAACCTCTGAACTGTAAGCCAGTCCCAATTAAATGCTTTTATTTATAACGTATTGAAGTGTATGTTTGGAGTTTAGAATGGCTGACATGAGAGAGTGCTTTATGTTATGATACAAAATTCAAGTCATGAGAGACTTGCTATGCCATTCAAAGGTGTTACCAGACCATATTATCCTATAAGGAACCAGTAGCTGCAGGGCACACTAATTCTGAGCTTCCTTAGAGATGCTTTAATGATACACAAAGGAAATAATTTGTAATAGAAATAAATAGAGATTAATGAACAAGAGTTTAAAATATCCACTTCATAGGAATGAGAGAAAATGCAATAAGAGTGTATGTAAAAGGAATGGCAGGGTTTTCATTGAGCCAGCATATTGAATTACTTCAAAGGAAAAAAGAAGTTAATTCAAGCTTTGATTGTGTTGATAGAAATAGTGTCATGTTCATATTAATGGATGGTGGAGTCACACTTGTCTTGCTATCTGACCAACTCAGGAAGCAGATGTCCAATTTTAAATAGCATATCTTTTAAAGGGGATATGAGCACACTGGAGCAAGCTCGGGGAAGAGTGAGCAGATACTGGAGTCCAAAGGCCATGTAAAAGGTAAAACACACACAATCCGGCTTCTGTGGTGAGCAAGAGACTTGATTTACACCATGTGCTTCCAGAGGCTGAGACGCCAAGCTCCAATAAAGCAATGTTTAAGCCAGAGAAGCAACAGCAGGTGGTCAGTGCTGGGGGAAGATCCAGTCCTGAGAGTACTTAGCAATCAAGAAGATGAAGGCTTCTACAGGGGAAATGATGAGTATCAAGGGCCTCACCCTATGCTCTATGGAAGAGCAATAGCAATCAATAGCAGTAGCAATAGCAATAGTACTAGCAATAGCCCCTGAAGAAAAGGAGAAAGTAGAATAGAAGGAAAAGAAAGAAGTAGCAGCAGGAGACATGGGCGTGAGGAGAAATATGGTAACAGCTATAGTTTATTGCAAGTTTATGCTAGTAGACATTCCTACTTCTTACAGCACTCTTTGGACTGCACAGCTTTGCTAGATGACTTCTTTTACCCACAAACTGTTCATAAACACTGCCATACAGAGGGACTGTTTCAAACACATCTTAGAGGAAGATGTGGCTTTTGGCTTAAAGGTCTGGGCTGACAATCTGGTCTGCCTTTGGGGCAACATAAGATACTTCTTGGATAATGCCCTAAAGCTTTCCTGTGGAAACCATAATCCAGGTAGTGACTGCTTCTCAATGTGTGGATTTTGAAGCATCACCATAGTCCCGTCTAGTGAAACAACTTGCTCCTTAGCTCAGAGCATAGCATACACAATTCTCAAGCCCTTGGATACAGGATCCCAGGACCATTTCGTGCTCATGCTCTTCCCTCTGGCTTCTGAACACACATGCATGGAGCTGGCAGGGGCAGTGTCTAAAGCTATATGAAGACTTTTCCTCCACTGGGCAAGCTATCTACTCTACTGGTGTGCTCATATATGTCATGCATTTCTGCCCAGGACCAGAAAATTTTCTAACACACTTCAGTACAAAGTGATCTGCTTGTAAAAAATTTAAAATAAAACAAAATCAGCAGTTAAAGAGAGGTGAGAGGAAGCTCCTGTGTATCCTGGCCCTTGCACAGTCAACTGCTCGTCCAGCAAGACTGTTTTTGAGTATTTGCTATTCTACAAAATTGGAGAGGAGCTCAGGCATAAATGTGTCTTAATCAAGTTGGTTTTGTTTTGTTTTTTCCTTCTTTGTTTTTGGTTGGTTTTGTTGTTGTTGTTGTGGTGGTGGTGGTGGTGGTGGTGGTATTGTTTGTTTGTTTTTATTGGTTTGTTTGTGTGTGTGTATGTTTGTTTGCCTCAAGACAAAGGTAAGCTTAGAGAGTGAGTGATACAGGGACATAGCTTGAAGCTGAAGGTTACAGAGTACAGCCAAGCTTCTCAGCAAACATTTGGAACCAGAAACTGGAAAGCAGTAAAATACGCTGCTGGATGCCGCCTTCCACCTCCACCCAACTCCCCAGCTTCTCTTTCTCCCTCTCCCTACCTCCCTCTTGTTCTCTTCTTTGCTGTCTTTCTGGTGCCAGACTGCCTTTCATCTCTATTTCCATGTGTCTACTTTATCCTACCTCTCAGACCAGCTCTTGCTGACTTAGAGAGCCAAAGTCAAATGTGGCCAAATGTGGCTGCCCAGTAGCTCCTGAATTTGCATACTCTTATTTTAAAACCATCATCAGAAAATAAATCACTTCTCTAAAGCCAATTTCCACTTTCTGGAGAAAAAAGTCTCATCAGTCCTTTTAACATCACTGCACCATTTAAAGCCAAGTGACCCAGCCCAATTCAATTAGCTGGCTCCCAGGAGCAGAGTGAATGGCCTCTAGATCCATCTTGGCAGCTTGGGACAGAAGTTCTCAAGGAAAGAGACATATGGATGGTGTAACCATTAATCCCATAGCTTCATGAGGCATTGAAGATAGCCTAGAAAATTCCTTCAGTTTTGGCCAATGCTCAACTTCTTTATTTTTAGGGACATGTATTATTCTAATTCTCTATACCAGGAATCATTCAGCCTCAAGCAGGAAAATAAAGCCTGTGAAATTGGTTCCCTAATAATGAGTACTTTCATATTAGCACATTCATGTGTTAGTAAAATCAATGGGGGAAACAAAGGTGGTATACTGTAGGGAAGAGAGGACAATAAATACACAATGTTGTCTTAAAATAAAGTTGAAATCTTTCTCCAACTACAGAGTGTGCAGCTTAGTAAGACTGTCTCCCTTTAAGAGACATGAATTAGTCAAAGACCTAAGCTGTATGCGCGTGCGCGTGTGCGTGCGTGCGTGTGTGTGTGTGTGTGTGTGTGTGCGTGCGCGTGTGTGTGTGTGTGTGTGTGTGTGTGTGTGTGATTTTAAGAAGACAGAGTAGAAAGAAAGATTTTTTTTTAATGCTATACAAATTTCAAATGTCTTAAGCTTGTTTCTGTAACACAGCAGGAGTTTAGCATAAAAACTGTGCCATGGTTTGAAGACGTGTCACTGTTCTGTTCAGGACATGGGCCCTAGATGCAGAACGGTCAGAGATGGAGGGAATTTTTAGGAGTTGGATTACTGGAAGGTGATTGGGTCACTGGGAGCATCATCCTCAGAAACTGATGCAGGTCTTATGGGATCTGAATTCCCTCCTGTGAGCCCTGATCATTATAGAAACAGTGATCTACATTAGAGTCCCCTGTGCTCCAAATCTTGGGATGCTGTCTCTCTCCTTCTTGTATATGCACCAGGATCAACACCTCACTGTCATAAAACCTCAGGCCATCTGCAGATCTAAGATGTCAGTAACATGCTTTTGGCTCCATAACCATGAGCTAAATACACCTCTTTTCTTTATGTAGTACCAAGCTTTGATATTAAATATGCACTAAGCATGCATCTTCTTTCAGTAAAATGAATACTGAACTTATATCTTCTTGGAATCAAAGTATGTTTTCTTATTAGAGAATATAGTAAACTCTCGTATTATATATAGTTAGGAAATTGCCCAGGTGTTAGTCTGCTTATTGACTGACAGGAAAGATGGAAAGGTAAAGAATACTTCAAAATCAGATAATTCTAGGCTACAATCCTATAATTTAGTTAAATTAGGTTCTCTAAACTCTAATTTTCATCATTCATGAGATAAGATTAATAAGAAAGACTTACTTCCAAAATATTACTATAGAAAATGGAAATTAAAATGCTCATCTCCTCTTCTAATCCATAGCTAGCATCTATCTTTAAAAATGCTACAGAGCAAATAAATCCAAAATAAGTAGCATTAAAAAGGACTGATGGAAATCAAAGTAGAAACCTACAAGATAGAAAAACAAACACTTAATAGAAAGGAAACCTTGTTCTTTAAAGACTGATACAATTGATAAAAACCCAAGTTAGACTTAGCAGGGAAAAAAACTACAAAAGATACAAATTAACATAGGAATGGGAGAGAAAGAAATGCCGAGGCATCTCCGATGTTTGAAGATTAATTATAGAAATGCCCTAGACAACTCTGTGCCAACAAATATGACAGCTTAGATAAGACACATGAATACTCTCAAAAATAAAACATGCTGAAACTTAGGCAGTAAACTCATATATTTTTAATATTCTTAACACTATAGGAAAAAGTATAAATGTAGTTAGAAACTTACCAGATGCCAGGCTATAGTAGTTCTCATGGTGACTTCTTTCAAATTTTAAGGGAAAACATAGCAAGTCTACCTGACTTTATTAGAACATTAAAGAATGGAGAATATTTCACAATTTATTTTATGAAGCCAACAGTACTGCAAAACAGTACAAGATGAACCTAAGGAGCATGACCAAAGACGGACAATTTCTTCAATGTTAGTGAATCAGATTCAACAACACACATGTAAGTCAATACATCCGCTAATAGGGTTTCTCAGGAATGCTAAGCCAGTTTGACATTAAGAATTAACCTAGGTTTTAAAAAACTACAAAGGAAAACCATATTACCATCTCAAAAGACAGTGAGAAGACATTTGATAAAAGTCCAGCCCCACTTCAAACTTCAGAGAAACTTCTTGCAAACTTCCCTTTATCTAAGAACAGGATGGAACCTCTGTAGTTGATTAATGGCCTCTACAAAAAATCAACAGCTAATATTGTTTGCAATGATTGAACATAAAATGTTTTCCATGACAGAAATGTTCACTCTCACCAATTCCATTCAACATTGAAAGCAACATTTGCAAGCAACAAAAGACTTTCAAATCAGAACGAAAATGGTCTGTTTCACAGAAGACACATGCAGAAAATCTTACTAGAGCAGAGCAGTACTTTTGGTAAGGTTTCAGAATATAAGATCAACAATAAACAGCCCATAGATCTATCCTACTATGTTAGGAGTACGCCATGCTACCATAAATATGATATATGAATATGTCGCATTATTTAGATACATCACATTTATATATGACATATAGGTAAACCCGAAAAAATGTTTAAAGCCTATACACAGAAAACCACTTTTAAAAAATAAGTGAAGAAACATAAAGTATTTGTGGGTCAGGAGATGAAAAACATTTAAAATGTCAATTCACCCCAAATCTATCTACAGATTCAACATAATTGCTCTCAAAATCTCTGCAGGCTTTTCGTGTAGGCATTAACTCTATAAACACGGGCTCATGCAGATTCTTGAACTTACATGGGCACAGTTTATGACCCAGAATAGCCAAAATAATGCTCAAAGGGGAAGCTAAAGTCGGAGGATGGCCCACATTACCTACTTTCAAAACTTGGCATAAATACATGGTGTCTAAGACAATGTGGTATTGGCACAAGGTAAAAATAAAAAAATAAAATAAAATAGACTAGAGTAAACATGTAAGGAGATACACACATTTTAGAAACTGCATATCAACATCTGCAAAAGGAATTAGCACAGGAGAGACTCTTTTTAGTGAGTTGGAAAGTTGGATATCCATGTGTAGATCCACATTTTGAACCTCATTATACATGATAGGAAAATCAACCCAACATAAGTATAAACCTAAATACAAAGCCAAACTATAAAGATGTCTGGATAATATCACAGGTGACAACTTCAATGATCTTGAGTCATGCAAAGCTTTCTTGGGCACTACAACAAAAGTAAAATTAATGTAAGAATACGACACATATGTAGCAGATGTGCAGCTCGGTATTCATGTGGGACCCAAATAATTGGAACAGGGGCTAGTCCAAAAGCTGTCGCCTGCATGTGAGATGTTCTTCTAGCTGGGCTGCCTTGTCTGGCCTCAGTGAGAGAGGCAGCACCTAGCCTCACAAAGACTTGAAGTGTCAGGGTGGGGGAATACTCTGCTCAGAGGAGAAGAAGAGGGTGTATGGGGAAGGATTATGGGAGGAGATAACTGGGAGGGGGCATTGAGGTGCATGTAAAGTGAAAAAGTAAAAAATATATATATATTTTTTTTAAAATAAACTTACTACAACAAAAGTATAATCCATGTAAGAATAAACTTATATCATGGATTTTTATTAAAATGTAAACCATTTTTCTCTAAATAAATGGCACAATAAACAAAGGGGCATAATAGTGGCATTCATACTCTGTAATTGGATTTACATATCTCTCAACAGTGGAAAAAATATGCCTAGCTCTGGGAACCTAGCCAACCATCTAGGACTGGTTAAATCATGGATCTTAGAGAAGAACTTACTCTTGCTACTTCCTAAACCAGTATAATTCCCAACTGCATAAACACCTATCTTTATACTCACAGATAAAGCTAGCTCTCAACTCTCATCAAAGAAACTTCTCGACTGGCGGCCGGGGACCTCAGCTTGGGCCACAGGGCTCCATAGCCGATTAGTGCTAGGAGAGGGATACCCTCCCAGAAGCTTGGAAAAGCCAGGAGTGGGCCCAAGACAAGCTCCACAGCTCACCAGGAACTGCCCCGAACCTGCGAGACACAGGGACTGAGGTAGGCGGGCATAGAAACACCCTGGATCCCAACAGCGGTGGCTGAGGCAGGAGACGTCTGCCTGGGCCACCAGGGTTCCATAGTCAAGCAACGCCGGGAGAAAGTTACTCTCCCTGGAGCTTGGAAAAAACACTTCTCAGAGAGAGCTGGTCTTCAAGGAGTATTGATACAGAGGCCTGCAGGTAAGAAAAGCCATAGCCAGAAAGTAAGATCAGCTAACATCAGAGTTAACAAGATGGCAAAAGGCAAGGGCAAGAACCGAAGGAACAGAAACCAAGGCCTCTTGGCATCATCAGAACCCAGCTCTCCCACCACAGCAAGCCCTGGAGTCCCCAATACGCCAGAAAAGCAAGACTCAGATTTAAAATCATTTCTCATGATGATGATAGAAGACTTTAAGAAAGAAATGAATAACATCCTTAAAGAAACACAAGAGAACAGAGGTAAAGAACTAGAAGCCCTTAAAGAGGAAACACAAAAATCCATTAAAGAATTACAGGAAAACACAATCAAACAGACAAAGGAAATAAACAAAACCATCCAGGAGCTA
>CM052703.1:73431561-73464800 GCA_028551405.1 Uromys caudimaculatus
AAAAAAAAAGAAACTTCTCTTTGCAACAGAGACTATTACCAAACAACACAACTGGTAAAAATACAAATAACACGTGATTGTGAGGTACCAGTCACACTTGACATGTCTACAACTCAACTCCTCCATCTCAGGCTCAGGGAACATCACAGAAGAGCATGTGAGAAGATTCTAGGAGTCAGAGGACCAGAAAATCTGCTGTGATATTATGTTTCTTGGAACTAACAATAATGTTTCACCCATGATACTTCACCAGTATGGCTGCTTAAACAAGACCTGAACAAGGACAACACCAGTAGCCATGTTAATGTGGAAGGGGAAATCTCACAGGGTCCATTAATGGACAAAGAACTACATGCAGCTAAGGAGTGCTGAGAGTAGGAGAAATAATCTTTCCTGGGGAGGAGCTCCAAATTGGTTTTTCAATACCAAGTGCTCATCCCTGAAATCATTTATATGCAAGCAACACTAAGCAGAATCAGCAGGATGTATTTGGATATTTAAGCATATACAGGTAATAATAACAATTAAAGAAAAAAGAGGTCATAATTTCTAAAGGGGGCAGAGGAAGAGGTACGTTAAATAAACTAGAGAGGAAAGATGGAGGGATATAATTATATTTTAATTTTTTAAAAAAACAAATAGTTAAGAGAATGAAAAGACAAAGGGGAAAAATTTTGCGAATAAAATATGGTTTTCAATTAAAAATTATATACAGATTATATCAAGAATTCTTAAACCCTAATTTTCAAACATTCATGTTTAAAACTAAGTAAAATTTTACCAAGGTATGGTGTCATATGCCTTTAATGCCAGACATTTGTAAGGCAGAGGAAGACTGATTTCTATGAATCCAAAGCCAGCCTAGTCTACATACCATGTTCTAGGCCAGCTAGGGTTACATAGTAAGACCTGGTCTCAAAAACATTTTTGAACAGATACTTTATCAAAGAAGATACACAGATATAAGTCAAGCATATTAAAACATAACCAACATCATTAGAAAAATGAAAACCACAGTGTGATAGATTTCTATATCTATAACAGTAGATAGACTTCAAGAATCCCAGTGACAGGTGAGGGAAATGACTAGGTGTGGAAAAGTAGGTGCTAACCAAGTATGAACCTCAGGACTCAAAAGCTGAGCGTGGGAGCCCAGGGCTGTGCCCTCACCACTCCTACCAAGAAATAGGAGAGACAAGAGCTGGCCCAGAAGCTCGTGGACCAGCTAACCTGGCAGTCATTGAGCAAATAAAAAAGAGAGCCAGTATCAAACTAGATGGAAGCAGGGACTGGAACCTGAGATTGTCCTCTCATTTCCATGGTTGCAGTGCCCTCCCATATAACTCTCTCTCTCTCTCTCTCTCTCTCTCTCTCTCTCTCTCTCTCTCTCCCATACACACACACACACACACACACACACACACACACACACACACACACACAAACTGATGCCATGACTGTTCCATGGAAGGAAAGTTTTTTATTGTAGCTATGAGAGAGAGAACAGCCAGAGACATCCGGAGTAGTCCAGAACAGAGAGAAAGAAGTAGACTTAATATGGCCAGCAGACTCAACCTGACCATGAGAGAAGCAGAAGCAGAGAGATAAAGGAACATTGAGGGCGAGTTCCAGAGAGCAGAGAGAGAGGGACGAGGGGGACTGGGATGGGCATAGTTGAAAGAGCAGGGTTAGATGGAGGAGGAGGAGCTGGAGAGAGGGGACCATGAGCTGGGGGAGTTTTCGGTAGGGGAGGAGGTGAGAATGGCAGGATGCCAGCATGCGCTTGGAAATATGTAACAGATCCTGGTGATACTGAGGGAGCCTGAAGGCCAGTGTGCACTTTGGTATGCTAATCGGTACCACTCATGGCCATTTATCCCTGCTGCATTTTAGAATTTGGAAAAAATGGAGTTTCCTTTGGACCTAACATATCTCTCTGTCTCTGTCTCTCTCTCTCTCTGCCTCTCTCTCTCTCTCTCTCTCTCTCTCTCTCTCTCTCTCTCTCTCTCTCTCTCTCTCTCTCTCTGTCTCTCTCTCATTTTTAAGTAAATAAAAAATTTTGAGGATTCCTGGTGTTGATGAGGGTGTGGAGGAATTTGCACTGTGACAAATTAAAACAATACAGTCAACACAAGTTCACAGCCTCTTAAAAGTCAAGCATATTTCTACCCCCAAGATCCAGCTATTCCATTTCTAGGTATTTAGAGATAAATGAAAGCATGTGTTGCCATGAAGACAAGTATACAATGATGACCAGCTTTATTAACCATGGTCCAAAACTATAAAGCAGATGTCTATACTCTGAAGTAGTCATACAATGGAAAATTTCTGAGCAATAAAACAGTATCTTTTAAAAGAAATGGTTAGTACATATAACACATGTATGTTGAATGAATTTTAAAATGATTACACTGAGAAAAAAAGAATGTATCCTATATGATTCTATTTAAATAAAAATTTTTAAATGCAAACTGATGTATAATGTCAGAAAGTAAATCAGTATTGCCTGAGGGGATGGCAGGGAAGGGAGCAAAGGGCTGAATTAGAAAAATGCCATGTGTGCGGATATCCAAGATAATCACCACATTCCTTATATGAGTGGGCTAGCTCATTCACAAGAGCAAATATCTAAACTCACCAAAGTGTGCAGAGTAGCCAGTGTATTTATAGTTGGCCAACTATTTTTCAACAAAGATGCTAAAAAAGTAATGTGTATGACTTAGTTTGGGTTTTGTTGCTCTGAAGAGGTACCATGACCAAGGCAACTTTTATAAAGAAAAACATTTAGTTGGGGCTGGCTTGCGGTTTCAGAAGTCTAGTCCATTATCGTCATGGCAGGAAGCATGGCAGTGTGAAGGCAGACTTCGTGCTGGAGGAGCCGAGAATTCTACATCTTAATCAAAATGGGTCTGAAATTCCACAGTGGTGGAGCTTGAGCATAGGAGACCTCAAAGCCTGACCCTACAGTGACTCACTTCCTCCAAAAAGACCACACCCATTTCAACAAGGTCACATATCCTAATAATGCCACTCTCTATGGGCCTATGGGGTCCAATTATATTGAAACAACCACAGTGTATATTGTGGAAGAATGCATGGGTACTTCCAAAAGAAGTTGGAGCTTTCTCCAAAGATATGGTCGGTATGGATCTGAGTAATACAGAGACAGACCCAGGAACAAGGATGAGCAAGTGGCATTCTGGGAAAGAATTTAACTGACCATTGAGATAAAAATAAGCTAACAAGAAACAACTAAGAGCATTCAAAGACAGCAGAGTAGAAGTGTCCGTCCCTTTCCTCCTCCACAAAGAAGCAGCTAACAAATGTATACCTTCATTAGTGATGACAACACTGCTCTAGAATGCAAAGGCAGACATATTATAGCCCTGCAGGCAGTGAAGACTTGTGAAAAAAGAACAGATCCCAACTACAATCACCCCAGATCTGTGTCCAGGGGTGTCCTCAGAGCAGGGGATAATGTAAATCAGAGGGTCACAAAGGACCACATCACCATAGACACCAGCAGTCCCAACTACAGGAGAGTCCTCTAGGCCTCACAGCTGTTTAGCCCAGTTAGAGAGCTACCTATAGTCTGCATGCTAGAGGAACTAGAGTGTCCCTACTTACCATCCAGAGCACAGGCAGCTGACACATGACTAGACTCTGCAGCATGATTGTAATCTTAGTGACCCAGCCACATGGAACTCTGTCCTATAAGTCAACAGTGCCCTGGAATATGGCACAGACACAATAAACTTACCCAAATCAGTAGTAATGGCCTGCTCAAGACACTAGTAAAGCATAAACAGGGAATCTACAGGAACTTGAGTCTTATGTAATATAATAAAATAGAAAATCTCAGAGAAATGGCAAAGGCTGTGTATGACTGTGTTTTGCCTAGTTCTCGAGAACCCCTGGAGACCACCATTTTGAGTTCGAACTCAGGACGAAACTCCCCCTGCTCAGCAGGTTAGGAATGTGATGATCAGGTCTAGGGGCTCAGAGTTTATATATGGGAAATGCATAAGCTGGAGCTTTCAAGCCTTGGTGTCTCATGATTGGGTGAGGGGTAAAGGAATTATATCCTTCAAAACTGATAACATTTGTTCAGACAGCAAGAAGGAACCATACATCTGGAAAAGGACCTTTTTGACCTGAGAAGAAATGACTCATTTCATTATCAGTGACCAGTGCATTTTTACAAGCTGGCCACAGCTGTCTGGGAACGATGTTGTCTCTTTCCATAGCTTAAGAGTGAGTTCAAGGACATTAATTTTTCTGCCTTCTTTAAAGACAGGAGACAGCTGCATGGGGGAGTGGGGGAGAGTGCTGGCTGTTTAAATTGGCACTAGAGCTAACTTGAAGGTGAGAGTGGGCTGCCTGAGCGGGCTGCCTTTTGTCTCTTCAGCTGATGTTGATTAGACTAAGAAATTTCTAGAACATTGTCAAAGCTCACCTTTGCATGTGTCAGTGTGAATGTTTCCAGTAACAATCATGGTGGTCTTGACCTAATGAATGGACGTTCCTTGATCTATCATTGACAATGGCATGTGAGGGAAAGGTGAAAGGAGATGGTGGTTAGCTGGAGGAAGTAGGTTGCTGGATGCATGTCCTTACACACAGTATATTTTGCCCTAGCTTCCTCTTGTATTCCCTGTCTGTGCTTCTTGTCTACAGTGAAGTAAAGCAACTTTTTAGTCAAACTATCTCTTCATCATGATATTCTCCCCAATTGCAGAGGCCAAGCAATCATGCACTAGATCCTTTGAACCCATGAGACAAAAAGACTCTTTCCTTTAAGTAGCATTCCATCCCAGCCATGAGATAACTAATAAACTTCACATAAGTAAACAGAAAGGGGACAGCAATGTCTATATCTAGAAGAATGCAAAAAATAAAAAATAAAAAAGGACTGGAGTCTGGGAAACAAATCACTCAGAACTAACCTCATAAGCTTGTATTTTTCAAAGACTTATTTTAACAAGTGTACTTAAATGCTTTAACCTCCCTCCTAGCCCACCACCCACAAGAGGTAGCAGAAAGGAAAGATTAATGGGACAAAGGACAATGTGGACCTGTTTAGAAATAATTCTTTGGAGTGAATCCAATCTGCACTGTCGGGGCATCAACAGTTCAGGTCACAGGAATCAGCAGCAGCAGCTCGACCCACTTCCAAGCATCATTCACAAATCACCAACAACAGTTAGATCCAGAAGAAACCTCTAGGATCTGCCAATCGGCCCAGGTCCACAGAAGCTGCAAGAAGCTGCCCAAAAACCACCAGAAATTCTTTGGTGCATTTCTCTCTATGAAGTTACAACAACTGATGACCAGCAAAGAGTGGCAAGGTGAACCAATACCACACAGTGGCATCCACTGTCTGTTAGGTTATATTTAAACCCTTTCCAAATATCACATGGTCTCTCAAGAGTCCACTCTAAAAGAACATCACATACCCTTTTTCCAGTCTGCTTCCAGAAAAACACCATGTATCTATTCTCAGCAAAACATCTTCCCACATGTCTGCTTCAGCAAAGACATCTTCTCATAAGACAGCTTCCAAGAAAACATCACATGACACAACTGAATCTCCAAAGAAACCAGAAATTTCTACTTCATAACCCTGTACCCTCACCTCTGAGGAAAGCCAATCTCCTTGCTCATGAACAAGCTTGCAAGACATAGATGGCAAACTAACCATCACCACAACCCAAAGAGCCCACAGGGAAGATCTTTCCCTTAAAGTTTCTGCTGGCAGCACTGGGAGACTGAACTCTGTTTGACTGGAGTCCAAACAAGAGTAATTAGCATTTCAGTATTGCTAGAGGGAGGTCTGCTCTCCTCCCAGAAAGCCAGTCCTCAATGGGTGTGAAAAGCCCTGTTTGTTATGGTTGAGCTTTCTCCTGAAGGTTACCATAACCTTCCTGTAAATTATGCATATAAGCAATGAGGGTTCCCACCAAGTGTGCTGTTTCCCTCTCCCAGGTACAAAGCAGTCTTTCCACTCTCTGGTGGCCCTGAGTCCAGAAATCACCAGAGTGCTCTCCAAACATGTGCGGAGCACTGACATGATAATTACCTTAGAAAGTGGTTTTCTCATGTATTTTGGCTGCAGAAAAAATAACACGCCTACTCTCTTTCTTGCTTCTCAAAGAATTGTGTAAACAGACCCAAAGCAAACCAATTTAAATTATAAGATGGAAAAGGACCCTGCTATTTCAGAGCCACCAAGATGGAAGTATAAGATGCCTCACAGAGATTCGTATTGATGGAAAACATCATCTGTGGTGGTTTGAATGAGAATGACTCCCAAAGGCTCATATGTTTGAATAACTGGTCCCTAGTTAGTGGAACTGTTTGAAAAGGATTGGCAGATGTGTCATTGAGGCAGGCTTTGAGGTTTCAAAAGACTGGAGCACTTCTCAGCGCAATTATTCTCTCTCTCTCTCTCTCTCTCTCTCTCTCTCTCTCTCTCTCTCTCTCTCTCTCTCTCTCTGCCTTCTGCTATGGATCAAGATGTGAGCTCTCAGCTGCTGCCAGCCACCTATCTTTGTGCCTTTGCCCCATCATCACAGATGCTAACCCTCTGGAACCCTAAGCCACTTAAACTTTCTTTCATAAGTTCATAGTCTTATTACAACACTAGAAAGACAACTATTATAGTTTCTGAGTATGAAACATCTTGAGCTTGATTGACTTGATATTTGGAGACAAAGACCTCACTCAAGAATGAGTGATGTTTGTCTCTAGCTCAGACTACATTTCATAAAATGACCAAGGAAAGAAACTAGATATGGAGCTGTAAAAGGAACTCAGCAAATGGAAAAGTGTTACACTTCAGCATACATAAGATCATCTGACAGCTACTGAAAGAAAGATTACTCCTGCACTCAATCTCAGAAATTCTGATCCATGAGTCTGTGCTGGAGCCCAGAAATGCTCAAGTTCTCAGTAACCCTGATCCCTTAAGACCATGCTTTGAGGAACTTAGAGAAACAGGACAGGGTTGTACCCTCCAGTGGACGGCTGATATTATTACTACTTTTGAGGGCTACTCCTCTTTGGCATATCAGGACTGTCATACCAGAACTCTGCCTCATTTGCTAAGAGGATAAGTTCGTGAGCCAGGCTGTCCTCTCAGCATATTCTAACCCATCTAGTCCAGTAGTTACTACAAAGCTGATTGGACAGCCAGTCAGAGCCCACATAGATGCTAAGGTTCTTTCCCTCCTTCCAAGACCTTAGGTACAAAGGACCATGTAAGCTTGAAACGATATGTGGAGTCCTCAAACTTCTAAAGAAAAATAAACTTGAGTCACTGCCAAGGACCCTGTGTTGGATGGACAGAGGCACATGCATCCAGATCTGCACATTCCCAAATCAAACCATGCTCTTCCCAGCTCACTTTGCACACAAATCCACAATGCTCATGGTTATTTGCTTTGGGGTTTCAAAGTGGCTCTCCTTACAAAGATACTCCAATTATTTTAATTTTTTACACCATTTTCTCTCTGAGTTGGTTCTACTACACAGATTAATTTTTCAGATGACTTGGCGTGAACCTTCAGGACAGCACAATTCTGGGTGCTGAAGGTTTTGTCAAGTCCCAACAACTGGTGCATTTTTTCAGACAGAACTGATGTTTTCTATGGAAATATGCTGAATTACTTTTTTCATGCCAGAGCATCTTCTCAGGTATAATATTACAGTTTTAGCAGCAACTGTCAGACATATATCCAATTTTCAATGTCAAGATGAGAGTGCCATCACATTTCTGGTATCCTAGAAAGTTAAGTCGACTTCCTGTTACTACTGGCATATTGCTTACCCCACTGTTAATCTCAAAAGAGTAGTTCCTAACTCTTTGTCCCTCACTCCCCTAAAATATTGTTAAGACTTCATGAGTGTTGTTTCCCTTTCCAAAACTCACCACATCTAGTCCTCACCCCCCTGCCCCAGTCAACTCCTTCACCTGTTATTTCAATCACCTCAACCCCGTCCCACAGGTCAGAACTTTGTTCCAAGAATCAACTCCATAATCTTAATTCTATACAATTTACTTAATGTTTAAGACAGCCCTAGGACTAGGGGATAAAGTATGAGAACCAGAGCCTAGATTCCTAGAACCCAAATAAATGCAGAGCAGTTAAGGTGGCCCCCTGTAGTCCCAGCCCTCAGCAGGGTTAGAGGAACTCTAGGGGCAAGCTAGCTTAACTAGACTGGCTGAACTTGATGGCTATGGGTTCAGCAAGGAAGCATGTCTCAAAAAAGTGAAGAGCAATTGAAGAAGACAGACAACATCATGTTTAGACCTTCACACACAGATGAACGCATATGCATGTACACCTGAATACATGCAAAACACCATACACACACACACACACACACACACACACACACACACACACACACCCTCTAATAAAGACACACCAAGCAAAAGCAGTGGAACACAAGAATAATCACAGAACACTGGAAGGCTGAAGCTGGAGGATTGTGAGTTCCTGGCCAGCCTGAGCTATACTGCAAGTTCAAGGCCAACCTGGGCTACAGTGAGGCCTGTGCCCCACAAAAGACACTCCGAGTCCAGTGTGTTGTGTTAAATGTGAGGGCTTTGAACCCAAACTCCTAGTATTCTGTAAAGCTTTACTCTTTAGTCTTTACCTCATCATTTCAGGCTTTGGTGTTTCTTTTGTAGGGCGGCAATAATGTTAATGGCACTTAATGACATTCAGTACCTTATTCGATGTGGCAGTACAGGAAGCATTCAACACAGTGACAGGCAGATTGGCGACATCCTGTATCTTACCAATCCTTAGTATTCTAGTGTTTAGGACTTTCAGGATGTTCTCTCCTGATCAATAGGCTGAAAAGTTCTGCTCAGTTTTCATACATCACAGACTGTTGTCATCTTGAATATAACACCAGGATGTTGGGACTTCATCTTTCATGCTTTTAACTCAAGTAACCCTTTGACATATGCTAGGTCCTCGATGAAGGTGTTAAGTGAATGAATGAATCAACAATAATAATGATGATAACTAGCATTAATGAGAACCTATTCTGTTCAAAGCCCTTCTCATATTGTGTGCAATCATCAAATGTGCCCTGAAAAATAGGTGTTACTTTTCCATTTGAAAGATGAAAAAATTAAGGATCAGAGAGGTTAAGCAAGTTGCTTGAATGCAAACAGCTGATAAATGAGTAACCCTTTTCCACTACAGCAATTTTTTTCCAAACTCTTTCTGAAATAAAAAACATTGAAGCTATGATAGACCCTTGGGATTATTTTTATCATTTCAGCATTGATAAATAATAGGTGACTTAGCTTTTAAAGGTTCTAAGAGCTTGAGAGATGGCTCAACAGTTAAGAGCACTGACCACTCTTCCAGTGGTCCCAGATTTGATTCCTAGTACCTACATGGTGGCTCACAACCATCTATACCTCCAGTTTCAGGGTATTTGACACCCTTTTCTGGCCCCATTGAATACCAGGCATGCAGGTGGTATACATACATGGTATACATACATGGTATACATACATGGTATACATACATGGTATACATACATACATGCAGACAAAGCACCCATATTCATATAATAATAATAATGTCTTGTATTATACTATGGTATTAGTAAACAGCATACTACAAGAACCATGTCTCCATCTTTATATTATTTTGCCTTATCCCCCTTTAAATGTACATAAAGCTGGCAGACTTAGTTTAAATTATTTATAAAAGAAAAAAATTTGACTTGTTTTCAGGACTGAGTTTGACTAAGTTGCAAGAAATCAGAAACACGAGACAAAAACTCCTTTTATGAACTGATGTTCAGATTCTAAATTTTGTGCTAATTTTTACATATAATGGTGCTAAATGATAAGACGGAAGAAAAGGTTTCTAGCTGATATTTGCAAGCACTTCTATACAAATAACACACTGCAGGTGTGGAGAGTCATTATTCTCAATAAGCAAAAAGGCAAATTGGATATAATTGTCACTATATTTTCTATTTTTAACATGAGTGTTGAGGGATATTTCGGCATACCACATAAGACTCTTTTATCAGCTGACTGCAGCTCCCAAACCTGCTGAAGGTCAGTCTAAAGTAAATGTGCAAGTTTCTTGGGATATTTTCGTCCCTCATTAAGCAGCTCTTTCAATATCACTGTTGTCCGTACTTTCTACTGTCAAATCATTGCCCATTACAAGATTGCATTTAATAATTTAGCACTGTGACACAGGCAGTCTGGCTGACTCAAAGTGACCCCAGAACTTTACTCTGGATTGCTTAGACAAAGAGGTGTCTGGGGCCAGTTTACTTTTGTGGGGTGGCAAAGCTACAACATGGAACCAAGAGCATGTCCCCAGCCCTGGCTGGATGTACTGCAACTTTTTATGAGGTGCAGGGTCTCCAGGTCCTGAGAGCTGGCACTGCCAATCTCCTGTCAATAGCTGACCTCTTCATTTCCTACTGACATGTGGATCTGTCCATGTTCCATCTTGCAAGTGAAATGTCCCCAACAGGCTCATGTGTTTGAGCACTTGGTCCCCAGATGGGTCACTGGTTGGGCAGGTAGGTGGTCTAGCTGACAGGCATAGATCCATAGGGTGGAGCTTGAAGGTTATAAGACAGATCTGTCTCTGCCTGACTCCTTTGCCTTTCTGACTGTTGGCCAGTTGCCTCAAGTTCTCACTACAATATACAGAATCCACTCTTGATGGATTCTGTTCAAATCCCCCCTGTTTAAACATGCACCAAAATAAATAATTCCTCCCTTGCTGGGTCAAGTACTTTGTCAGGATAACTAGGAAAGTAACCAATTTATTCCACTAGAAAGCAAGTTTGCATGGTATGCGCTAGGCCTCTCTGACCCCATATACCTCTCCAAGGACTTTTTTTTTTTTTTTAAACGAAACAATGGTTATTTTGCGAAGCAAAATCCTTCAGTTAAACTTAGTCCCTATGGATCTACAGAAGTTCAATGTGTAGGAGGAAAGGAGACACACAGGACAAGACTTGTTGCTCTGTGTGTGAGGACTTGGGTGTTGACCAATGCAGTACAAAGCCCATAGGAAAGATTCACAAGGCAGATGGCCTGGCAAGGACAGACATACAAGGCTCAGGCAAAAAACAGTAGACAGAAGGAGGAGAAATGGGAGAATTAAAGTATTTGGAAAGAAGATTAGATGTTCAAAAGTACTGAAGGAAAAGGAATCACTAAATTAGAGGATCGGGATCCAGTGGTAAAAGCTGAGTTAAAAGGGAAATAAATGCACTGAGAGACCTGCAAGAGTTGAGAGATAGAAGTGTGCTTGGCCAGAAGCAGGCTAAGCTCCAGGGGCAGTCTGCACAGGTTTCTCTTCCTCCTCTGTAGCCCATGTTCCTAAAGGGACAGAGCTGGGTTTCCAACAGCTTCTAAACTTTTATCAGGGTTACCCCAGGTAAAAAGGAGATGTTAGGAGTGACTCCTTTTCAGATTTCTGACTTTCCAAATGAGGTGGAAAAATCACAACACCTGAGAAAGATGGAAGAGAACAATGTTTATCTCAAACCGAAAATCTTTTTCTATGCTAGGAAAGTGCTGGTTCTCCTGTGGATCCATTCTCTCCTTTCCCCCACGGGATTATGGCTGCTAAAAGCTAAGCTTCCCAGGCTCCTTAGCAGGCCTCAGCCTCTGGCTGAGATGAGGATGAGGATGAGACAAAAGGTGCTGGGTGTTGTATTCAAGGAGGCCAGGGCCCTGTGGGTGGAGCCTTCATAAATGCTGATCCACAAAGACCTCACTTACATAGCCTGCCTCTTTCCCCCCCAGAGGCCCCAAGATTCTGATGGGTTCTGCCAATGAGAACATCTAATGGGAAGGCAGGAGGGTGAGCAGTAAGGTCAGATGTTTGCTTTCCTGTTCCCTCACCTCTGCGGCCACCTCCCACGGATTGTAGCCCCAGACAGATTAACACCATTCCCCATGCATCTGCACTGCACCTGTCTCTGCCCCCCCCCATCTCTCTCCCTCTCCGAAACCCCTCAGCTTCACAGTGGTAATAGCTGGCTGGCTGCTACCAGCCCAGATAACTGCATTGTCTTTTATGGATCCCCTACTATCACACATCTGTCAAAAATTCTCTTGAAAATGAATTATCCTTCAGTCATCTTGTTCTGTAGATGCCACCTGTTGAGACTCTGAAGATACATTCAGGCTCTGCCCTGGTAGCGTACTATGAATTAATATTTCATGAATCCAGTAATTACCATATGACTACCCCAACTATAGTACCACATACCTTTTTTACATTAAAAGCATTAATTATGCAAATAGAAATATTTCTTTTAAACGGCTCATTTTTGCATGGCTACTCTGGCCTAAATAAATAAATAGACAAACAAACTTTACTATAGCTTTTTCGAATTCCCATGAAACCATGGTATCTGTATATTAAAGTGATTTTGACAATAAACTTAGAACTGGTGTGGGCCATATGCCTGTAAACTCCAAACTCAGGAAGGTGAACCAGAAAGCACTGCAAGTCTGAGACCAACCTAGGCCATGTAGAGAGCCCCTGTCTTACAAAGAAAGGGAGGGAGGGCAGAGGAGGAGGGAGGAGAGAGACTGGGATGAAGGGAGGGAGGGGGAAGCAGAAAGGGGGGAGGAAAGGGGAGGGGAAAATGAAGAGGGGAGGGGAGGAAAGACTTGGATGCAAACCCCAGTTCTTCTTGTCCCTGGCTGAGTAAGTTTGGGCAAACCACTCATGCAAATGGACCCAGGACCATTTCTGGTGCCTCCAAAACTGAACATTTTTTTCTCTAAAAATACCTTCCCTGTTGCTATCTGAATTCAGCTACTCTGTATAACCCCAACTAGGTTAGTACCCCCTCTACTGACAAAACATGGGTACCAAGTCATTTAAATCCAAGCTCTCAGCTCGTGGGGAAATCTTACATACCATCAGCTTTCTTGTTCTTCGGCCCACACCTTTCCTTGCTAACTGACAGCAAACTCTATACACCTGAAGGAAGCGAAGTTGAAAACTGAATGGGGGAGGGGGGAGATGTCTGCAGCAACAAAAGCCTGAGCTATTTTTGCAATGTTTCCTTCTCAAGCCCTCCTACTCCGAATAATATCTGGCTGAAGTGTGACTCGCTGACTCCTGCAGGTATCAGTAACAGATGGAACCAGCTAATTATGTCTCCTCCATGTGAACAGAGATGAAGCTGTTAATTGCTAATTGTACACTTCTCTGTATCCCACCACGGGGCGCTGGGCTGAGGCCACTTCCCGAACCAAACACAAACATGGCCCCTGCTCACGGGGTGAAGAAACATGTGCGAAGCAACTGGATAACTGCATCTCAGGCTCTTCTAAAGGGTTAGCATCTGGCTGAGACTAGCAGAGAGAAGATACTTGGGGTCTTGAGGCTGATGAGGGCTCCCACATCTCAGAGCGGGTAGAAAAGTCCCACCAGTAGGTGGCATCTGATCCTAGTCTCTAATTTCCCTTAAGGTGAGGAGCTCAGAGCTCAGCTCTTCTGATCCTTTTGATGTTGGTGGTCTCCCAACACCAGCCAGCACACACTTCTGGAGAGGTCATTTGAAAGGCGTTGCTTTCTAGAACCTTCCTCCATCTTCCAAACAAAAAGAATGTATCCAGTAGTGATCACAGAATTTTCATCTGATACATGCCTCCTTTAGAGAGCTGTTCTTGCCTTTCCTCAGTAGATGATTTGGGGAGATGACCTAAGGATACCTTTAATGTGCCAGAGTGCTCCACTCCCATAACCAAAAGGATTGGCTCAAGATGGTCATAAGACACATGGCCATCCAATCAGAGGCATCCTAAAGGTTTTGACTG
Source organism: Uromys caudimaculatus (assembly GCA_028551405.1). Lineage (NCBI taxonomy): Eukaryota > Metazoa > Chordata > Mammalia > Rodentia > Muridae > Uromys > Uromys caudimaculatus. The sequence continues at coordinate 73,445,411 of CM052703.1, forward strand.
AATTCTTAAGAACATATTGGAATTGTTGGCCTGGAGATACTGTGATTTTCATTCATATTTCCTTCTCTTCCTCCTCCTCCTCCTCTTCCCCCGATGCCTCCCCTCTTCCCCTCTCCCCTCTCCCTTCTCCCCTCTCTTCTCTTCTTCCCGTTTCTCTCTTCAGTTGCACCTCTCCTCCCTCGTTCTCCTGCCTCCTCTTCACACACACACATACACACACGCACGCACGCACGCACGCATGCACGCACGCACCCATGCGCACACACAGCTTCCACAGATGCTCCCGATGCCCGGCACCACATCTACTGCCTACAGCTTTATTCACACAAAGGCTCTCGCCAGTAGTTCAGGAAAGTTCTTTTGCAACTTCCAGGGTGAGACAGATGATGCACCCAAGCAACCTTCAGCCACTAGGAAATGGAAACAGTAAAAAGAAAAAAAAAAAATCCCAAGTTCCTTGCCTGGGGCAATCCGGGGCATATTTCAAACAGTAGCTAAGGTCCCAAGGGACTTGCCTGCTGTGGTCTCCTGCTGATGAATCCTCTTGTGACTTTCCTCCAATCTACATCTCACCTCTTCTTCCTTCTATCTTGTTTCCTAAGACTCCTGTGTTCTTTCAGTTTTGAGATGCAGTTGCCCACATGAGCGAGAGCTCTTTATTGGTGAAATACTTATGCTGGCAAAAGGAGATGTGAGAAAAAGATAGGTAGACCTTCCTTTAGAACACATTATAGGAATTTTGATGGGATTTGCATTGAATCTGTAGATTGCTTTTAGTAAGATGGCCATTTTTACTGTTAATCCTACCAATCCATGAGATCTTTCCATCTTCTGAGATCTTCAATTTCTTTCTTCAGAGACTTGAAGTTTTTGTCATACAGGTCTTTCATTTGTTTGGTTATAGCTACGTCAAGATATTTTATATTATTTGTGGTTATTGTAAAGGGTGTTGCTTCCTTAATTTCTTTCTCAGCCTATTTATCATTTGTGTAAAGGAAGACTACTGATTTTGTTGCTGTTGTCGTTGTTGTTGATTTTATATCCAGCCACTTTGCTGAAGATGTTTATCAGCAGTAGGAGTTCTTTGGTAGAATTTTGGGGTCACTTATGTGTACTATCATGTCATCTGCAAATATCAGTACTCTGACTTCTTCCTTTCCAACTTGTATCCCCTTGATCTCCTTTAGTTGTTTCATAGCTCTGGCTAGAACTTGAAGCACTATGTTGAATAGATACAGAAAGAGAGAACAGTCTTGGCTTGTCCCTGGTTCTAGTAGAACTGCTTTAAGTTTCTCTCCATATAATTTGATGTTGGCTGTTGGTTTGCTCATTTATAACAGGACTTTAGCCATAAAGTACAGGATAACCATGCTACAATCCACAGACCCAAAGAAAGTAATAAGGAGGGCCCAAGGGAGGATGTGTGGATCTCACTCAGAAGGGGAAATAAAATAGACATTGCAGGTGGATGGAAGGAAGGAACTGGGCAGGAGGAGTGAGGAGGGGAACAGAAATGGGAATCAGATGTGAGGAAAGAGGTTGGCGGGAAAGGGCAGAAATGGGGGGGGGGGGGCATCTCTGGGACTAGCTGGAGACCTGGGGCAGAGGAAGCTGCCAGGAGTCTATGGAGATGACCCTAGCTGAGACTAGCAGTGGTAGATATGGAGACTGAATGGTGGATATGTAGCAAGGTGGGAATTTTAGTGGAGGGAGGGGGGACATCAATCCATCCACAATACCTTCAACTCAAAATTTGTCCTGGCTACAAGATGTACAGAGATTAAGATGGAGCAGAGATTGAGGGAACGGACAACCAGTGACTGGCCCAGCTTGAAAAATATTTCATGTAGCCAACCCCGACACTATTAAGGATTCGCTGCTACGCTTACAGACGGGAGCCTAGCATAACTGTGTCCTGAAAGGCTGCATCCAGCAGCACATAGAAACAGACTCAGAGACCCACAGGCAAGCAGCAGATGGAATTCAGGGAGACTTGTGGAAGAGTGGGGGATAGGATTGAGTGAGTCAGGGGGTCAAGGTCACCACAAGAAGACCTGGGCCCATGGAGGCTGAACCAACAAGCAGTGCATGCAGGCACTGGACCTAGGTCCCCTACACATTTGTAGCAGATATACAGCTTGGCCTTCATGTGGGTCTTCTATCAATTGGAGCAGGGGCTGTCCCTGACTCTGTTGCCTGCTATTGGATCCCCTTCCCCTAACTGGACTGCCTTGTCATTGGGTCTCAGTGCGAGAGGAGCTGATGTTCACAGCAGTGAGCATGGAGGCTTCCTCTTCTCTGAGGATAAGGGGAGGAGATAACGAGGGAGGGATTTGTGAAGGTAGGACTGGGGAGGAGGGGAGACTGTGATTGGGGTATAAAGTGAATTAATTAATTAATTAATTAAAAAGTATAGTACAGGACTCTCACTGTAAAGGAGTGAGTTATGTAGAAATAGTTGGGTAAGATAAGTATAGACTTCTTTTGTACATAGCTCCAAGATAAGTTTAGCCAGTCCACTGGAGGGTTCTCAAATCGAAGCCACTGGTCAGTTCTCAGTTCTCTAACACCCCGCAAGAATGAGCCTGCTTTGATGGTCTTCAGCAGAGGGTAGCCAGTGGCAAATGTGTCTTTGGCCTGAATACGCAGTGGACCTGGAAGGGTAAGGGCAGAGCTGTCGGTCAACTGTGCTTCCTGCACAGAACATCTGAACATCGCACTTTCTTGACTACTGTATCTTCCAAGTGACTACTGTTTGAAGAACCTTCTTGGTAAAGGTGGAGGCGGGTAGTGTTGGTGGTAGCGGGTGGGTAGTGTTGGTGGTGGGTGGGTAGTGTTGGTGGTAGTTGATGGGTAGTGGTAGTGGTAGCAGGTGGGTAGTGTTGGTGAAAGTGGGTGGGTACTGGGGATGGTGGTGATGATGGTGACTGATAGCGGTGGTAGACATAGGTAGACAACCCAAACTAAGATGTTAAGAGGAATGCATAGGAATTAATCCCGTGAAAAAGCAAAAACAAAGGTTGACACTACACTGCCTGATATGATACAGATATTCATGCTATCAAATAATGAGTTTCATGTCAAAGTTAAATAGTTTTATAATTTTCTGTTTCATGTTTATTGCTTTTGTTTTTGTAGTTGATGTTAAAATTAGATGGGCTTAGACTTCTAATGATGGCAATAAAAATGATGTAGACTAAGATAGATCCTAGGTCTTGATTTTTCTAGTACTGATCTGCATTTTGTGTTTACTTCCTTTCTAACTGAAAAGCTGGCTTTTATGGAAGTTGTCTTCTCTATGTGTTTATTAGGATAAGTTTTGAGGTCAACCTTCTCTTTGTTCAGCACGTGATCCAGCTCCTTGACTATTACGGAATGCATGGTTATTCATCCATGGGCTAATCACTCCATCCTAATGACTCATGAAATAGATTTTTGTATGTTAAGTAGAAGGTTACCATCAGAAATATGTCCAAATGCTTAAGGCTCTGCCATCTTGGAAGGCAAAATTTTACTCCATTTTTCTTGAGATAGTGTCTTGTGTTTTCTCTATTTTACATCTTAGCTGATTAAAGAAGCAGTGTAGACTTCCTACTGTTCTCTCACAATGTAGTACTTGCTGATCACCTTCTAGTCTGACTGCCATTATTTCATGCTGGCCTGCTTGGCAGGGGAGAGTTAAGTAGGAAGTCAATTGGGAAGGTAAAGTAAAGGAGAAGATTGATAAAAAACAACTAACACTAATGATGTTTGGGAAATCCATATGGAAACCTACTATTGTATATTCGCGTGTGTGCGCACGCACGCGCACACACACACACACACACACACACACACACACACACTTAATTACCATTACCTTACATGAGGAGCTAATGCTCCTCCAAGAAGCCATAATCTATTGAGCAGAAAGTCTACTGTCAGATGTGGATACCTACATTTGAGCTGTTGGTCAGAGGGTTCCCAGAGACTCCATGAAACAAGACAGGCTATTGCCAGTGCTCTTGGTTACTAAAAGTACTTGATGGTAAGACACCACACACTTTGATCATAGGCCATGGGAAATCATGCAGGTGCTGACCTGTTAGCTTCCCCTTCCTGCTAGCTAGCTTTCATAATGCCAGAAGGTGCTGTGTAAGACTAGCCTGGCAAGGTATGTCTATTGGAGCAAAGTGGCATGAAGGTTGTGGAGGTAATCAACAGCTTTCTTATTAGATTAAAAAAAAAAACACTCCATTGGAAGGAACTTGGGCTGGTACTGTATACCTGCCCGAGATGCCATGGCTGCGAAGACAATAGATACTATGGGAGACCCTACGACTATTATTTGACTAAACAAACCTACTATCAAACTACCTTCTAAATACTTATCTCTGTACTCAGAGAGGTTAGAGGAACTCTCAGTCTTCATCAGAGAAGCTGGTTTGTGTAGTGTTTGGAGGTTAGTTAATACAGAGACCCACAAATGGTCATAGTACAGAGAAAGAGTGATGGTGGAGTGGGGCATCTGGTTCACTTTGCTTCCTCCAAGGCTCAGGGTACACACTGGGAGAAGGGGAGGGAAGATTGTAAGAGCCAACAAACAGGGCGGGCTGCTATAAAACAGAATCCTCTGGAAATGACACACATGAACTCACAACTGCTGTGGTTGCCTGCACAAGATCTTCACACCATGAAGCTAGTCAACAGTGCGCAAGGATGGGGAAGAGAGCTAACTAGTAGCATTGACAGTCGATTACCACTGGGGAAGTAAGAGACAGTGTCCTTCAACAGTATGTCCCCCAGTAGGTTGTCCATGCTTCACAGATGGTCTCTACATTCACGCTCTTATGAACATCACTAATTAAACTCAGTTGAATCATTGATAACAAGAAGAGGACACGAAGGGTCCAGGGGAAGGGTCCAGGAAGAGTTGCTGGGCGAGACTGGGGATAGGTAAGATCAAAATTTATTGTATACATGTATGAAATGTGTTCATTTGTATTCATTGAGCTTTTTAATGGGGTTCAGTGGGATTTCCACACATATTGTAGTATGCACAGGTAAACTCTGACCTTTCTGTATACAGTATAGGACAGACAAGGAAAAAGATCAGGAATTACAGTCCACTGTCCATGTCTGGTTTCAAAAATGTAAGAGGCAAACCAGCTTAGAAATCAAAGGACGTGCTCTTTTTTTTTTTTTTTTTTTTAGGTTTTTTGAGACAGGGTTTCTCTGTGTAGCCCTGGCTGTCCTGGAACTCACTCTGTAGACCAGGCTGGCCTCGAACTCAGAAATCCGCCTGCCTCTGCCTCCCAAGTGCTGGGATTAAAGGCATGCGCCACCACTGCCCGGCTAAAGGACATGGACATGCTCTTATTGATCAATTTTGGAGACATCAACTCTAGAAAAAGAAAGGTCTTTTATTCAAGGATTTTATATTATTATATATTATACTGCATTCTATATAATGTTAATATATTGTTAATTTTATATATTATTAATTGTGTAATTAGCAAGATATCAATAATAGAATTATGTATATACTAGTATAATATTTAATATATTACACATAATAATATCTTTTATATTTTATATGATAGTAATATATTGTATATTAATTTAATATTAATTATGTTATATCATATTCTTAATTGTAGCCAACCAAGTATAGAAGAGAAATGTCTTTCTTCAAAATTCACATAGAATGTTCCTCTTTTGGTTAATACAACCAAGCACGGATCCCATTTAAATTTCCAGAGGGTCAGCAACAGTCACAGACGGCTCTCAGTTGATGTTTTCTAAATAGAAGAGCACCAGGAACAAAAGGGAAAGTGCACAGTTCTCTGGGTTTTGTGGTTTTTGGGCTGTCGCATGCAATGGCCATATGACTGTGAGAAACCAAAGTACATTTCTCCCAGTGCCACAGTGGGAGGACGAAGCCACGCTGCACGCACTGCCATTCTCCTCTGAGGCACATGCTTTACAATAGGGCTGCTGGTTCTAACTTGTAAGCAATTGTTGCATCCACTTGGTGTTTGTCTTTTACACAGAGCCATTTGTTGCAGGAGCTCTCTCTGCCCTTCATAAAGAACTAGAAAACATACGGGCCTTGGGTGTTCTGCTGCCTCTGAACTCAACAGAAGCTGGTGTGGAGAACTCCAGGAGGGGTGCTGCTGTGGGTGACAGGAATACTACTGCAGACTTGGTCCTATGGGGAAGAGAAGGCAGAGGGAGAATAAAAGCTGACTGACCTTCCTCCATCCAGGGCAGTTTCTAAATTGAAATACATACACACACACACACACACACACACACACACACACACACACACACACCTTCTGAAGGTGAGGCATGAAGCTCAATTATCTTAGAATTATTCTTGGATTAACCAGCAACACTGTCATTCTGCTACATGTGTGGGGACAGCAGCAATTTATAGTGAGCTGCATTTAAGTAATTTTGCTCTAATGAGCTAATATTTGATAGACCTATTGTTTTAGTTACAGCTTCTATTGCTTTGAAAATGCCACAAAAAGCAGGCTGATGGGGAGGAGGCTTTACTTCCCTTACACGTCCACATTATAGTATACCATCTAAAGAAGCCAGGGCAAGAACTTAAGGCAGGAACCTGACAGTAGGAGCTGACTTAGGCCATGGAGAGGTGCCGCTTACTGGCTTGTTTCTCATGCCTTACTCAGCATGTGTTCTTATAACATCCAAGACTACCAACCGAGGGATGGCACCGCCCACAGTGGGGTAAGCCCTTCCACATGAATCATTAAATCTCTTCCAGGCTTTCCCAAGGGGCAATCTGGTGGGGGCATTTTCTCAACTGAGGTTCCTTCTTCCCAAATGACTCTAGCTGTTAAACAGAACCTTAGACAAATGCAGTGCACAGAAAGGTACTGATGGAGGTTTCAGGCTATTATACAACCAGAGAAACAATGTGCTTGTGTGTGTTTCTGGCCTCAGTTTCCCCATCTGCAACCTAATGACATGGGTGGCAGATGGGATAAAAGTGTAATCCCACCGGCCATCGGACCAATCAGGAAAGTCTTGGGGATTTTTAGCCCCTTCATCTTGGTCAAACATAAGCACCCTCTTATATTTATTCCAATATGCTCCTTAAGTCATATTATCTTTCCAAGTAATCTATGGCACGACGGAAACACAAAGGAATCAGATCACTTGAAAAGTCACGGCAACTTTGATTGAGTGCTTGGCAAATACTTATTTCCATGTATTTTTTCCATCTTATCTTGCTTTACCCTGTAACACTATTCTGTAAGGAATACTATCCCAATCTGCAGACAAGGAAACTAAGTCAAATAAAAAGGTAAAGTAACTAATTCATGGCTAATAAATGACACTTGGGATGTAAGAGCAGTTATTCTGGTTGTAACGATGCGTTCTTAAGCAATACATCCTACCACATTTAACAATGGGTTGTAATAAATTCTATAGTGCTCAAACAAGAGACTTAATCCTGTGGGTCTGAGAAAGAAAAATTTGAGATCTAAGAGAACTGAAGAAGTCTTCATGGAAAACCCTAAATACTGGCTGATAGGATTCCATTTTGAACATCTACCAGAATTTAAAACACTATTTTGGAAAGCAAAAAATCCCCATAAAAAATCATTATGGCCCAACGGACCCATCAGTTAGATAGGTGCTATGCAAAGAATTACCTACAAAGCTTTAGGGTGCCAAGCCAAACCTACCCGGTCCTGACTGAATGGAGGTCTAGAGACCAGTCACTCACATCTTTGCCTGCTTGAGCCCTCATTTTATGTATCTACATGGCTGACATATCCATGTGACATTTAGTCTGGATTTGGTTTTTAGGTTTCTGGGAAGTGGCTTGATTTTTCAATCTTTTTATTGGCTTATTTTTCAAAACCGTATGAGAAATTTTATTCAGGATTGATCCAATTGAAAGAGTACAGAATATCTTGCTCTGGTTTCAAGCTCAATTTTGTGTGTGTGTGCATGTGTGCGCGCGCATGCGCGCGCACATGCACACACATGCACACAACTATACGGTGCACACATACATTTTTAGACAGGGTTTTGAGTCCAGAGCTCACTGAGTAGCTAGACTGGTTGGCTAGTGAGATCCAGGGGTCCACCTGGCTCTAACTTCCCAGTGCTAGAGAGACACACCCACCATGCACCCCTTTTATGTGGGTACTTGGGATCCAAACTCAGGTCCTCATGCCTGGATGGCAGGAACTTTACCTACTGAGTCATTTTCCCTGCTATCAAACTCAATACTTTATTTCAATACGCAAGGACTTCTCAAATGAAGCCCACTTGTCTCTTCACCTCACTTACCGCCATCTTCTGCAACAATCCCAGTTGTCAGCTATACTCCTTCTGCATTCTTCTCACCATGCTACATTCTAGGCTCTCAGATGGCTCTGCAATATTTATATGTTATCTATTCTATGCAATGGTGTCTTTCTCCTACATACACAAATTGTTAATACAACAGCATAAAGTGTTAATGACATAGAGAGAGAAAACCGTTTTCCATGATCCCCATATCTCTAAATATATAGTATATACCTACCTCTGTATATCTGAGTGTCTGTGTATACACATATGTCTTAGCACAGAGGCTGAGAAAGAACCCACTGATGTCTGCTGAATTAACCTCCCTATGAAAGTACAAACAGTGAGAAGAAAGTAAAATATTGCTCAACAAAGGAACTTAAGAACCGAGCCTTTAAGAGCGGAAGAAAGGAAGAGAGAGGAAGACACATTACCCCCCAATGCAAGCCTTAGGCAAAAAGGAAACCTACTCCAGTTCAGTGCAGAAAGTGCAATTCTAGTAACAAAATAAGAAGAGTTTAGCTTTGAAGCAGGAGAGCCAAAGGGAAAGAAGAGTTAAAATATTTATAAGGCTGAAAGCAAGTGTTACGTTATGTACTAACCGACCGGCCGACAGTGTCTGAGCAGCCAGGTTTTTGAAGCTCTATGTGAGAAGGCAGAGTGTGCACATCTGCGGACTGATACACAATCCCTTCCCAGGAAGACTGAACACTCTCCTCCATCACTGTGCGTATTTGTCCTTGCTGTCCCCAGCAAGTGCTTTGTCTGCTAAGCTTTAAAAAAAATGGGGGGGAAAGAGAAAGAAATAGGAACGAGAAAGCTTATTTAGCCAAGTTTCAGAGGTTGTCTCCTGGTAATTGACTTGGATCAAGGCAAGCTGCCTCCTCTTTGCCAAGGTCATGGACAGCTGCTAGCTGGACCACAGACAAGGAGGCAGGACTGTGATGCAATGGTAAGCGGCTTTTCACAATCATGGCTGCGTTAGAACAATTTTTTGAAGGACTACTTTCCTTACAGAATGCTTAATAATCTTCAGGGCTATGCAGATGGCAACTAAGATTACAAATCCAACCTGCCCTGGCCCAGCATTTCTGCAGCCAATCATTACAGAGAAGGAACCTAGGAAAGCCAGGGCTCCATACAAGTTAAGGAGAAAACGGGCCTATGTGGTACTTTATTGGGAGAATAGATACATGCAAATGACGAGCGTGAGATGTAATTGCAGAAGATCCAACCCAGTGATCTAGGACACTCCATGTAGCCCAGCCTTCATCCCCCATTGACATCTGAGCTAGCATGGAAAAGGATAAATAACATCCTTGTGTTTACACTGTCCCAGGGGTCTGACAATGTTTGATTTCACTTCATTTCCACAAAAACCCTGTCAGATAGCCTCAATTGGCTCCAGTTTCTTCTTGTCAGAAGTAAAGTCACAGAAAATCTCCCCACACACACCATTGTCAGGCAGCCAGGAGGCTAAGTCTGGATTTGAACACAGGTCTTCACTGAAGGAACTCTGGACACCTATGTATTATGCTGTCTGTACTGTGAGCTGGAAAATGAAGACATAAAAGTTAAAAGCCTCAGCAGACTTAACAGTCTGGAAGAGAAAGAAGCCCACTGTGGATTGCATCACAATGCAGTATAGCAAATTTAAAAGCCCTACTGGAAACCAAGAAAGAGTTTCTCTTCCCTGGGGGCTGGGTCCCACAGGGGTGCTAGAAGGAAATATCTCTACATTGCAAGATATACTTGGGTGTTCTTGTTGTTTAGTCATGAGTTTGGTTTGTGTTGTGTCTTGTTAGGTGTATTTTTGTTTTCATTTATGTTCTTGGTTTTGTTTTTGAGACAGAGTTCCCTACATATCCCAGGCTGGTCTGACTCTCACAAAATTCCTGGCCTCATCCCAACCAAGGTCCTCAGTTGTTGGTATGAACCACTATACCCAGCTTGCAGGAAGCTGTAGCTTCAGTCTTTGTGTGCCAGTTTTTTAAAATGGAGAAAAAAAATTAGTATAGTCTAACATCTGAGAACTCGCCGTAAACACAACCAAATCCCAAGGTAGGAGAAAGAAAATAGAGAAACAAGTAGACAGCCTTCCTCCTCAGTGTGGACCTTGAATCTTCCTTGAAAGGGTGAGAAGAAAGAAGCTGGACACATGCACATGTATTAGAGTGGCCACACCCACTGGTGCCAACCCCCACTCACACTGAGCATACTAACGAATGTGATTAGGGTACTCTTCCCTCTGAAGGTTGGGGAGCACTGGGAAGACAACCCTAGTAGGAGCAAGCTCTTCATCTCTTAAAGTGCCAGAAAGTGGAAGCCATAGAGGTTCTATTGTTGAGTAAAGGAGATGCTCAGAATAGCTAACACACTGGGAAAGTGGAGATTTAAAACTGTAGCAGAAGACAGCTTTCACATTGAACTTCTACCAGAGAATGCTGTGGCACATCCTAGATCATCTCTTGGGCTGTGACCTGGATCCTCCACCATCCTTTTTTGTCTGCCACAGGTCTGAAAGACCCAGACATGTGTCCTGCTATCTGTGCAGATAGCTCCTCTCTTGCTGAAAGGCTCTTCCTGGTCACTTAGGGGAGAGTAGAAGAGGCAGAGAATGGAGCTGAGCACTCCTCACCAAAGCTTCCTTCCCATCTCCCCCAAAATTACCTCTGCCTACTGGGATCTTCTTGCTTGGTCTGTGTTCTGTCCCAAATGCATCTCCCCAGTGTGAATGACAGCGTCAACCAGCTCATTTCCCATTTGCTCTGATTTGCTGGCAAAGAAACACTCTTAACCTCTTAGGCCCAATACATCCTCATTTGAAAAGGAATGATTTCCATTAGCTTTTCCTGCACCCTCAGTAAAGCATGCCACATACAGGAGCTGAAATCAACCCCTACTTATTACAGCATGATTCTAGGGTGGTAATTGAGGCCCAGCTAACCTGAGGAGCTCTTCTGGTCTTAGTGATCACCCTTCATGCAGCTGGAGTTGGCCACTAGTTTGGGGGTGCAGGCTGGTTGGAAGCAAAGACAGCCATTATCCAGCAGGGTAGTCTGGGTTTGTTCCCATAGCAGCACAGGCTTCCAAAAGCAGCAGGAAGCCAAGTCCCAGCACATAAACTCTTTCCAAGTCTCTCTTCTCATCATGTCTCTCAGTCTCCCATAGGCAAAACAGTCACGTGATCAAGCCTATCATCACGAGTGTGGGAAGGAGTGTGGGAAGGCGTCCACCAAAAGGAATGAATACAGAGCACGTAGACAAAGAGTCCCAGGCAGATGCAAGTGTAGACCATTACTAAAATCAACCCACTACCAGGATAATTGCAGGATTTTTGTAAAGAACAAATAATACATGAATGAAAGAGAAGTTAAGCACAGTTTCTGATCTATTGTAAAGACTCAATAAATGTTACCCACTATCATCATTGTGGGGGTGGGAAGACTGCTCCAATTTCCATAAATGAAAGAGGATTTCCATTCCATTTTATAGAAGTAAACAACTAGAGAGAGATTATGTAAATTGTGTGCAATTTATCTGGGTGATTGCCATGTTTCTCTATGCTCTGGCTTTCCAGTATCATGATCATAATCCCCATTTGTCTCATAGGCTTACAGAGGGTATATGAGTACATGAAGGAGCATATCCATCCTGATACAATTGTGCATTAATTAGCATTGTGCCACTGTTTATTGAGCACTTACTATGTTCAGGAACATCACATGTGTCATTTTATTTTAGACTCCTGATCTAAACAAATGAAAATGTAAAATAAATAAAAGAAAATGTCTTTCTCTTGTATGAGATGATTGAGCCTCAGAAAAGCTAAGTGTCTGAGTTCCCATAGGTAGCCAATGGCTGAGCCAAGTTTCAAAGCAACGCTGCTCCCTCCTGCTGTAAAATCTGGAGACATTTGAGGTGTTCATAGCTGGCATGGGATGATGGGCCTGCCAATGAATGTTTCTAAACAACCTATAACTTCCAGGACAGTTACCTGCTCAAGATGTGGATAGCACTGAGCACAAGCAACTCCCGTGAGTGCTAGAGAAACAGTGTAGTGCGGGTGTAGTTAGTAGTTTACTAATCACCATTCTTGACTCCACTTTCTCCATGATAATACAAAGCAAGTGCTCCAATGTTCTTATGCTTACAGTTTGCACACCTGTATTGCAGGATTTACAATAAATAACACACGTCCTTTCATCTGGGGGGTGGCTGTAAAGGTGGAATAAGTCCTTCTATGACTTGACATTTAGCACAAGCACAAATACTAGCTGTTGATATATTAGAAAGCCGTTCACATTGTAATCCCTCTCTCCAGCCCACTCTCTTCCCACACCCTCCAGTCTGCTCAGGCTTATAATGTAGTGACTGAGCTCTCTAAAGCTAATGTCTTGGGGTTTCTGATCTGATTCCTGATCGCTAATCTGAAGCTCAAGTGGTAGGGTCCTAAGCCAAGGTCAGTATGAAATGCATTTTCCTCTTTAACAGTTGAAGTGGACCTTGGACGTTGATACAGTCTTTTCCCAGAGGAAGCTTTGGAGGCTTAACTCAATTACCCAAAGACCTAGGTAGTGTAAGTGGGGAGTCAGACCTTCAACAAGACCCCAAAGCCAGTGCTTGCTTCTTTTCAAATATCACCAATTGACTTAAAGACTCCAGCCTCCCTTTTCCATCTCTGGAATTTACATGAAGAAATTAAATACTGGCTCTACCGATAATTAATGGACATGTCTTGACAAAAATAACATGATCTCTCTAGGTGTCATAAAAAGACCTCAGTCTGATGACCTCAGTGTGACTCAGAGACCAAGATCTAAAGTCCTCATCATCTAAAGCCCTCAGCAGAGAAGCTTCTTTCCTCAGTAGATGGTCAAGGAGCAGAGAATAAAAAACCATGGAATGCCCAGCCCTAAATCAGATATCTATTTCACCTCCCTTCCTCCCAAAGCTCAAGGTCCGTTGCAGAAGAGAACGCAGGCATAAAGGACGGCTGCAGGACACAGTCATTGCCGCAGAGCAGTTGCACGTGCTGACTCAGAGTTTTGTTTTTTGTTTTTGTTTTGTTTTTTGGTTTTTCGAGACAGGGTTTCTCTGTGTAGCCCTGGCTGTCCTGGAACTCACTCTGTAGACCAGGCTGGCCTCGAACTCAGAAATCCGCCTGCCTCTGCCTCCCAAGTGCTGGGATTAAAGGTGTGTGCCACCACTGCCCAGCGACTCAGAGCTTTGTTACAGCATGGATAAGACCTGCCGAAGCAGGGCAGACAAAATCCTAACATGAAAAGGAGAGGTAGGCACAGAGACTCAGCCCAACAGAGGATCTACTGATAACTGATAGCTGCTTGGAGAGGTAGAATCTGTTCATTTTCTTTAAGACTATAGCCCCTGGTAGCCCACCATGCTCCAGTGAAAAGCCACACTTACAAGAACATATAGGCAGAAAAAACTGGACTTAATTGTTTAAGAAAAATAGAGGAAACACACAGTTTGGTGGAAAGAGAAATGGAGATGGGTCTGGGAGTAGCTGGGGGAGGAGAAATACACAGTCAAAATACATTGTACAAAACTTCCAAAGAGCTATTTTTTAAGTACTCCAATCTGGTTGGCGATGTAGATCAGTCAATAATTAAGGTATACAACATTAAGGAAATATAGGACAACTCTCAAGGAGTGCAGTTCTCTTTAGAATGTGTCAGAAAATACTGACATAGCCAGGCATGGTGACACTTTTAGCCTGAGAACTTGGGATATAGTGAAACCCAGTCTCAAAAAGAGAAGGGAGAAAGCATACATGCAATTGTGCTTTTACAGGACCTACTGGTGATCTTTTAGCCACCCTTGCAATTTAGCCATCACCAGCATGAGCTTTCTCAAACATAGGATTTATGGAGCAGGTTTGATGGCCAGTTTGTATCTGTGCAAAGCCATGTGGATACCCACAGAATAACCCCAGTCAGTTGGCTGCCTCTGGGTCATAGTGTAGGACTGGGAGACAAGAGGAGAGGTCATTTGATGGGGTTATTGTCTATGCTTAGTCAGTTCAATAACTCTCAGCATCCTTAAGAAACTTATATTCCCAGCATGCTCTCTGCTGGGAAGGCTCTGACCTCTGAGCTATTCCTCAGAGGCCGCATGTGAGTTTCACTTTTTCCATCTTCCCTGAGAGCCTCTAAATCCTCTCTGGCTCTCTATTACCATGCCACGTGGCTGAGGCATTGCTCTCAACGCAGAAAAAAATTCTAGATATGGATGAGCCCTGTGGGATGACTCTGGAGAAATTATTGGAATTGCCAGGCAATGATGACTGCATTTATAAAAAGTGAAACTAATAATATCCTTGTCTGGGCTAATTTGAGACTCCGATTGGTATAGTTCACATTAAAGTGTTTTTGGAATGGGTATAATGTAGAATGTCTTATTGTGACTTCTTATTTGGGCATTGCCTTTAGTGTCGTTGCTAAGCTGAGAGCCGATAAAAGCTGCCTCTGTGTCATTGTGCCCTGCCACAGCACACAACCCTAAAGTCTAACAGTCATGTAAGGAGAATGGGTCAGAAGTATAAAGAGGTTAAAGAATGCGTTCAAGCCAGCAAATGCCCAAACTAAGACTAGAATTGAATCTATCATGATTCAAGTTCCAGTTCTTACACCATGGCACAAAATATCTGATGCAAAAAACAGCAAGGAACCAAAATTATTAGTACTGAAATAGCCACTCTTTCTATTGAGCTCCAGAAAAAAAATGATCAGTAGTAAGGCAGACAGCTAATGTATACAGTTCAACAAATTGCAAAATTATTTACAGTTCCCACAACAGCTCTATAAGGTAAATATTTTATGCCCCCTTTGATAGATTGGAAAGTTGAGGTTTGGGGAGTCTAAGAGATAAGTCTCTGGATAGCACAACTAGCAAATCAAAGAAGCAAGATCGGAGCCCGAGTACCCTGGGACCAATTCCTGCCATCTTTTCCACGATTCCAGTGGCACTGGAAGCTTGGTATAGCCATTTATCCGGTGTGACACCTAGTTGAGTTATTTGACTCTCTGAGGCTCAATGACCACACAGGTGAAAGGAAGGCATATTTTAACCAAAACGAGCAGGAAGTAAAAAGGACATGATTGCTGTAAACGTGTACACATAGCAAACACTCAGCAGACATCTGCTCGGCTTCATATATCACATCGCCTTAAAGCACCAAGGCTTCACTGTCATGCCATGACTAGCCCTCCACACACTTACGCTTAACCCTGTAAGCAAGCCAGAATCACGGTCTTTCAGACTATGACACCGAGATGGTGAGAAATAGAGAGACCCAGAGGCCGTCGATGTAAAAGCCAGGGATTGGGGTACACATTTGTAATCCTAGTGCTCAGGAAGCTCATGCTGGAAAGTCTGGGATTCCTGGCCCCAGCCTGGTCTCCATAGTGAGATCCTTTCTCAAAATACCACATACATGCGTGCACTCGCACGCGCACACACACACACACACACACACACACACACACACACACACACACGGATTTGGGCATTATAATCAGGTCTTTTAATTTTAAATTATCATTTTGAAATTGCACTGTTGTGGACATTGAATATACATTAAATACCACCTTTTAACCCATTTATTTATTTAACACCTATAAACATATCCCTCAGATTTGAAAGTGAAAGATGAGTTCAATTCTCTTTTCACTTGAGGATCACCTTCCAAGACAAAACAAAAAGACAAACAAACATTGTAATGGGTAAATACAGACTTTACTAAGACGAACAAATTGTTAATTTCACTGATACTATTGAGCACCTATTGTATACTAAGAAATGTACTAAATATTAGGGAAACTGAGCACAGGTCCTTGTGTGCTTGGCCTTTTCCATGCCAAGGGAAGCATCAAACAAGTATAATGAGAAAATTAAACCACCAAACTCAGAGGGCCAGAAAACACTCATTTGAAAAGAAAGCCATTTTAGAAGATTGTAGCAGCGGTAAGAACTATGAGAGGTCACCATCTCTCTGGATTACAGAAAATCAAGCTAGAAGGTGAAGTGGGACTAAGAGTCGAACCACTGTGTAGGACATACCAAGGAATGCTGATAATCCCTTGGAGAATCAGTAAGGTTAAAAGCAAAAAAGTTAATTAATTAATTAATTAATTAAAAAAAGATGAGCTAGGGAAATGGCTCATCAGTTAAAACTCTTACTATACAACTATGAAGATTCAACTTTGGGGCCTCATCACTCACCTAAATGCCAGATGGGTCCAGCAGCCTTGCTGTAATCCTAGCCTCTGAAGGCATTGACAGAACACCAGAGCAATCCACCTAGTGAGCTAAGCCACACAAGTGAGCTGTGGGTTTTATTGAGACTCTGCCTCAACAAGTAAGGTGGACAAGCAGCTGAGAATGATTTTTGATTCAACTTCAGGTCTCCACCTACACACATGTACATACATACATACATATGTACACACACACACATACACACACACACACACACACACACACACACACACATACACACAAATGGGGAAAAGGAAATAAAATAAAATTAATTGATTGAAAATTTTAAAAAGCAATAAATTTCGGTTATTGATGAACTTCCTAGTGTTTTAGAAACATCGCTGTGACTGACCTTTGGAATAGATAAACTAGAGGGCAGGAAAGAGTGGACCAGCTGTCCTGTGATCTTCATCATTTAAAGAAGAGCTCATGGGGGGGTAAAAATAGGAGGTGAAGAGAGCACAGGTCCCTGGGATATCTTGGAAGGAGCAAGCATGGTGCTTAGCAAATTAGACTGGACATAGTCTCAGTTCTGTGGTGGCAAAAGAATAGAGCCTACCTCTGTCCAAGCTGACCTGGGACTTGAGCACCACTACAGCTGGGTCCAGGAGGGAGACCCTGCAAATAGATGAATTCTGACCATTGAACATCTTCCTAGGACTATACCAGCAAACCCTAAGGAAGGGCCTGCACATAGTGCATATAATGGCCAGTGAGGTCTCTATTAACACTGTTGTAACAACAGGGCCTATAACAGCCCACCGCAAACTCCGTGGGTTGGAAAGTGGCTAAATTGGACTCCTGACAGCTTCAAACTCAAAGGCTGAGGCTGCATCTCAAACAGAAGAGGGAGAATTGTCTAAATGCTTCAATTGTTGTAATTGAAGCAATTGCACATCATCTCACATGCCAGCTTCCTGACAGGATAACCAGTTTGAGCTGAGTGTGGGAATTCAATTATGTATCTTCTGTCTGCATCTTTGAAAGAAAACAGCCCAGCCAGCCTGTCAAATATCTAGCATGTTTGCCTGTTGGAAATTGCTATCTCCTCCTGACACAGGAAATGTCTTTGCCGAAAAGAAACCTATTATATTTCACATAGCTCACATAACCCCATTACAAAACTTGACAAAGAAAAACACACAAAAATGAAAACTACAGACCAATTTCAACTATGAATATAAATGCAAAATCCCTAAATAAAATATAAGCATATGCAATACTGTGGTGAAGCACCAGAAGCTGTTGCATTAAAAATTGAAGCAGAACAAGTAGGCCTGCTAAGAGCCTAATTATTCAACATTGCCTTGAAATGTCTGGCCAATGCAATAAGACAAGAAATATAAATAAATAAAGCCTGCAATTATTGAAAAGGAAGTGGCGACATTTCTTATTTGCATATATGATTATCTACTTGTAATTCAACAAATGAACCAAAAAAATTTATAAAGTTCTCTCACCTTAAATTTCATCTAAAGAAATATTCACAGAGTCAAAGATTTATGAAGAAAGTGTCACATCTCAGCATTATTTTTATTAATAAAAAATAAAAATAATCTAAGTCTTTAGCAATAAAAATATGATCATATACAGTGCATCAGATCCAGATGATGAAATGAACAGCCCTTAAAATTATTTTTTAAAAAGATATTTAGCAACATAGAGAAATGCACACTTATCATCAAAATTCAGTCCTATTATTTAACTCATGCTTTATAAAATAAGACAATAAGCACACACACATACATACACATGCATATGCAGAGAGAGAGAGAGAGAGAGAGCACACTGGAAGCAAATGTGAAAGTGGTAACCGGGCTGTCATTGGGTAAGGGCTTTTAACTTACATGGTCTGGCTAATTGTACTGACTGTGCTGTAAAGTAAGCTATAAACTGTGTAGGATTGGATTCATTGCTGCTGAAGATTCCTAAAAGTCTATTTCTGATATAAATAGGACAATTTTCTATGAAAGCTTGACACTTTGAAATAGAAAAGTATCTGTAGTAGGATTGTCGTTTAAAGACTTAGGCTGCCACACAATGTCAGCAGCTAGCTTCACTTGGATCTAAGCCATCTGGTCTTCATGAACACAGATTTCAAAACTATCAGTTGACAAAGCTCTTCTATCCTTCAATTGCCACTGCATCCCAAGAACCAGTAACCTGACTCATTATCACACTCTCTCCCCTAGGTCCCTCTGGCCGACACTTATCAGAGCATCACAGCAAGGCAGCAGCTGAGGTAAGTTCAGTCTCTTGGAGAACTATTAAGAATCATTTTTAACTCACCAATTATAGCATCTAGGTTTACAAATGTCCTTCTGTAATATGTTCATCATCTGAATCTCCCCCTTTTGGATGATGTAGCCATACCAACATAGACACTAACCCAGTAAAGCACTACCAATGGTCCGTCGGGTCTAAAAGAGCTAGATTGGGTTAGGCTGTTTTACTACTGCAGGTAGCCTGAAGTGGGAAGACCCTATGGGCCCAACGACACTAAACTGAAAGTCAGATTCAGACATATCAGGTACAAATGTCCCATCCCTGAACCAAAGCAAATCCACAATGAAGCCAGGCATAGAAGAGTCAGAAATGATGAGGGAAGGAGTAGATAGATACATGTGAAATATTTGGAATAGCCAGAATTGCAGTGATTAGCTGTGGACAGGTTGTGGTAGAGTAAAGCAGAGCACACAGCAACACAGCTCTGATGTCCATAGGATCCAAACAACCGGAAGAGTAAAGCAAGTCAGCTGATAGCAAGTCCTCGTAAAAGGGATCAGGGACTCCT
>CM052703.1:73464900-73483144 GCA_028551405.1 Uromys caudimaculatus
TCTCTCTCTGATCAGGTTCTTCTCTCCCCTTCTCTCCCCTCCTCTCCTCCTCTCTCCCTCCCTCCCTCTCCTTCTTTCATTCTTTCCTTCTCCCCCACCCCTCTCTCCCTCTCCTTCCTGGATCCCTTGAGGTGAGCAACTTGCTTTGCCACACCCTTTACTATGATGCTCCACCTATGATGCCGCAAAAAAACAGAGCAAGCCAAATGTAATCTAGAACCTCCAAAACCATAAACCAAGATAAATGTTTCCTCCTTTTACATTGGCCCTCTGGAATATTTGCCATAGCAATAAGCAACTTGGCCAGTTGCCACTGTGTGAACTGCTGGCCACAACTACAAGATATGTTGATTTTATTCTTAGAAAAAGAAAAGCTAGATATCTAAATTTTGTGAGAAATATCCCATTTCAAGACAATGCTAACCAATTTTTCAGTGTTACATGGGCCATATTTTCAGGCTGAATTTGATCAAAGGGCAGCAACTCCTGGTTTCCAATGAATAGTTATAAGGTCTAAAGAGTTGGGAAATTGATTTTGGTAGCAATCATAGCCTTCAGCTTTCCCTACATAAGAGACTTTCCATGGCAAAAGTTCAGAAAGGGAGCCTTATGCTTCTTTCTGGCCTTCCTTGTGCTTTCTTCCTACTTCAATAAGAGGACAGTGGAGGAAAGTCTCCTACTGCTCCTAGCCCCCACCTATCTCTCCTGTATCTTGGAATCTGGTCAGTCCCCACAGTGAATATATGGGTGCCTCAGGAGAATAGTTTGAAAGACCTGGAGACACAGAGTAAAGACTGCAGAAATCCAAATGCCATCGTCATGGTTCATAGGGACCCATCCCTAAAGGCCAATCTCCAGGATGCACTCTAATTGAGAAGTGTGTCTCAGTACAAACCCTCATGGGGTCTAAACAAGTCCAGGTGAGAGCAGTGAACAGAGGAAATGCACCCCTGATGACTGGGGTTTGTCCTGTGTCCAGCTTTCCCAGGAGCTAGTGCCCAATGCACGATTCTATCTCAGAAGCCTTCTGGTGTGTTTGAGGGATTTTTAAAAAGGATAAAGCGTGTATCTAGGTGCTGTGGGCATGGGTAAATAGCAATCGAGGAAACAAAAGTGCACACTTTTCCTGAAAGCATTTCTAAGATGAGAAACAAGTTTGAGTTGAGGCGACATTAATAAAGATACAAAGAAGCTTCGGGGAGTCAAGGCAATCATAAAACATGGCTCTACCTGTCACAGGTCAAGTGGACTCTAGGTAAGTCCAGTGTATAAGTGTCCCCACCCGGCTATTCCCGAGGACAGGATTTCTCTCTCCTGATCTTAAGACTTGTCCCCATCCCCCAATTAGTAAGACTATGGGGCTGAAAGTTCCAAATCTAAGATTTTCCTCTCACTTCTCCTCCTAGTCTATCTCTGTCGCCGCAGAACTGTACTTGGCTGACAGACACCATCCAGGAATTAGCTGCAGACTGCACACTGCTGCTCTCTGGACTTGCTGGAAGCTGATGTTAACCAACCCAGCTGATATTGCTGTTCCTTATCTCTTCAGCTGGGTCAGTTAACCAAATGATTCTGATGACTGCCCCATTGCCCAGCCTTAGACTGACCTTTCAGTCTTCTTGGGCCTTGACCATGACATCTTACTTTCAGCCAGTTTCAGAGCTAATACATCATCCCTTGTCCCCCAGCGGGCTGAAATACTAACTCAAAAGAAAACTCCCTGGCATAGGGGACAAAATGGCTACCTATAATGCCAATTGGCATACCAGGAAAATGGGCCCAGATTTTTCAACAAGTGGATTCATTAAGTAAAATAGTTCTACAATATGATAGGGCACTTGGCCTGCTTTATGGAGAACAAGATATTATATGACTTTTTTTTAAAAAAGCTCAGTGATTAAGAACGCTGACTGCTCTTCTAGAGGTCCTGAGTTCAATTCCCAGCAACCACATGGTGGCTCATAACCATCTGTAATGGGATCTGATGCCCTCTTCTAGTGTGTCAGAAGAGAGTGACAGTGTACTCATATAAATAAAATGAACAAATCTTTTTTAAAAAAATGTTTCTATGCAAACTGTTTGGGATTGTAATCTGTCTGTACACGAAAAAACTTGCAAAAAGAGGACCTGAGATAAAATAAATGACTGGTCCCTGTTCTTATTTCCAGGCTCCTCCTAAATAGTAACTCTGATGTTGGCCATCACAGGACCTTTAACCCTTCTGTTTCCTGTCTGGGTACCATTAAGCTGATGGATACTGAATCCCAATATAAACAGGTACCCATGACAAAGTTAAGGATTTAACTCAGGATACAACTCAAGAGGGGAATGTAAGAGGCAAAATTAACTTGTAGCCTCCTCCCCCGCCCAAGGATAAGGTAACTTTCTGGAATGCTAGCACTTATGGTTCTTGGGAAATAACAGGCCACATGTTCCTTTCTCTCCAAAATAAGTTCATTTGACCCATCTGAACTGGATGTGCTTGATCCTATGTGGGCAGGAGGTACGTAGGCAGGAAATACGTCAAGACATATGCTTGCCCCTGATTGGATCTGATGGGAAATGTGGTAAATTTAAAAGGTTTTGCCTTTTTAAGCCCCTGCAAAATGTGGCTCATAGTTACTCCTTGGGAACCCAGGGGTGGACCTTGCTAGGGTCCTTTTTGACCTGTCTAGTATTTAATTAAAATTTGCCTCAAATTTGGTGAAGAAGAAGAGGAGGAAGAGGAGGAAGAAGAAGAAGAAGAAAGAAAGAAAGAAAGAAAGAAAGAAAGAAAGAAAGAAAGAAAGAAAGAAAGAAAGAAAGAAAAGAAGTAGAAATGAGAGGAGAGGAGATGAAAGAGAGAAGAGAAGAGAAGAGAAGAGAAGAGAAGAGAAGAGAAGAGAAGAGAAGAGAAGAGAAGAGAAGAGAAGAGAAGAGAAGAGAAGAGAAGAGGTTCAAAATGTAGCTGGGGGAGGGAGTGCCTATCTAGTATGCACAAGGTTTTGAGTTCAATCCCCAACAAAAGAAAGGAGGGACTGGTGGAGGGAGGGATGAACGAAGGGGTGAGGGCAGGAGAGAGTAAGGAAAGGATTGGTGAGGAATGGAGTAGGGGGAGGGAAGGACCTAAAAACACTCTCTAGCATTAGGCTCCTGGAACACTGCTCTGTACTCTCTAAAGCAAGGTGTGGCCATATGATGGTGTCTGACCAATGAGGAATTAGGCCATCCCTCCAAGAGAGCAGCTTATAGGAGCCTGACACACTTTCATTGTCTTCCCTTTTGCATTCTTCATCCTTGACCCAGATGTGATCTTCGCCACTAAAGCCACAGTCTTAGAATAGTTTATATTTACCTGAGAGCTAAAAGGTGCCGGTCAGTCCTGAAGAAACCCTTCTGGAGTTAACAGCTGGCCTCCAGACATCTTTGACAGGAGATAGATACCTCTCTCCTCCCATCCAAGGGCTGAATGGACCTGCTTAGCTTCTAAGATCAGAGGTGGAACACTTTCCAGAGTGAAATGACTGCCATCCAACCAAACCTAAATCTAACTGATAAAGAAATTATATTTTAAAAAGTTCATTTGATTTGACTACAAATGTTCCTAACATGGTGCCATCATTTAAGGAGAATTACTAAATAAATCCTTCTGGGAGATTCATGCTGTGTGGAACCAAAGTTGACTGATATGCAAACTACCTTAGTTGTGTACAATGCAGTCTCTTCTCTGGGTTCAGGGACTTTGGAGAAAAGCAACCGGAGGAAAGAAAGAGGAACAAATAAGAGAAACTCTTTTCAGCTAGGTTAAGAAATAAGGGTTCTTTTACAGCATAAAAAGGCCCAAACTGCTGCATTCTGCACAAACATGGCTCCTCTGCTTTCCTTTTTCCTGGAAACTTGATCATATGGTCTCTGCGAGGAAGAGGAGGGGAAGAAGGGGAGGAGGAGGAGGAAGAAGGGGAGAGGAGGAAGAGGAGGAAGAAGGAGAGAGGAGAAGGAGGGGGAGGAAGAGTAGAGGGAGAGGGGAAGGGGGAGGGGGAGAGGGAGGTTGACAAGGACTGTGTAGGCTCTGGTGGCAAGCCTGCCTGGTTCCAGGTTAAAATTGACAGTAAATTACAATGTTTGTAGAGATGGTAGCTCAGACTCTGACACACTGGGCTCACAGACACACATACACTGCACTAGCTCTGTGTGAGTGTTGAGGATGCTAAGGAGCCCTTGTGCCAGTACAGCAAGCACTTTCTATCCACTGAGCCACCTTCCCAGTCTTCCCTTTTCCGTTTCCTGCAGTGTTCTTATCTATCATCCTTAGGAAAGAGATCAGCGTGACAAACAAGTTCTGTCAATCTGTCCATATAATAATGCCCCTTTTGTTTATGCTTCATGTGCATGGTGGTTGGTTGTCAACTTGACACGATCTAGAGTATCAATGAGAAATTTTCTACATTGGTTTACCCATGGGCATTTCTGTGGGTGATTGTCTTAATTAAGTTGATGGGGGCCCATTCCATTATGGGCAGTGCCATTCCCTAGGCAGGGGGTTTTGAACAGTCTAACAGAGAAGAAAATGAGCAAGCAAGGAGTTATCTCTGTTCTTTACTATGGATGCGATATGACTTTAATGCCTGCCTTGGCTTTCCCACAATGATGGACCATTACGTGGAACTGTAAGTTCCTCCCTATGATGGTTATTCTCAGTTGTCAACTTGACTACTTCTGTAATTAACAAAAGCCCAGCCAGCTGGATAGACTTGTGAGAGACTATTCTTGATTGTACCATTTAAGGTGGGAAGACCCACCCTAAATCTGGACCACACCTTCAGGGCATCAATATAAAGGGCATGGAAGAAGGCTTTTTGCTTCTTGCCTGCTTGCCCTCACTCTCACTATCAAGTTCAAGTTCATTTCTTCACTGGTATTAAAGCCTGCTTCCTCAGGATTCTGATGTGTACTGAAGACCAACTGGGACATCCAGCCTTGTAGATGGCACTGATATTAGATTCTTGGATTTTTCATCGGAAGACAGTCATTGTTGGACTAGCCAGATCACAACCCACAAGCCAATATAATAAATCCTGGGTATCTAACATATAATATATTAAATATATAACATATTGTATTGTATATGTATTATATATACAACCCTGTAGTTATACTTAAGATATGATTATAGTTTGCAGAGCCTTTACACATACCATCTCAGCTAATTTGTGAGCATATCTGCATGTGTTAGTCAGACGTAACTTACAGGAGGAAGATTTACTTGGGCTCATGGTTCTCAGAGGTTTCATTACAGCATGGTGGGAGGATATGACAGAGTAGGGACATTCCCCCACTGTGCCCAGGAAGCAGAAAGAGAAAGCCTGCAATAACTGACCTCCTTATTCCACATGGGATCTTGGCCTAGTTAGTTAGTCCCAGATGTTAGTCCTCTCTGAAGCACCCTCGTGGGAACCCCCACAAGTATGCTTTTACTGATCTTTTAGGCATCTCTCAGTTTAATCAAGTTTACACTCAAAATTAACCAGTACACTACATTTTCAAGGAGGCTTAGAAAGCTAAGGCTGACAGAAGTTAAATGAGGGACTAACGTAGTATGTCATGTATGCTCTTAAATCTATTATTATATAATCCTGTCTTTGTTTCTGTTAATCCAGTGTTGACTAAATGGTAAATGAAGAGTGATTTGCTTCTGTTTTGTGGATCAGGAATCAATTTTTCTCCAATGTATTCTATAGGGATAAGACAAGGAAAAGACTAAATCCTATCTGGGGTGACTCTCCTGGGACATTAATAATAACAAGGCACTGGCCTCACTACTGACAGATTAGTATTATCTAACAGTGAAAAATACTTTCTGCTTGCTGCGATGATGTGCAATCCCCTGCAGGAGTAAGCTCATGGCGTTGTTTAAATCCTTAGACAATCATCTTTTCTTCTAGCCAGTTAGTCTCAGATTATTGTTTTTATAAAATGAGAAATGTCTTTTTCATCACTGCTCACAGAGAAACTGCTGAAATATCTACTCATTATAAAACCATTCATCTATTTCTTTGACCGAACTAAGTCCTGAGTATTGTGAATTGAAGCATCTGGAAGTGGATCTCAGAAAGACTGGCTACCAAACTTGGAGTCAGAGCATGTCATACATGTGAGACGGTTTCAGCATGGACATTTAGAAAGCATTTCCATGTGGATTATATAATGATCTTTGGAAAAATATAGCAATGAAGAAAGCATTATCCTTCATTCATACCTAAGAAAAGCGATACTGACTGAGTTAAATAAATTACTCAAAATAAAACTTAGCAAAGCTGGAAATTAATCCATGTCATTGTTTTACCGTAATCTTATTCTGCAGTTTTGTGCGGAATTAAAATGTCTTTATGGTATCTGTATAAAGTATGAAATCAAAGACAGAGCAAACAGATTTTCACAATGAAGTTCTGGGCAGAGCTTATTTCTGAGTTACTTATTAATGTTGTGTTTTAGCTGGAGAGGGTAGTGTTAGCCATAGATTTAGTAAAATAGTATTTCATTTTTAAATTCCTTTCTAGTTTTACATTCTTTTGGAAATTTAATATGTGAGAATCATATTTACCTCATTTTCACTCCACTTTCTGCCCTGTCCATCTCCTCCCATGTTCCCCCACCCTTCTTAAATTCATGACCTCTTCTTTAATTGCTATTGTAATTAAAAGACTCAGCAGATTGCATTTATAGATACATATTTGCATGTATATATGTATATATATATGCTGAGCCCATTTAGTGTATTTATAGATACATATGTGTGCATGTACATATATTATGTATATATGCATATGCAGAGCCTATTTAGTGTTCCTTGTATGTATATGTGTTTTGGGCTGACCACTTGGGATTGGATAACCTATGAGAAAACTCAACCCCAAAGAAGACTGATTTTTCCTCTCTAAGCAGTCATTTGTTGGCTGTAACTCTTCATCTAAGCCTTGTGAGATTTCCCCCATCCAGGTTGGCATGTCAACCGATGCAGGACTTGTTTAGGCAGCTATTTATAATTTCATGGATAATGCTCTCTTGTCATATACAGAAGATACTATCTCTCAGCAGATGCCCTCTGGATATTATAATTTTTCCTTCCCCTCTTCCATGATGTTCCCTGAGCCTTAAGTATAGGGGTTATGTCGTAGATGTATTGATTAGGGTATCTAAATGTAGAACACTAGCAATGGGGCAAAATACTGTTTCTGCTGGGTCTGTGACAGTGTTTATAGGCAATATTAACATCTGAGTCAGTAAACTAGGTAAAGATTGTATGCCTCGCCAGGGTGGAAAGCTGTCTAACTCATTGAAGTCCCCACTTAGAAGCAAAAGGCTGAAGAGGAAATTCTTCATCTTCTTGTGCCAGAATGTCTATCTACTGTCTTCAGGCATCAGTTCCTGGTTCCTGGGCCTTGAGACTCATACTGAATTGTACCACCTCCTCTCCAGAGCTCGTGCTAGGCAGACCATAGATCACAGGACTTCTTAGCCTCTGTAAGTCTGTAAGACAATTTTCCCAATAGGAATCTTCTAAAGTAGCTTATCTGTCCTTTGCATGCTTACTACCCAACATATCCTATTTCACTGGAGAATTCCAAGTAGACCCATGCTACAAAGACCACCTCAGAGACACTAATAGTGAAAGAGTTCCCTTTGAGGTGCCTAACTACCAATTAACTGAATGATCAGAATATCCTTAATGGCCATTAAGCTAGTAGACTCTGAGCATGGGAAGGTCTGCACACCATCATTGATCATCTTAGAAGGGTAACTGGCGTCAAACTGGGAAAACGGGAGTGGGTCGGCGGGTGGGTGGGAGGGGGAACACCCTCACAGAAGTGGGGGAGGGAGGAGGAGATAGAGGGCTTCCAAAGAGGAGACCTGGAAAGGGGGAAACATTGGAAATGTAAATAAAGTATCAGAAAATTAAAAAAAAAAAAAAAAAGTAAAGGGGAGGAGGGATGGGGTCAAGAACTCATGGACTTGGAACCAGAAAAGGTGTAACATTTTGAATGTAAATAAATAAAATTATCAATAAAAATCAATACATACATGCATAAAAAAAAATGTAACTGGCACAATGTCCCTGAAATATAGAATATTCTGGAGCTACATGGTCAAAGGATTCCAAATATGTTTATATCAAGAGTGTATTAATAGTAGCTGCTATCTCAGTAAAATTTGGAAGTTCCCATTGGAATCTAAACTAGTACTGACAACTAAATTAGTATCCTCATAATTCACCCCCTATGACCACATCTATTTCAAGTGGCTAGCTTTATTTATGAGTCAGACACCACCATGAAAAGTTACTGAGTTTGTGAGAGAGAGATCTATGTTGAGGCTCCAAGGATGGAGCTTTTTCTAACCTTTCTAGGAGACACAACCTCACAGCAAATTTCCTGTTCCTCTGGCTCTTAAATTTGTTCTGTCCCTCTTCCTCTCTGCTCCCTGAGTCCTGGGTGCTCGGGTTGTGTTGTAATTGTTCAGTTGGGACTGGGTGCCTCATGATCTCTTGTTCTCTACATTTTGATTGGCTATGGCTCTCTGTAATGGTCTCTGTCTGTCACCAAGAGAAGTGGAGGAACAGACTCAGAAATCTCTATTTAAAAATCGCTGTTAATGAATCGACTGTTCTAAGATGACAACAAAGCCTCAGCTAGCAACCCAGCAAGTTTGAAAGGGAAGAGAAGGCTGCTGAGTGCCATGGAGTAAACAGGCACTCAGTTATGGTTTATGCTGCTTGTAAAGGGCTAATTCAGAGAATACTTCCACTTACCATGCAGATTCTCAATGTATAAATATTTAATCAGACGGAAGTGAAAGTTCATTTTCAGCACATTCAAATTGCCTCTCCCTCATGCCCATAAACAGCCTCCTGGACCTTTCCTTCCCCAGCGACTTCACTATTCCCAAGGGTGTTCTCTTCTTTCCAGTGCAAACCTCAAATCCAGATGCCGTGCATGGGCTTCTCTCGACAAATGTCCTTCTTTGTTGTGATGCTTATTATGTGAAAAGAAGTTCATTTACCCAGAACTTGTAGTACATGCCAGCCTTGCAATAATTAACTCACTCCTTGAGAATGGCTTGGCTTCATTATGAATCAGAAATCATCAATACTCAGTGCACTTCCTTCCTTCCAACACACCTACAGGCAGGAGAGAAAGGAGGGGAGACATATAAGCATACAGAAAATATGTTTTTACTTCTGAATTACCTATTGTAATGGTTAATTTATGTTTCTCCTTGCTGAGTGAAATGTTGCCCATATAGATGGTAACATGCTGTTTCTAGTAGGTCTGTGAAGTTGCTTATGGATGAAGTTAGCATTTAAATAAGTGGCTGGGTAAAGACGAGACATATACAGACATATGTACACACAGACACACACAGACACACACATATACACACACACACATACATATGCAAGTATACATATATGCATAAACACACACACACACACACACACATGGAGGGGGGGGGGGGTCCAAGCAAGTAAAGCTAGGTGACTTCAAGTTTTATCACTTACAATAAGAGGTAGGAGATAGTTTTGAAAAATATTCACTACAGTTATCAGAAGATGTTTTGGAAATTTTTTCGTCTAATCGTAAGTGTTCAGAAATGCAGCCATGGGGCTGCGTGAAAGCACCAGGGGCAGGCAGACATTCAAGGGCAGGCTGTCAGAGCACAAGCCCTGTATGAACCTTTGAAAGCATGCAGGTGAAAACCAGCCACAATTTATATTTTATACATGACATTTGGCACCAACGTTCCAACTGCTGTAGGAAATCCAAGTTAAAAATAAACCACTTTTAGAAACATTTTAATGACTGAAGAAATGAAGGCTCACTATGGCATGGTATTCATGTTGGCTTTCCCTCCATGCCTTTTATTATATCATACTACATCTGCATGGTCACAGTGAAAATTCCTGCATTTGGTGGTTCCCACCATCTTAACCACAGTTCAGTGATTCTCATCTGACCAATTGAGTCAAGTTGTATGACTGAAATATTAGTTTTTGGAAATTGGAAGCCAGGTCAAGTTCTCAAAGGAGAGTGAAGGAGTGAAGGCGTGGAGATGGGCAGGAGGCATCACTCCTAATGTGTCCAGCACAGTCCGATGGCAGTGGTGAATAACGACTAGCTGAATATTTGAACATGGCTAGTTGAGAGGATTTTAGATATCTTCATCATGTAGCGGGGATGTACACCTGAGGTGACAGGTGTGCTGACTGACCATCTGATCTTTGCCTTCCACTCACACATTTAAATCCCATAATGTGTCCTGTAAATATGCATAGCACTTATGTGCCTGTTGTAAACATATTAAAAAAAAAAATCAAGTGAAAACAGTAAAATATCTTTTAAGAAGATTATGTTTCCCCTCTCTGATGAGTTCTGTCTAAATGGGGGGCAGGGTAGCTATTAACACTGATTACTGGCAGCTGAATACTAGTTACCTATTACAATGTGAACATAAATTTTCATAAGTTAAACAGTGAAGATAACATCTCCTAGTTTCTTGGGAACAAGAATTAAGGAGAGACTTAGCTATATGGTTCTGTCTCTGCCTCTCAGAAGGTAAGCTGGGTCTGCAGTCATCTGAAGGTTTGAATGGGGCTGAACAATCTACTTCCAACAGGGTGCTAGCAGGGGGCTCCAGCTCTGTATTACACATCCCTGTCTGCAGAGATGTCACGCATCCTTATGCCATAGCCTCTGCCAGAACCAGTGTTCCAAGGGGTAAGAGAAGTCACCATACTATGGATGTACAGTCTCAGAAGTCACAAACCATTCCCCTGAAATATCCCACTCATTGAAAGTAAGTCATCCAGCCCACACTTAATGGGAGGAAAAGCAGGCTCTGTTTTATTTTATTTGCAATTGCTTGTCTGTCTGTTTTTTGTTTGTTTGAGATTGGGTATAGTGTATCACAGGCCAATCTCAAACTTGTAACCTAGCCAAGGATGATGTTGAGGTCCTTATCCTCTAAGTAATAGGGTCATAGGCATATATCACCCCACACAGCATGGCTCTACTTATGAAGAAAGAATTCCTAGAGAGTTCTGGTGATATATTTCTGTAATCCTATAACTTAGGAGTCCAAGGCAAGAGGATCTCAAATTCAAGGGCAGCTTGGCCTACACAACCAGTCTCTGCCTCAAAACAAATACATACATACATTTATAATATGCATATATATATATATTCAAAAATTTGAGAACGTATTTTGAAATCCAATAAGAAATCAAATACACAGAAACAAACAGAAGTGAGACAGGACTGTCCAGGTTTCTGAACTGTGGTCTAATTATGAGACCCGATTCTATGCTATTGGTGTGGTTGTGTAAAATAGAACTGAACTCTTAAAAATATTTTCTTTCAACATGGTATTGGCATAAAAGCAGACACATTGATCAATGGAGTAGAACTGAAAATCCAGATGTAAGTCTACACATCTATGGACACCTCATTTTTTTGACACAGAAACAAAAAGAAAAGTACATCTGAAAAAAAGACAGTACTTTCAACAAATGGTGTATTCTAACTGAATGACTGCATGTAGAAGAAAGCAAATAGATCCTTACATAACACTCTGCACCAAACTCAACTACAAAAGGACCAAGGACCTCAACATAAAACCAGATACCTTGAACATGATAGAAAAGAAAATGCAAAATAGTTTTGAACTCCCTGGCAGAGGAATAGAGTTTCTGAAAATACCATTAACATAATCACTAAGATCAATAATTAATAAATGAGACTTCATGAAACTGAAAATGCATCTATATGGTAAAAGACACGATGATTAGAACAAAGTAATACCAAAAGGGAAAAGATCTTTACCAATTACAAACTCGATAAAGGATTAGTATCTAAAATATATAAAGAACTAACAAAAAAAACTGGACACCTAGAAAAAGAAATTGAGAAAACTCAATTTTAAAATAGGGTACAGAACTAAACAGAGTTCTCATAAGATGAAACACAAACGGCTAAGAAACCCTTAAAGAAATGATAACATCTTTAGTCATTAAGGAAATGCAAATCAAAACTACTTTGAGATTTCATCTTACATTAATCTGAATGACCAAGATCAATCAAACAAATGACATCTCATGCTGGGAAAGACGTGGTAAAAGGGCAAGACTCATCTATTTCTAGTGGGAGTGCAACCTTGGACAACCTTGGAAATCAGTGTGGTGCTTCCTTGGGAATCTGGGGATAGGTCTACCTCAAGACCCAGCTATCCCACTCTGGAGCATATACCCAAAGAACACTAAGTCCTATATACAGAGACACTCACCCATCCATGATCATTTGTTGCTCTCTTTATAATAGCCAGAAAGTAGAAACAGCTTAGGTATCTATCAGCGTATGAATGAACAGTGAAAATGTGGTATATTTACACAATGGAATATTATTCAGCTGTTAAAAAACAAACTTGAGGATGAAACTACAAAGAATCAAACAAAGCATCATAAGTAAGATAACCCAGACATGTTCTATGTAGTCTCTTATATGTGGATGTTACCTTTTTAGCCTTTAAACTGCATGCTGCAATCTGTGTAACCACAGAGGCTAGGCATACAGTAAGGGACTGGGATGGAGGGAGTGTTGGGGTACACTGTGTGAAGGTTGTCTTTGTATTCTTCCATTTGTTAATTCTGTACCAGCAGAGAGATGAGTGCTAACTGGTTTTGGTATTAGCCATCACCTGCCTTAGAATTTTGTAAATATACGCCTTCTTCACTTACTGGTTAGTTTAATAAAGATATGGCGGTCAGTAGCTGGACAGAGAGTAAAAGCCAGACTTCTAGGCAGAGAAAAGGTCTCTGGGAAAGAATGAGGCTTGGGAATACGGAGGAGGTTGGATATACCAGAAGAAAGAGATAACAGACCATGTGGCACTAGAATAATTGGGTTAATTAAGTTAGGTGAGCTAGCTGGAAGGTAGCCTAAGTTGGACCTAAGCTATAATAAAATTAATAAGTCTCTGGATCATTATTTGGTGACTTGCAAGTCCAAAAAAGTCTGGCAAAAGTGGAGGATATCCCAAGGAAGGTGCAACGGAATATATAGTTATGGAGAAGTAGGAGGGAGACTAAAGCAAGAAGATTAAACAAGAGGAGGGGGGAGAGGAGGTGAGAGGGAATACAGGGAAGGACACCTAATACTAAGGGCCATTTGAGGGGTCATGTGGAGACCTACTACTATAGAACCTTCTTAAAATCAGTATAAATATTTGAAAGAAATCTTGATGAGTCACTAAATAATGGGAGAGAATGCCCAAGAAGAAACAAAGGGGAACCAGTGCCAGGAATAGATTACATCTAATCGAGTTATTGGCCAAAGGGACCCCAAAACAAACCTGAAACACCTCAGGCTATTGATTACACTCCACAAACTGATGATAAGACCTTAATGCTGAAGACAGTGCTTACATTCCCATTGAACACAGAGAGGTCGAACTGGTGCCTAACTAGACACTTTACCCATACCTACTAATGCTCATGGTTCTAGAAAGAACTCTACATACTACCAAAGAAGCAAGTTAACCACCAACCCAGCTACAGACTCTGCTATCTACAATAGTGACCTGCCTGTAAAATATGCTTGTGCAATAGTTGCACAAACATTTTGAGTGTAACCCACCATTCTCTGATTAGATTTAAGACTCATTCCATGAGATGGGAGCCATGCCTGACACTGCTCAGTAACCAAGAACCTGAGATTAGATAGACCAAGGGCCTGGTGGAAACCCAAATGCTATTGTTCTGCTAAAGGAACATAGAAGCATGACTCCGACCAATATTCTGCTATACCTATAGATCAATGTCTTGCTCAGGCATCACAGAGATGCATATAGATGAGAACTCCCACAGAGATCTGCAACTGGAAAGTGGAAAGAGAGGAGATCTTGGAGCACTCAGTCTTGGTGGGATATCAAACCCCTCTTGAGGCTCAGTAGGAGCCAGAGGGGATGAATGGTTCCAAGTGAGGAGCGCCTTCTAGACGCAATAGGCGTGATGTATGTGTGAACTTAACAATGCACAGAGTCTGCACAGGTTCAAGCCAGACAGGGACTCAGGGCTGAAAGAGGGAAGTGGACACAAGTTTCCACCCCTAACCAAAAAGCTATCTCTGACACCCACTTGCAATGGAAAAATTAGTTTTCTCCAATGGAGAATCACTGGGTATATTAACCACACTTAAGTGTGGGCCCCATGCCCAGCAATAAGTAGCTAACACAAAATGAACTAAACGCTATTTTTGGAGATATTGTTTGTCTCATATTTCTTTGTTTGGGCATTTTTTTTTGTCTTACTGGTCTTTTGTTTGTATGTTATAGTTTCTGATTTTGTGTTTTTATGGGGTTTGGATTTTTATGTGTTTCTTGTGCTTTTTGTTTGTTTGGTTTTTGAGTTCTATTTGTTTTGTTTGCCTTTTTTTTTTTTTTTTCTTAAAAGAGGAGAAATAAAGGGCATGAGTCAGGAGCATGGGAAGCAGGAAGGATCTCAGGGAATTGGGGAGTGGAAACCATGACCAGAATATATGCTATTAAAGTGTGTGTGTGTGTGTGTGTGTGTGTGTGTGTGTGTGTGTGTGTGTGTGTGTGTGTGTGTGTGTGTGTGTGTTCTTCCGTAAAATATCTTGGGCTTTTAATTACTCTCAACATACAAAATCTAAATCACAAGATAGCTCATTTAACTAAAAGCTCAGCACTTCTGATAATCCTGCTTCGGCCACATAGCTCCCTGTTGGAGACTCATGCTGTTTCTGAACTCCTTAGCCATTTATCCCTCCCCTGGTGAGTTCACCCACTAAAGACTTGCAAGAGCTATGGGCACCATGCGTGTCCCATTGTTTCTTTCTCCAGACCTGCTCTGACCTCTGCTGAGTGCCAAAGTAAAAAGCAAAAGACACTTAGTAGGGATGCAAAGGCATCCTAAAAGCATCTATTCTCCTTGGTAGTAAATGCGCATGGCTTCTGACTGGCACATCTCCCTGAAACACTGAGTTAAAGTCAAACAGAGGTGACCCTTAGCCACTGAAGCTAATTTTAAAAATTAATGTTTAATGAGTAACCCTAGTCATATCTTAAATGCATGCTTCTTCAGTTACCTTCAACTTCCTGGCACTACGTTATAAAATACATTGGCCGGGGGATAGTGAGGTCGCCAGGCCCAACCAAGAGAGCGATGGAGAGAATAGTGTTGGTTATGTTGCTGATACAAGAGTAAAGCTTGCCCACTCACTTTACCTGTGAAGAGGCTGTGGGTTCTGTGGTGCCTGAGAAAGGCAATTAGATACTAAGTGGTTTGTTAGTGTGGGGTTTGTTCTTTCTAAGGCAAAGAAAGGTTTCTGATGGGCATAGGGCCTTGAGCTACTGAAACAGGTAAGTTTGGGTTATAACAGGGAAACCACCTCTATTCTTTTCCAAAGCTACTAAGAAACATTTCTCAAGTGGAAAATAGCCGATATTTGTATTTATTTGTGTTTATACGTACAGTCTTGTGGTGTTCCTGGCAGTATGCAAAGTGCTTCTATATTCCCTATAAACCCACAGAGCATGCATCTGTAGTGGATACTGGAAAGCCCAGATCAAAGCCAAGGCACCCCAGCTGCTTGGAACACAGTCTGCTGGAAGCTCACAGCTGGACCTCTCACTGGAGACTGCCCTCAGCTACGGGAGACATCATCGCTCACTGTTACACACCCACCCGGAGGGTGATACAGAGCCAACTATTGACTGAGGTGAGTTCAAAGTCTCAGCCCTTCTTTTCCAAAAGAGAGACATCTCCAATGGGTCATCCCAGCTGCAGACTCCTCCTCCAGTCTCCAAAGGACTGGGTTACAGCCACATTGCAGACCAGGTTACCCCTCTAGCTAATCCAGTCTCCAAAGGACTGGGTTACAGCCACATTGCAGACCAGGTTACCCCTCTAGCTAGTCCTGCAAACCTCACTTCCTTGCAAGCATTTTTTCCCAGTAAGCTTCTGCCTGTGACTCCTCTATGAATCCAATTCAAAGTGGTTCTAACTGAGCCAAGTGGAGCCTCAGAGGGTCTGCCCCAGTACCTAGGGTCACACAGCTTATATTGTAGCTCTGATTTGACCTGCTGCTTTTAAAAGTGGTTCCCATACTGTTGTTTGGGATCACATGCCCCGTGCCTTTTTTTTTCTAGCTTTCTTAATACCTACAGAGCATCCTGAGGCTCAGATCCGAGAATCCTCCCCATTACAATGGTTCTTTTGCCTTCTTTGTAGTAGTCAGTATGAATTTCTTGTAATTTGTAACAATCTGAGTCGCTCCCTAAAAGAATCCTACTCTATAGAACTGGACAAAGTTGTTTCTGTCCCCCACCTGCCACCCCTGTAGCAACTACAACCTTCCACACATTTGCTGGGCAGACTGTGAGAGGTGCTTTACAGCTTTTTCAGGGGGAGCCTAAGAAAGCCTGTGTGTGCCGTCCATCACAGTAAACTATCTCTGGTCACCAAGGTAGACTAAAGTTGGGGAGCAGACACAAAGCAGAGGAGGCCAGCGTGGAGAGCAATGTCTACTCCCAGATTCTATGGACACTGTTTATTCAAGTCTGAGCCACAGGGATCAGGGCTAGTGGTGTCTGGGGAGCTACAGATATACTGAGTGAGGATGGCATCTCAGGCTTTGCATTGCTAACATAACAAGCAGCAGAGTGATTTACTAGACTGACCTCACGGATCTATAGCAGACAAATCTCACCTCCACATTAGGATCAGAAATGTCATTTATATACTTTTTATTACATCTGTTAGAACACGGAAAGAAGAGATTCTTGAACGGCCTTACCTCCATTTTAAACTCTACTGATTTTTTTCATTTATTCTTAATTTGAAATTACAAAAAGTAAATCAGTAGCAAATTTTCAGGCAGTACAAAAGGAAAGGAAATGATAGAACAGGTGGATTGTGACTTGTACCTGCCTCTAATCCTCCTCTCTGGGATATAACCACTGCTTCACCATTTGGAGCATGTTCTTCCAGAATTGTCTTACATAGACAGCCACACACTCACATACACAGCACACTCTTACACATCTGCACACACACAACCAAATTCACAAGCACACTCACATAAGCACACGTATATGCAAATGCACACTCAAATACTCAAGCACTGCACATGCACGAGCATACTCAGACATAGACACAAGCACGTGGACATAGCTGTGACATAGTATGATTATGTTAGGCAGGCTGCTCAGCGTTTTCTATTGTTTGGAGTAACATGTGGTAGATTGGTTTCTCATCTACTTTGTACAACCCAAAGCCACCATGTAATTGTCATCAACACTATAGTGAAGTCCACTGTAGTGGTCTGAATAGGTTTGGCCCCCACAGAGTCATGTGTGTCACCGTGGGGGTAGGCTTTGAGGTCCTATGCTCAAGTTCCATCCAGTGCAAGACAGACCCTCCTCTTAGCTACCTGAAAAAGAGAGCCTCCTCCTGGTTGCCTTCAGATCAAGATGTAGAACTCTCAGCTTCTTCTCTAGTACCCGTCTGCCTGCATACTGCATGCTTCCCACCATGATGATAATGGACTGAATCTCTGAAACTTAAGCCATCACCAATTAAGTATTTGACTTTATAAGAGTTGCCTTGGTCATGGTGTCAATGAAACCCTAAGACAGAAGTTGGTACCAGGGACTGGGGGATTGCTGTTATAGGCATGAACATGTTTTTCTTGGGGGAATATAGATTTGGGGAGTTTGGATTGGTAAAGCAGTGGAATGCTTTAAGTGGGGCTTAACAGGCAATTCTAGTAGGAATATGGAAGATATTGGTGCTGAGGGTGACTTGAACTGTGGGGGGCTTGGTTCTAGATGAATTCAGAGAAGAATTTTAGTATGTAGCCTAGAGACTCTTCTTGTGATGTTTTGTTGAAAAATGTGGCTGGTTTTTGCCCTTGTCCAAAGAGTCTGTCTGAAGCTAAGGGTGACAGATTCAGATTAATTGCCTTGACAAAGGAAGTCTCAAATCAACTAAGTTTAGACTCTGTCCTGTGGTTCATTCTTTGTTTTGTTTTTTGTTTTTTTTTTTTTTTTTAGTTAGTAATGTTTTTTTAATTAATTAATTTATTTATTTTTGATACTTTAGTTACATTTCCAATGTTTCCCCTTTTCTAGGTCTCCTAGAAAACCCCCTATCCCCTTCCCCTCCCCGCCTCTATGAGGGAATTCCACCTCCTAC
>CM052703.1:73483644-73505360 GCA_028551405.1 Uromys caudimaculatus
GATGAGGGACATCTGGGTTGTTTCCAGCTTCTGGCTATTATAAATATGGCTGCTATGAACATAGTGGAGCATGTGTCTTTATTACATGTTGGAGCATCTTCTGGGTATATGCCCAGGAGAGGTATAGCTGGGTCCTCAGGTAGTATTATGTCCATTTTTCTGAGGGTCCACCAAACTGATTTCCAGAGTGGTTGTACCAACTTGCAATCCCACCAACAGTGGAGGAGTGTTCCTCTTTCTCCACATCCTCACCAGCATCTGCTGTCACCTGAGTTTTTGATCTTAGCCATTCTGACTGGTGTGAGGTGGAGTCTCAGACTTGTTTTGATTTGCATTTCCCTGGTGACTAAGGATGTTGAGCATTTCTTTAGGTGCTTCTCAGCCCTGCGAATTTCCTCAGTTGAGAATTCCCTGTTTATCTCTGTTCCCCATTTTTTGATGGAGTTATATGGTTTTTTGGAGTCTAACTTCTTGAGTTCTTTGTATATATTGGATATTAGCCCTCTATCGGACATAGGATTGGTTAAGATCTTTTCCCAATCTGTTGGTTGCTGTTTTGTCCTATTGACAGTGTCCTTTGCCTTACAGACGCTTTGCAATTTCATGAGGTCCCATTTGTCTATTCTTGATCTTAGAGCATTTTGTTCAAGCATAGCAAACTCAGAAAGGAAAAGTATAAAATGTATGGTTCAAGTAATAAATAAGCACCAGGAAGTACAATGGAGCTAAATCCTGCATTCAAGGATATTAAATAGAAGTAAGGGAGTGGTGACCTTGGGGCAAGATCCCACCCAGCTAAGCTTATTATTTATGTATTTGCAGTTGAACATGGGATCGTTATATCAGATTAGGCATTATTATTGCTTGGTTATTATTTTTATTTGGACTTTTAATCTGAAATGAACTAAAATCCAGAAATGGGGGGCACACCTGTGATTCAGGGCTTGAGGTTGGGAGACACAGGTTTTTGATCCAGATCTTAACATAGGGTGACACACACTTTTGATCTAGAAGTTAAGGCATAGTGGCCATGAAAAGCTTAGGTCCAGGCATGGTAATACATGCCTTTAATCCCCAGGAGACAAAGACAAGCAGATCTCTGAGTTCAGAGCCTCAGAGGCAAGTTCCAAGTAGAGAAAAGGTTAGGTCCAGGTGTGGTGGACCACATCTTAAACCTAGCACTCAGGGGACAGAGGCATGCAGATTTATGAGTTCAAAATCAGTCTAAAGAACAAGTTCCAGGACAGACAAGCTTAGGCAGTAAAGGAGTTTGAAAACAGAAAGATGCTGGTGATGTAATAGAATGGGGGGAGGGGGGTTCAGCCCCAGCAAGCAGCAGAACTCAGCAGCTTTAGCCACATGAATCTGACTTTAGGGTCAAGAGTAGAAGGGATTCGTTAAAAAAATTAGCAGTGATTAAGAAGAGACCAGTATTACTGAGGTGAAATCTTCTGGGAAGTGTTTTTCTGAGGGCACAAAAAAGCTGTATTTCAGAGATAGCCAAGGTTGTACCTCGTGCTGTAGCTGGGCTTGGTAATGTATAAGAATCACCCAGGTGGTACTACTGGTGTTGAAAGCATAAAGGGGTCATGGAGAGCAGCTGAGTGTTGGCACATGAAGAGAGCCAATGAGAGGCTATTGGTGAACCTAGTTGCAGTGGAAGACCACAGCATATTGGAGATGCCAATACTATGGGATGACCACCACGAACAGCAGCAGCAGTGGAATGGAATCAACCAGAATGTAGAGTGCTACAGCGGGCAGAGCCGGAGAAGTAACCTAAGCCCTTTAGAGGAGCCCAAAAGAGCCTGTGTAGATCACAAGCATTGGAACAAGAAGCTGTAAAGTGAAGTTTCCTTGGATACCCCAAGACGTTAGAGATGCCAGAGCTATGGAATACCTACCTGCTGAGGAAAGCTGCTAACAGGGACTAGAACCAGCCCAAGAAACAAAGTTTGTTGAAATCAACAAAAATGAAAGGAATTGGAGATCTAAAGAGTGTTTTGACATCAGACATGGAGATGCAAAGTTTGGAGTTTGCCCAGCTGTTTTTTGGTCTTGCCTTGGTATTTCCTCACTATAATGTTTGGAATGGTAATGTATATCCTGTGATATTGGAAGTATGTTATGCTTTTTTTATTCTGATTTTATAGGGTATTACAGTTAGTGATTGAGTGAATATCAGAAGAGACTTTGAACTTTGGACTTTTAACACTTTTGAGACAGCTATAGACTGTGGGAACTTTTAAAATTGAACTAAATGTATTTTTCATTATGCTATGGCTTGGTATGGCCCCCATAGAGTCATGTGTTTAAACATGTCTATGGGGGCCAGGGAGTGTTATATAGTGGTTTGATTAGATTTGTCACCCATGGACTCATGTGTTTGATTGCTTAGCCCACAGGGCATATCACCATTAGGAGATTTGGCCTTATTGGAATAGGTGTGGTTTTGGTTGAGGAAGTGTGTCACTATGGGAGTGGGCTCTGAGGTCTTATGTTCAAGTTCCATCCAAGTGCAGGACAGACCCTCCTCCTGGCTGCCTGCAAAAGAGGGCCTCCTCCTTGCTTCCTTCAGATCATGATATAGAACTCTTGGCTCCTCCATCACTATGTCTGCCTGGATGCTGCCATGCTTCCCACCATGATGATAATAGGCTGAACCTCTGAAACTATAAGCCAGTCCCAATTAAATGTTTGCCTTTATAAGAGTTGCCTTGGTCATGGCGTCTCTTCACAGCAATGAAACCCTAAGACATACTCTATGAACAACTTCAAGGGCTTTTTATCTACTAACTCATCTCCTCTCTATGTGTGGCTTATAGATTAGAAAGATGGGCTCCTGGAGGTGCCACTAGCCCTACTCAATGACATACAATGAGTGACACCCCTGGGAATTGAACTTGAGCAGTTTGCCTGAAGATTCTTCTTCTGCATCAAGGAACATTGCTGTAACCAGTCATACCAGGAAACTGGAGTGCTCCTAAGGTAGATGGCACCTGTCTACAAGGTCTGCCTCCAAACCCTGACATGTCTAAATGTTCATTTCAGACAAACTGGTCTGTGTGGCTTCAGAGATTGACCTAACTGAACTAACAAGAGAATGAAGAAAGGACAGACACACTGACACAGAAAAGCTGAGATCATGTGGGTTGTGCTTGCTCTGATGGAGGGCACCAACTACAGCCCCGAGTCTCAGTGCATTTATTTTATACATCTGGATGTAGGAGTTGTGTTTAAGCTATACAATGGAAAAGGGGATAGACCAGTCTCAGTAAAGCACTCTTTGCATCTTGGCTCCTCTGAGAGTGACTCTCAGTAGCCCTTATTGTTTACTCTGGGAAGGAGGACCTAGTGGATCTGATCAGATTTAGAGATGTCCTGAAGCTATTTTTGAGCTGTTTCACTTCTGGCTTAAAGAGCTTTCCCACAGGATGGATCTTGGAGGAAACTGCTTCATAACAGGGACCATGATGTGGAGTGGGGAGAAAAAGCTCTAGAAATGGGAATAATATGCAACTGTACCATGAAGGGAAAGTGCGGAGGGACTTTATTAGGGGGGAAGGAATGTCACTACTTAGTGGGGAGAACAGGACAAGGAACATTAAGGATGACTGAACAGGCAATAGGAAAACATTATTTTATGTTTACTTAAAATATATACATAATATTTTATTAACAAACATTCCCGTACCAAGCATGAGAAACTTCACTTTGAGTTGTTGGTCAGGGGAGTCCAAAAGACTGCCAAAACAGTATAGCTCTTTCCATTGCCCTTGGTTGCCTCCAAGGTCTTGAAGGTAAGATTCCTGAAGATATCATGTAATTTGGACACAGGTCTTGGCACAGTCAAGTGACTACTGATCTTGAAGATTCCTCTCTGAGGACTAGCCCACATGGTATCCAAAGATGTTATGCAAGCTGCCAAGGAAAAAACACAATTAAAAGTCCCTGAGTTACAACAGTGGCCAACATGATAAGACAAATTTAAAGGTGCAGTCATGACATTTCTATCTTGGGGGTAACCAGCGACCACATAACTAGGCTTAAAATTTATTCAATAGGTGGACATTTGTACCTGACACTATAAACCCAGTCAAGTACCAATGGTTGGTGAGGTTATAGACTCCACAGAAGAACCTACTATTATCAACTTTCCTAAGCCAGGATAATTCCCAAAGGCATTTGTAGTAGCTATTCCTGATTGCAACTTGACTATATCTGGAGTGAACTACAATCCAGAATTAGAAGGCTCACCTGTGATTCAGATCTTGAGTCCGGAAGACACAAATTTCTGACCTGGATCTTGGCATGGAGATCTTGAGGCATAGTAGTCATGAAAAGCTTAGGTCCAGGCAAAGTAGTACATGCCCTTAATCCCAGGAGACTGAGGCAAGGAGATCTCTGAGTTCAAGGTCAGCCTGGGACAAAGCAAGTCCCAGATCCAGGTGTGGTGATACACACATTTAATCTGGGCCACACCTTCTGCTGGAGAACTACATAAGAACATTGGAAGAAGGAAGATTCGCTCTTCTTCACCTACGTGCCTTGTGGGACTAAGCGACTGCTAGATCCTCAGACTTTCATTCACAGCTGCTGCTAACCATTGTTGGGGAGTTGGACTACAGACTGTAAGTCATTAACAAATTCCCTTACTATACAGAGACTACCCATAAGTTCTGTGGCTCTAGAGAACCATGACTAATACAGCATTCTAAATACCTATCCTTATCCATGGGTAAGAAGTATAGCTTCCACACATTCACCAAAGAAGTGTCTTTTTACAGCATATTGAGACCAGCATAGAAAACCACAACTGGCCAAAATGCAGAAACCAACTGACCATGTGCTAACTAAGCCCCAGTACATGCATCTACAACATAATCTCTATACCTAAGGCTCAGGGAGAATTTAAGAACAGAGGATAGACTGAAGAGCCAGAGGAGCAAGATACCTGCCTCAGGACAGTGTCTTCTCTATATGACAAAGAGCTACACTCATGAAATCTTAACAATATGGTCACTTAAACATGACCTGCACAATGACAACACCAGTTGACATGTCAGCATGGATAAAGGAAATTTCACAAAACCCCACCCCTGGGTGGAGAGCTACAAGCAGTTAATAGTTGCTAAGAGAGGGAGAATCATTCTTCTCCAGGGATGAGTGCACTGGTAGGCTATCCAATCCCTAACACACATATACATATAAGCAACACTGAATGGACTCAGTAGATTATACACATACATACATACATACATACATACACATATATACATCAATTATATATGAATACATATAATATATATATATCCTCAGCTTCCCTCCTCTACCTTGCCCTACTATCCCTTACCCCATTTAACCATTTGAGATTCATTATTCTCCATTTGCCCTTTAGGTCACTATCCAGTTAATTCAGTTGGTTGGAGCACGGTGCTATTGATGCTGAGGATGTGGGTTTGACCCATGTATAAAGCTCACTTTCTCTTCATTCATTTTATCACTACATTATTATTATCATCATTATTATATGTTTTGGTACATATATATGGAATTATAATAACTAAAGAAGAGAAATAGTCAAACATGAATATGGGAAGAGTTAGTGAGGATAGATGGTGTTGTAAAAATGATATAATCCCAGGCCTCGTGTGTGCAATTCTAAAAATATATAATAAAATAAACCTTTCATAGTCTTCAATTACAAACACAGTAGCCCTTCAACAAATGGTGCATAGATAATGAATGATGTGGAATGGATGATAGACTCCTAGATCCAGGGATGCAGGGATGAACGAGTGACAAGATGATGAAGAGGCAGGGAGTCATATGACCCAGGCAGACATCCAACTCATGACCTTGGCATTATTAGCACGCAGTCTAACCAACTGAGCTGACGGGACAGTAATATAAGGTGGAGAGGGAAGAAGAGTGAAACCGTAATGGCTGAATGTGGTGGGGTATGGGAGGGCAGGGTAAAGGAAGAAATGTAGGGGGCATAATTAACACTAAGATCTCTTGAAAAGGTCCTGTGAATATGACTGAAGAAGCATCCTAAAATATAAACGTGTGTGTGTGTGTGTGTGTGTGTGTGTGTGTGTGTGTGTGTAGTATGTGCTCAAACACACATGTGCTTGCGCACACGGGGCTGTAATTTAAGTGAAGTTACCCTATAATGTGGCAACAATACCCTTGCTAGGCATCATAGGCCAGGAATGAATAGGTTATCTCCTTTGGAGTTCTTGGCCGCTGAG
The DNA here is from genome assembly GCA_028551405.1 of Uromys caudimaculatus. Lineage (NCBI taxonomy): Eukaryota > Metazoa > Chordata > Mammalia > Rodentia > Muridae > Uromys > Uromys caudimaculatus. The sequence continues at coordinate 73,489,899 of CM052703.1, forward strand.
GTTCACCACCAAACACTACAGGCTATTTCACTTGTACTGGTTACCTTTCAGGATTTGATGGCAAGACTGTTGCTGAAGACACTGTGTACTTGAATCACAGAACAAGGCGAAATCAAGCAGGTACTCATCTAGGAGCTTCATTGCTGCTAGAGGGTTTTCATAGTGCTGGAAGGTGCTATATACACTATTAAGGAGAAAAGTAATCAGCTCTTTTGTGAAACCTGGGAACCACAGCAGCAACCAGGATAGCAAGATATGCCCACTGGTACAATAGCGCTACATACATTACAGTAGGATCCGACTACCCTGACTGGACATAAGTCCTTCCTTAGAAGATGGAAATTCTACCTGCAACTGTTTTCAAGCCAAGAGCTTGACATGTTATCAAGGTAGACAAGTAATAGGCCCGAGGAAAAAACTTGCTACTATGACTTTGCTGAAGGGGCATAGCGTGAAAGCAAATCCTAATGAGTTAACATTATATCTCTAGATAGTGCATCTCTTCAAACTCAGCAGAGAAGCTTCCTTTTGCAGTTGTGTCTTTCTTAAGTAGATGGCATTTAACCAGAGATCTATAATTAGTCAAGATGCAAAAATAAGGGACCATGGAGTGCTCAGCCCTAAGTGGGACATCTATAACACACCTCTTCCTCCCAAGGCTCAGTGATTATTTCAGAAGAGGGAAAGAGAGTGGTGGGTGGATATAATGAAACGGTGTTTTCCAGACATGACAAGGCCGTTAGCTGCACATACTGATTCCCTGAGGCTGTGACAGTGCACGAGGCCCGCTCAGGGTGAAGTCAGACCAAATTCCAGCATGCGGAGGTGAGGGAGGCATGAAGTCCCACCCCTAATGGAGGAGTTATTGGTAACCGACAGTCAGAAAAGAAGCTTGCTTTAAGCGTGTGGTTCCCTGTAAGTTGAACATGCTATGGTTGGATAGCCACACGCCCAAGAGTTTATAGGCAGTACTAATGGGTTTTTCTTTTTTTTTTTTTTTTTTAGTGAGGACTCAAAGTTGATGAGTATGCAATGGGAGGAGCTGGAGTAGGGGTGAATATGATCAAAATACAACAGAAGAAATTTTCCAAAAAAAAAAGAAATATATATATATATATTTAAAAAGTAGAATATGGACAAAAATAAAATTGAGCCACAATTGAAAAAAATAAATAAAAGGTTATAAAACCCAAAGAAGCTGCCTTGTGTCCCCTTAAATTAGGGCTGACCCTCATTCTCGGGGTCACAGCCCTCCTTCAGTTCCGAAGCACCAACCTTCCTGACTCTCATGTCTGATGGGCACCGTATAAGTTTGTCAACCCCTGACCCATGCAACCCCAAGGTCACATTGCTGCCAGTCATATTTCAGACCTTCACCTTCTTGCCTGTACACCTCCTTTCCTGTTTTCTTCTGCCTCTTAGTTTTCCTTTATTAATTTTGCATCATTTTCTTAATTAAAAACACATTACTTATTCATTATAACCAGTGAAATAATGCAAAACTGTGCAAAGAAATATCTCCGAGTTTCCTCTTCCATCCCTACCTTTCTGGCAGAACCGCCATCGACTACCTGGAGTGTGCTTCAGCCTCTTATCACATTCACAGAAACATTTACAAACATACAATCTCATATGGGAAGGCGTTTTTAGTAATTTGTGCTTACAGAAATGGGACTGTATTGCTCATTCCTTTAATGGCTAAATAGTCTTCCCTCATAAGAATGTAGCAATGCATTCATATTAAAGCCTTTCAATGACTGCATCGTCTTCTACGGAACACATAGAGACGGTCTCCTATCAAAGAACATTCAGGCTGGTTCCATTCCTTCCCTCCAAAGAAATACGTTTATAATAAACATCCTTGAAAGTCTGTCTTTGCTCTACAGAGCCAAGGCTATGCAGAGAAACCCTGTCCTGAAAAACAAACAAAAACAAAAACAAAAAAAACAAAAAAATATCGCAAGACATTTTAGCCAGGCAGTGGTAGCACACCCCTTTAATCCCAGCACTTGGGAGGCAGAGGCAGGTGGATTTCTGAGTTCGAGGCCAGCCTGGTCTACAGAGTGAGTTCCAGGACAGCCAGAGCTACACAGAGAAACACTGTCTCGAAGAAAAAAAAAAGTCTGTCTTTGCGAGGAGAGATGCTTTTATTTACATAAACTGATCCATAAAGCAAGGTTGCTAGTCAAGAAGTATGTGTGGTTTATTTTTAACATCTATTTAAATGCTCCCAGCATTATTTGTTGCATTTTATCTTCATACTAGCAATAAAGGGATGTATTTCTTTCCTTACATTCTCTTGGCTTGAGATGGCTTCCCTCTCCTGTTCTTTTCCCATTCTAACCAGTTAGACACTGGGTTCTCATCCAGCTTCAACATGCTACTCTCTGAGTGCCTTTCCACTAACCTATCAACCATGTGGATGACAGCTTTGGGGAGGGAGGGGCCACTGTTCTGCTGCTTGGTCAGCTATTTCCTGTAAAATCTTTGCATGTTAGGAACAATGATAGCTACTCCTTGCTTGAGTATTCTAAAACTATCCCCAGTTTGACTTTGATTTCTTGGATTTTTGTTTTGTTTTGGTCTCTGTTTTGATTTTTTTTTTCTTTTAACTTTTTGAGACAGGGCCTTGCTATATAGTCCTTGTCTATCCTGGAACTCACTATATAGATTAGGCTGGCCTCAAATTCACAGAGATCTACCTGCCTCTGCTTCCCACATGCTGAGGTTAAAGTCATGCACCACCACACTAGGCTTTTTCATTTATTTTTAGCAGGATAGATGAACTTTCCAGAAAGAGTAAAGGCAAGCAGGCAAAAAACAAAGTTTCCCCTGGGATTCATCAGATGGTGTCACCAACATCTAGAGTGGGTTTTCCTGCTTCAAATCATGCAATCAAGAAAAACCTCACAGAGTGCCCAGTGGTGTGTGTTTTAATTGATTCCAGATGCAGTATTTTGTTGTAACAGCGCAGAAACAAAGACAACAGCAGATTAAAACAAATGCTTATTAGTCAGCCCCACGAAGGAGGACAGTATCCACTGGAAAACGTTCTTTTTTAAAAATGCAGAAAATTATTTCCAAAAGAAAATAACTGTTTAGTTGGGGTTGGGGCTGGGACAAGGAACTGGGGTGCATATTTTACATATCAAAGCAGACCTGGCTTCCAGGTTTTCCCAGCATCCCTCAGTCCCTACAGGGCATGCCCTGTCCCCAACCCTGAACTTTCCAGCCCAGGGGCTGGGCTGCCCTTCCCTCAAAAGCTCTAGACATTTTTGATCTCTCTTGTTCTCTTGTTCTCCTCTTCTCTGCATGAGCACCCTTCCCCCCCCCCCCTCTTTCTCTTCCCCCTAGGGTCCCTCCCCATGACGACTCCTCTGGCCTTGGTCCTTGGGGTCAGTGAACTCACCCAAGAGCAGCTTCTCAATAAACCTGACTTTAATATATTCTAATCTGGCTTGAATCCGCTCATTTAACTGGTGGTGGCAGAGGAATAACCTATCAATAAGGTTTGGCAAAAAAAGAAAAGAGTTTCTGTCTAATTCGAGACTGTCTTCATTATCTCTGTGTAGACAGCGCACCTGAGAGTCATCACCCAGTTTTGTCTGCCCAACAAAGTCAATGTGAATTAATTCTTCTCCTAAATCCTCAAGGCCAGAATGAGACCCTGAAAGTCCAATCTGAAAGAGACCCTTTAATACACAGTGGGAGGCCCCGGGGAGGCTGTAAATCAGGTGGCATTACCACTGTCAAGGAAAACAGGTGGAGTGCATCTGTCCCTCCCATCCTCCATGAAGACAGGCATCAGACTGCTCATCACCATGCAGACCTCCGACCACTCAGGGGCACATTCTGGGTACTGAGCAGCTGAAGATATGTCTAGCCTTGAAGGCCACTCAAAGCACAGAATGTATAAAAGAATCCATGCCAATGAGAGCAGGGCCATAAAATCTGGGCTCAAGGGACCAGGCTCTGAAATCCCAAGGATTCAGAGAGTCTGCCCTGCTTCTGCCTGAATATTCAATGCATGGAAACACAGACTGCCAGATAGACCCCTGAAGAAACCTCCAATCCAATCCAAAAGAATTCAGTGCCCTCTGCACACCTGGGCCTCAATATGCAGAAACCCTAATGATGCTGGCTATAAAGGGCCCCCCAGGCTGCAAGTTCTGCCTCTCTAGAATCAACCAACACCAGTCACAGGTTAAAAAATATTGGGAAAAGCAAATTCTAGAAAGTCCCAAAATTCAAAACTTGAACTTGCTGTATTTGAAGTCCTATGCTGAATGATCACAAATTGAGATGATTTGTAGGCACCCCCTGTTGTAGCCCCATCCTACCCAGATCCCCACAGCTCCCCAGCATTCCTTGTTCTCTTTGCATCTTGCTCTTGGAATGTGTAGTTCAGCCAAGGGTGGTTGTGTCTGTACTGATTATTTGCAGACTTTTTTCTCCTGTCATTGTTCCCTAAACAATGCAGTATAACAACTATTAGCATAGCATTTCCATCACATTATGTGCCATAGGTAATCCGACAGTGATTGAAAGAACACGGAGGATGTGCATAGGCTGTATGCAAATATTCTACTACTTCATATTAAGGACTTGAGCATCTTCGGACTTTGGCATCTGTGAGGGTCCAGCAACTGGGCCCTGTAGATATCAGGGACAAACACCTGTGTGAGCAGTATTGAGCTATTCATAAACATGCACTAAGCTGGTTTTGTGTGACATCTGTTATCAAGTTCATATTTGTGAAGGCTGATCTAGTCTCAAGTGTTAGTTACTTTTGCCTGTCTGTAAACAAATACCTGACAGAAATAACTTAAGGGAGGACATATTTGTTTGGGCTCACAGTTTGGGGGGATTTGGGTCCACTTAGCAGGAAAAGCATGGTAAGATGATTCCTTCCTTGCATATAGGAATATAAAGCAACAGCTGTTTGAAAACCACGGACGCAGACTCTGAGGCCAGACCCAGGAGCTGGCCTAATCTTTGGAGACATGCCCTAGTGACCTACCTCCACCAACCAGGTCCCACCTCCTTGAGGTCTTCACAGCAGTGCCACTACCTGATATAAGGCATACGAAGCATGAGCCTGTTAGGAACATTCCAGATTCAAACCACATCACCTGGGTTGGATTCATGTAGCTATACTTCTCAGTCATTTCTCAGGGATGCCCTAAGCACCTACAGTAATTGCAAGTATACAGGAGAGCCAGCCCACCTACCAGGAGCATCCCACACTGGGATCCAGCTTCATTCACATCCAGTGGCCAAAGTATCATCAAGAGGCAGAGAATAAACTCCACCTACCACGAGGCCATGACAGTGGATGTATAATATCATTACAAAGGAGAGCATGGGCCCAGTGACATAATTAGTCACAACATGAATAATGGGAAATGGGGAGCCACCAAAGCTCACAAGCAAAGAGTATTCCACAAACAGGAGCTATTAAGTGGGAAATAAAAAGACGGGCATCAAGCCAGTCTACAGAGGTCACCAGCAGCTTGCACACATTAGAAAAGACTCTCCTGTGGTCTCTACACTGATAAATACTCCCACACAGAAGAAGGCTGAGCTATAGCTGTACACCTGCTGGACAAACGGATCCAGCGTGCTCTGTCTTCTCCCGTTGTTCTCATGGTTAATCCTGTGATTCACCAGAAAAACCAACTCCACCATTTTGGGACATTTTTAAAACAGGCTTTATTAAATATTAAATACTGACCAAGGGATGGACTTTGGTCAGAACCATTCTCTGGGATTTCCCAGCTGAAAACGGCCCCAAGCCACATGTTGCAGGGGCTCATAAGAACACACCATGCTTCCCCATGAGGCTTTGTTGTCTTCCAAGAACTACAATTCCCCACATTCCAGGAAGTTACCTGGTTCCTGGGCAGGTTAATTTCGGGCATTACAATCAGGTCATCATCCCTAAAGTGACATAGTGTCCATCAAGAGAACATGATAAGCAACAAACAGTGTGTGTCTATGCTTGCTACAGTGCAGATGTGTATTCAGAAGCTGGCTGCAAATGAGGTGGGGGATGCTTTTCCCACCAGCTCCTCACAGAGCTGACTCCTCCCTATCTTTCATCTCTTGTTAAACAGCCCCCTCCTCGAACTTACCCAGACACCTCTGCGCCCGGCCCAAGCTTCCCAACCCAACTCCTGTTGTGGTGTAACACAGTTTTCTTCCTTGCTCTTGTTAGGATCTATACTTAGCTTCACTTTTCCTTTCTTTTTCTTTTTTTCTTTCTTTCTTTTTCTAAATAATTATTATCTGTTCATTTTGCTAGAAAAGATTTGTGTAGGTGTGTCTTCAAAAGCACTTGGGTTCAAAACAATTGTTGGGTGGATAAATGTGAACAGGGTGGGAGATGGTGGCAATACTGAGAGAGGAAGGGAGGAAGAGACAAAGAGAGAGAGAGAAGCAGAAAGAAACAACACTGGGGCAAACACGTGGAGAAAAAAAAGGTAAGATGAAGAACCCTTAATATGAATTGCACTAGGGAATCAATGGGTTAAAATCCACAGCTGCAGCCTTGACACTCCTGTCTGAACAGGGTGACTCAGGCAGACAGTACTTAACTAGGATCCTGGGCCTCATTTGCATTCCTTTATCCATCACAACCTGACCAGAAGGCTCCGTCCTGGAAATTGCTGCACAATTTACATTCTTAGTCTGTGCTGGGAACTGTTTCCGCAATAGCTTGGAACTAGCCCTGCAGGAAGGAGAGGCCAAAGGACAAGCTGTTTCTTGTAAATAAATAATAATAAATTACCATGTTTGAATATTCTCAAGATCCCTCTGTGGTTTGCAGTGCCAGACTGGATTAGGGCTCTTGGTGACACTGCAGGAACCTAGGGCTCCTGGGTCCTGTTTGCCTATGCACCCTCCTACATTTTAATTCTGGAAAATTACCACCTATACTCCATTTGTTTTCTCCTTCTGGGATTCCTAGTGGAATTCTAGTCCCTGGATTTCCCTCTTTTCTTCTATAGATTTCTTATTCTCAGATACTTCCTGTGAGAGTTCAAGGGCTGATTCCTTCAGTTCACTAGTTTGTTCTTAGGGTTCTTGATTCTGTCATCCAATATATCCACAAGTAAGACAGTTTTCATTTTAACAATATGTTTTATGCCCTAAATCTCCAAATGGACTAGATTTTCATATTACTATTTCATGCTCCTAAGAACGTCTCTCTTTCAAGATAGCTATTTACCTGATTTCTTTTTCACTTATTTTATGTGTATGAGTGGGTGTTTTGTCTGCATGTATGTCCTCATTACATGTAGATATCCTGCCCACTACCACCAAAAAAGGGTGTCAGATATCCTGAGCCTGGAGTTACAGACAATTGCTGAGTAAACCCAGATCCTCAGGAAGAGCAGCCAGTGAGCTTAACTCCTACAAACACCTTCCCAGCCCCTGGTTTTTATTTTAAATTCTATCTAATGTTACAACCATTTTGTGTCACAGAAACTATTAAGTGAGTGTTGTCTTAGTTAGGGTTTCATTGCTGTGAAGAGACACCATGACCAAGGCAACTCTTATAAAGAAAAACATTTAATTGGAGTTGGCTTACTGTAGGGGTGGTTCTGATGCTGTCTTGTTCCCCAATTGGTTCTTTTTCTGTCAGTAAAGAAGCCATGGGCCAATTGCTGGTGGAAAGAATAGGCAGGACTTCCAGGTCCCTGGAGGAAGGAGACAGACACAGGGAGAAGAGGAGAGTTCGCCATGCTTTGCAGAGAGAAGAACCAAACAGCTATGTGAGGTCTCAGGAAGGAGCAGGGGCCTGTGAACACTCCTATAGGTGGGTGGTCACAGATGTTTAGCAGGAACTAGTTGTATCGTAGCAACTAAAGTTTAGGGCAAGTAGGAAGTGTGGAGAGAAGAATATTGTTAACCGGAGCTCCCAGGAACTGGACCATCAACCAAAGAGTACACATGGAGGGACTCATGGCTCCAGCTGCAGAGGTGGCAGAGGATGGCCTTGTTGGACATCAGTGGGAGGAGCAGCCCTAGGGCCTGAGGGGGTTCAATGCCCCAGTGTAGGGGAATGCTTGGCTGGAAGGTGGGAGTTGGGGGGAGCACCTCATAGAGTCAGGGAGAGGGGGATGGGGGATGGGTAGGGGGTTTCAGAGGGGAGACCTGGAAAGGGGATAATATTTGAAATGTAGATAAAGAAAATATCCAATAAAAGAAAAAAGAATATTGTTAAGGGCACAATTTTCAAGGCGGGAGATAGTAGTGCCCAGCAATTGTGGCCAAAGGGAAGTTGAAAAAGAACAACTGTGTGTGCGTCTTTTATCCGTGTCCAAGGAAGCTGGGTGGGGGCTGGTAGTGTGGTCCATTCCTGGAGCTTAGACAGGTAACAAAAACTATCAACAGCTTACAGTTTCAGAGGTTTAGTCCATTATCTTCAGGGTGGAAAAAATGGCAGTATGCAGGCAGTCATGGTACTGGAGAAGAAGCTGAGAGTTCTACATCTTGATCTGAAGGCAGCAGAAGGAGATTGTATCACACTGGGCATAGCTTGAGCATATATAAGACCTCAAAGCCTAAGGGGGGAACAGGATCATCACAGGAGGTGGGGGGATGGGGATGTGGGAGGGAGAGAGGAGGGGGAGGAAACAAAGGGGCTGTATCAGGTACTGGGGGGACAGAAGAGAGGTGCAGGGGGTCAGGAAATTGAATAAAAATATATAGCAGCGGATGAGGAACTGGGGATAGCCACTGGAGGGTACCAGACCCCAGGGAAACGAGAGGCTCCCAGGATCCAACAGGGATAGCTTTAGCTGAAATGTGCAGAGAAGGGGAGATAGATCCTGTAGAGACCACCTCCAGTAGATAGGCACAGTCCCCGGTCAAGGGATGGGGCCACCCACCCATCTCAAAGTTTTTAACCTAGGAATGTTCCTGTCCAAAGGAAGAACAGGGACAAAAATAAAATAGAGCAGAGACTGAAGGAAGGGCCATCTGGGGACTGCCCTACCTGGGGATCCATCCTGTCTGCAGACATCAAACCCGACACGGTTGCCGTTGCCAAGAGGCACTTGCTGTCAGGAACCTGGTGTGGCTGTTCCTTGGGAGGTTTGGTCAGCAACCGACCAATGCAGATGTGGATGCTTGGAGCCAACCATCAGACTGAGCTCAGGGACCCCGGTAGGGGAGCTGTCGGAAGGACTCGAGAAGTAGAGGAGGATTGCAATCCCATAGGAAGAACAACATTGGCTGGACAGACGACCCAGTGCTCCCAGGAACTAGACCACCAACCAAGGAGTGTACAGGGAGGGATCCATGGCTCCAATACACATGTAGCAGAGGATGGCCTTGTCTAACATCAATGGGAGGCCCTTGGTCCTGTGGAGGTTTGATGCCCCAGCATAGAGGGATGCTGGAGTGGTGTAGTGGGAGAGGGTGGGTGGGTGGAGGAGCACCCTCATAGAAGCAAAGGGGAGGGAGGAGAGGGCAGATGTGGGACGGGGGTGTTGTGAAAGGGTAACCCAGAAGTGGGATATCATTTGAGATGTAAACAAATGGAACGATTAATAAAATAGAAAAAAAAGACCTCAAAGCCTACCTCCACAGTGATACACTTCCTCCAACAAAGCCATACCCACTCCAAAAAGGCCACACCTCCTAAAAGTGCCACTCCCTATGAGCCAAGCATTCAAACACATCTGTGAGAGTCTGTGAGAGCCATAAATACTCAAACCACCACAAGTGTTTTGATATTTCTCCTATAAATTCACAGTCTTCTGGAACTATGTGATGCCTTAGCTATGCTAATAAGGAGAGCAGACTGAATTGATGACAAATCCCTGGCCCTACTTTATACTGCTGTTGTACTGGGCTATAGGTCAGAGAGCCTAATCATTCAGACACAGTTTCCTTTCTGTCTCTATGATACTCTGATACAATAAGAAATATGCATTGTGTTAGATCAGTATTGATAAAGATGACGTGGAATTAAAGGAAAGCTGATGGGAATCTCCAGAAGGAAAACTGTTCCTTTAATCAGAACTGAAGGGCCTCAGTGGAGTGGAGACTGTGCATACGCGGCACAGGGGCTTGGAGTTATATAGGGCAGAAATTTGGGGATGGAAAAGTCCATCTGCAGGTCAATTCCACTGCAGTCAGGAAGTGGTAGATACAAGCAGGTTTGGCCTTATTAGGTGCTTCTACAGGTGCTGTCAGTCAAGTCAGATTCCCTTCTGGAGCCTCTCAATCCACTGGAGGCTTTAGGTCATTAACCCTTCACACTGGGGCTTCATCTTCAATCACGGACTAGAACTCTAGAAATTGTTAGGATTCCTTAGGAAGGATGAGAAAACAGTAATTTTTTTTTATTCTCTCATATATGACATCCCAACCGCAGTTTCCCCTCCCTCCTCTCTTCCTAGTACCTCCTCCCTACCCCCTCTCCCCCAGATCCACTGCTTCTCCATTTCCCCTCAGAAAAGAGCGGGCCTCCCAAAGACATTAACCAAGCACGGCATAACAAGCTACAGTAAGACTAGGCCCAAACCCTCAAGGCTGGATGAGGCAACCTAATAGAAAGGAAAGGGTCCTAAGAACAGGCAAAAGACCCAGAGACACCCTGACCCCCTGTTAGGAATCCCACAAGAACACCAAGCTACACAACAATAACATATATGCAGACCCATACAGGATCCATGATTGTCTCTTCAACCTCTGTGAGCCCTGGTTAGTTGATTCTGTGGATCGTGTTTTTGTGGTATCTTCAAACCCTCCGACCCCTAGAATCCTTCCTTCCCCTCTTCTATGGGGTTCCCCTAGCTCCACCTAATGTTTGGCTGTGGGCTTTGCATCTGGTTCCAACAGTTGCTGGATGAAGCCTCTCTGGGGACAAGTATGCTAGGCTCCAGTCTATGAGTAGAGCAGAATATCATTAGGATTTATTTCATCAACTTTTTTTTTTTTTTTTGCCAGTTGTGTTTGGTTCTATCCTAGGTCTCTGGGTTATCCAGCCTCTGCTTCCTGGCTCTCCAGTAAGTGTCAGGTGTGACCTCCTTCTCCTGACTTGGATCTCTCTTGGACCAGTCATTGGTTGACCACTCCCATAAGTTCTGCACCACCTTTACCCCAGCACATCTTGCAGGCAGAACAAATTGTAGGTTGAAAGTTTTGTGGTAGGTTGGTGCCCCAATCCTTCCAGTGGATTGCCTGATTACAGAAGATGGCCAGTTTAGGTTCCTTATCCTCCATTACTAGGAGTCTTTGCTAGAGTCACCCTCATAGATTCTGAGGAGTTTCCCCATTGCACTGGGTTTCTACCTCGCCCCTGAAATGTCACCCAAGTCCAGCCCTCTCTCTCAGTACTCTCCTGCTCCATACTTCTGGTCCACATTTCAAAGAGTATTTTCATATTTCTAATAAGCTCTTTTCCTTTACAGCTGTTTGTTAATGGGGTGAGCCTTGGTTCTTCCCTAAATGTCTTGAGGGTGGTGATTGAAGGTCAAAGGATCAGTGGAGCTCACCCTTTGACCTCCAGGCCTGTAAGAGAGCTGAAAGATTAAATTAATTACCAATGGCCAATGAGTTAATCAGTCATGCTTACTTAAGAATACCTAAATGATGGGGTTTATAGAGACTACAGGTTGGTGAACACATGGAGACACCAGGGATAACATGGATGCCAACCACCACCACCCTCTCTCTCTCACACACACACACATACACACACACACACACACACACACACACACACACACACACACACACACACCTTGCCCTATGTACCCCTTCCATGTAACTAATCACATGTGGTACCTGATATGCATATGTGAAGTGCAATTCTGAGTTTGGCAAGCCACTCTTATCAAGTTGTGATACCCAAGAAAGCCATCATGAGACCCCTCAACTTATACATTTGGTCAAAAGTACAATGGGTCCCTAGATTTCACACGTTAATTTGTGGGATTGACCCTAACCCTACATAGATAATGTGAAATTTGAACACAGAATTGATGTCTAGTGATCTGGAGAATTGATGTAGCACACATACACAGAGAGAGAGAGAGAGAGAGAGAGAGAGAGAGAGAGAGAGAGAGAGAGATATTTGTGAGTGAAAACGGCGTTGCTCACTCTTCCAGGAATGGAACAGATCCAAGGCTGTAGACAATTCTGTCCTCCATGGGCTCAGTTCCTCTGTAGGGATCAGCTATGGACAACCAGCTCATTAAAGGTCTTGAAAGTGAGTTCCTCACCCCCACAAAGCTTCAACATGCCTTGCTGTCAGTCCAGCTGCCTCTCTGGAGCTCTAGGGATGAAATGCCACTTTCCTGCCTGTGATAACAGGAAGACCCATCTTTACAAGTCCTCACCCTGCCTGTTTGCCATCCATGGCTTCTAGACACACAGCCCTTTCTCCTTCTCCAGGTGATCCTCAAAGCTTAATTCGATTCTAGGACTCATGAGCCCTTCTTTCCTTTCTGCACCATTTTCGGGGTTACACTGAAAAATAGTCAACAACACTACTAGTTTTCCATCTTGCCTCATCTCTCCTTGTACAGACAATCATGTATGTAAATATAGACACACACATGCATGCACAAGTACACGTACACATATCATAATATTTGTGGTTCCACATAATAGAGTTGTAAGATGAATTTTCTTAAAATTCTGTAACAGTGGATATTCATGTTTTAAATTTTGAGAGAAATTGCCCAGGTACTCTTCAAACCAATATATCAAATTTCACTGTCAATCTTGTTACCAATTACCCTGCAAAAACTATACACATGGGCTATTTCCAGGCCTTTTGATGTTTACAAGAAGAAAATAGAGAGAGAAAATCGTATTGTTCTTTCAATTTGTGATACTTTAGTGAGGGGAAGATTGGGTATCTTTTCATATGCATATGGTAAAACATTTCTTATATCTTTTTTAAAGAAAAGAGGGCTTGACCAAAATATCCTTCCTCAAAGAAATTTGTTGAGTAATTTGTAGAATATCCAGGTTACGGAAAGAAAAATTCAACATTCTTAATAAACACAAGGAAACAAATGCCTGTGCTGACTATAATTTTTTAAAATATGAATTAAAATGACTGGAGAGATGGCCACTGTCCCAGAGGATGGCTACTAATCATTTCCCAGAGATGGCTACTAACCCAAGCTTTAATTCCCAGCACTCACGTGGAAGGTCTCATTGCCATCCATAACTCCAATTCCAAGATATCCGTATGAGATGACTTCTTTTGCCTCCATGGGCACCAGGCATGCACATGGTACATGTGCATACGAGCAGGCAGAACACCAGTCCATGTAAAGCAAGATCAATGAGTCTAGACTATGTTTAGCGTAAATAAAACAGTGAATGTGACGCCCCTGATTTTCACTATATCTATCAAGTTGTCACATCATTGAAGTTTCAAATCAACCCTGAAGTTGACAAGCTCTGCTTCTTACCACATCCTGCCCTTTTAAATCCTCAAAACATGACTAGGGGCAATGAGGAAATGAAGAAAAGGACAGACACACAGACATGCATTTAGGAAAGCTGGGAACAGGCAGGGCATGTGCCATCTGAGGGAGGGATAACAAATACCTACGACCAAGAACGTCATCACATCCACTAGGAGGGGCTGCAGGAGAAGAAGGCTTTGCCAACGTCCCCGGGTCCGAGGCTTTGATCCCTCACAGCCTGCTCGTGTCAAACCCTACACTTACTCAGGACTTCGTATGTTCTTTACACAGTCAATGCTTCCTCGGGTCCTTACAGGAAATTGCTCCAAATTTCATACACACATGATAGTCTCCATTGTATGCTAGCACATCTGGTCCTTCCTTTCTTGTGTTTTAATTCCTCAACCTATATTAGAAAGGGCTTTAAGAATTTTCCCCCAACAAGTGTCTTCTTTGAACTTCCTCAGAAATTGACCTTCATAGGCCCTTAATTCTAAGTCAAGGCAAGGCAGAAGAAAGGAGTCCATGGATTCCCACTTGCCAATGCACAGCGCACAGGCATTCGGCACACTTGATATCACCCAGCATCCTAATTTTGAATCCTCCAAAAGCAGCACCCAAAGACTATGAAGTAGTGAGATTATTTGGGAAACAATTCCCAGAAACAACAGTCATGGAATGGCATTGACAAGGCAGATAAAGTGCACTTTAAGGCTCAATAATGACAGTAACCTATAGGAGAACGGTCACTGCACTTTGGAGTAGCATCTCTCTTGAAATCTGGCATCTTTGTGCATTCTGCATTTCTTAGTCAACTAAGATTCACCCGGGGTTGTCTGACTCAGTGCTCTTCTGTACTATTTCAGAATGTGTACAAGTAGGGATGTGTAGTGGTCCCTTCAAGTATAATGCTCCATGGGAACTACCCCTCTCAACCAAAGCTGAAATAGGAAGCAGGCCAAGGCCCTTGTGACTGATGTATCATATATATCGGTATAAAAAAAAAATGTATCAACTATGTACCATGAGTCTGCCTGCTCTCTTTCTTAACTTACAGCTACGTGCTGGTTCCTTCAGTACAAGTTCCTTCAACCCTAGTACAATTTTTCCTTTCCCAGTATCACTTCTCCAAATGTTACTGAGAGTGTATTATCAAATAGAAGCATCTCTATAAGACTGTGATATTACAAGAACTATGTATTTGGCCTTTGTCCCAGGTACCTGACACATAGGTCCTAAAACTTTTGCAAATTTCTAAATGATAGGAATGAGGAGAACATCTTTTGTTGGACATAATAATTCTCTTCCAACCATAGCTGAATTTTTGCTAATGAGGTGGCTTTTATTATTATTATTATTATTATCATTATCATTATTATTGATACTTTACTTACATTTCCAATGTTTCCCCCGTTCTAGGTCTCCTCTTGGAAACCACCTATCCCCTCACCCTCCCCCACCTCTATGAGGGAATTCCATCTCCCACCCATCCGCCCACCCACTCCCATATTCCCACCTTGACATTCCCCTTTACTGCGGCCTCTCCTCCCCCTGATGACCAACAAGGCCCTCCTCTGCCACATATGTGGTCCGAACCATGGGTCCCTCCATGTGTATTCTTTGGTTGGTTGTCCAGCCTCCAGGAGGACCAGGGGAGGGGTCAGGCCAATTGACAATGTTGCTCCCTCCATGGGGCTGTAGACTCCCTCAGCTCCTTCAGTACCTTCTCCAACTCCTCCATCTGAGACCTCACTCTCAGTCCAGCAGTTACTGTAAAGTGAAACTTGGGTATTCCGAACATTTGACTAATATCCACTTATCAGTGAGTATATACCATGTTCGTTTTTTGTGACTGAGTTACCTCACTCAGGATGATATTTTCAAGTTCCATCCATTTGCCTGTGAATTTCATTAAGTCATTGTTTTTAATAGCTCAGTAGTACTCATTGTGTAAATGTACCACATTTTCTGTATCCATTCCTCTGATGAGGGACATCTGGGTTGTTTCCAGCTTCTG
>CM052703.1:73505860-73558424 GCA_028551405.1 Uromys caudimaculatus
GCTTCTGGTTGTTTATCTCTGTTCTCTTGTATTTCTTTAAGGGTGTTATTCATTTCTTTCTTAAAGTCATCTATCATCAACATGAGAAATGATTTTAAATCTAAGTCTTGCTTTTCTGGTATGTTGGGGTATCCAGGGCTTGCTGTGGTGGGAGAGCTGGGTTCTGGTGATGCCAAGTACCCTTGGTTTCTGTTCCTTATGTTCTTACCCTTGCTTTTTGCCATCTTGTTAACTCTGATGTTAGCTGGGCTTACTCTGTCTGGTTGTGGCTTGTCCCTCCTGCAGGCCTCTGTGTTAATACTCCTTGAAGACCAGCTCTCTCTGAGAGGTTTTTGGGTTTGGAGAGCTGTGGCACAGGGTCAGCTCTGGGGTGCAGACAGAAACCAGAAGGATCTTGTACCAGCTGTCCCTTGGTTCCTGTGTCCTGATGGCTCTGCAAGGGTCCTTCTTGATCCAGTGAGTTTGAACAAAAGTGGTGGTTTTGCCTGTGCTCAAAGGTGTGTCAGCACTCCTGGGATACCAGGTCTCTCCTGGAGCCCTGTGGCCAGGCTGAGGTCCCCAGGCACAGATGGAAACCAGAAAGTTCCTTTCCCTGACTTTACCTCAGTCCCTGTGTCCCAAGGGTTCTGTGTGGGTCCCGGTGAGCAGTGTTGCTTCCCTTAACCCCACTCACAGCTTTTCCACACTCCTGGAAGGGTAGCTTTCTCCTGGCGCTCATTGGCTATGGACCCCTGGTGGCCCAGGCAGAGGTCTCCACCCACAGATGGAAACTGGAAGGTTCAGAGGTTTCCTGTCCGCGAGTTTTCCTCAGGCCCTGCATCCCACCGGTTCCGGGCAGGTCCTGGTGAGCAGTGGTGCTCGCCTTAACCCCACTCGTGGCTTTTCCACGCTCTTGGGAGGGTAGCTTCCTCCTGGCGTTTGTTGTCTATGGACCCCTGGTGGCCCAGGCAGAGGTCAAATGAGGTGGCTTTTAGTAGGCACTTACTTAATTTCAGAATGGTGACCAACGGCCAGTAAGAAGAGGGCTGAAATTTTCAAACTCACTGTCAATATGACAGGGGTTTGGGATTGAGTTACCCACCAACGCCAATGATTTAAACAACCATGCCTATATAGTAGAACCTCTCAAAACCCTAAACAAGAGGACACAGAGAATCCTCATCCCTATCTAGATGCTCTCCTAGATGTCTTCAAAAGCCTGATCCAGGCTTGTAAGATGTTCTCCTCATCCCTATATAGAACATCCTCATGTTCTAGGAAGTTGAGTAAGGCAGACACTGCTTCACTCAGGACCCTACTGGACCTCACACCCTACACACCTCATTATCTGACTGTTTATATGTAGCTAGTCAGTTAAACCATTGATATTAAGTAAACTGTGTCCTTGAAGTCTGTGAGCATGGCTAGCTATCAAACCTAAAGAGTGAGTCATTGGAAGTCATGCAATGTAGGTAACTTTGGATCAGATACTTGTAACTGACATCTCAGGTTGAGGAGAGATTGTCTTGTAGGACTGAGATCTTAACCTACTGGGTTTGGTGTTAACTCCTGTGTGTTAGTGTCAGAATTTAATTGGCTATGGTATATCCTATTGGTGTCCATCAATAGCTATAGGATGAGGTGGTGTGGGAAACTCATAAATTTGTGTTGAACATACTCTGGGATTTTTAAAAAATAACAATCATAGTAGTAATCATAGCAATATATAATTGAGACATGTCTTTTCTTGGTTTTATTCTGGGAAGTTCTTGTGGATGTCCTAGGATGGATTATTTTTCTTGATCTCAAATCCTGTTCTAAAGAGATGAGCTGAAGTTCAACCAAAATTACAAGTATATTGCCCACAGCTACTGAAAACACTTGTGGTTAATGACTAAGGTGGTAGAACTCAGATTTCAAATCCCCAACATCCATGTACACTTGTTGTTTTAGTTCCTTTTCTGTTGCTGTGATAAAACTCTACCACCATAATCAAGTTATGAAAGCATGTGTTCATTTTTGCTTACAGTTGTGAGGGATAAGAAGAGTTCATCACAGTGGGGAGACAGAGTAGCAAGTGGCAGGTTCCACAGCAGGAGCAGGAAGCTGAAAGATCACATCTTTAATGACAAGCAAGAAGCAAAAAGAGAGAACATGAAGTAGTGTAAGGCTATGCACTCTCAAAGCCTGCCTGTAGTGACAGACTGCCTACAAACTACCTACAGCTAGGCAACAAACCTCCCACCATTCGGAGACCAGGTATTCAAGAGCTCAGTCTATGGGGGACATTCCCATTCAAACTATCACTCTCATCTTTCAGCATCACCTGTTCTCAAGAGCAGAATGTGGCCATGGGTGCCCCCCTCCAAATGTGTTTCTATATTGTCTTCAAAAGCCTGATCCAAACTTGTAAGTTTTCCCAGCCAGTCCTCTGTGTGTTGAATTTTCAGGGACAACCATGCCCTTTCAATTGCTTCTGTTCCTGGCCTATAGATTCCAAGCAATTTGAAGGATAGATGCTAGAAGAAAGAAGATGATCTGGAGCAGAATTTGTCTTCCTTACAAAGCTGAACTGAACAGCATCACGATAGCCCCTCCAAACTCTAGAGTTGGATACTTGTAATGCAGGTTTTTGACTGTTGTGGTTGGATCTGAAATATCCCCCACAGTTTCATTTTTTGAACACTGAGTTCCACCTTATGGCATCCCTTGAAGCTATAGAACCTTTAGGAAGTAGAGCCTGGCCATAGACATAGGCAGCTCTCCCACCTGCACAGACTGAGCCAGTTCAACCACCATGTTTTGACCACCATAATGGGTTGTGATCCCCTGAAACCATGAGCCAAAATAAACGTTTCCTCCTTTGTGACATTTCTGTCAAGCATTTTGGTCTCAATGATGAAAAGAGTAGCTAATACCTCTATTTGGTTTGTAAGCTGAAACAGCTATGGAGAGCACAGAAAGGGTACCTAGTTTCTACAAGGATGAATAAATATTGAACTTTGCAGCACTTGTGAACAGAAAGATCTAAAGAAGAAAGGAAGAGAGTCATGAGGAAGGGGAATAAGTGAGTGATGGGTGGAAGGAGAAAGACAGACAGAAAGGGAAGAAACAAGGTGAGAGGTGTCCATGTGAACACCCAGGGAGGAATAAGCCCAGCTCTGCCCTGGTGAGCCAGCCTCTTCCTCATGCTTCTGAGAATGCAAAGGCTTTGGAAGAACTGCCTCCTGAAAATATAAAGTGGACTGTGGAGAAAATGAAAAAGGTGTCTGTCTAAGCCCATCACTGATTTCTTTTTGGTGTGGACCCTCTGCTACCTGGGAGGTTTCCTCTAGATGCCAAAAGACCTTGTCTCTATTAATTGAAGGTTTCCCATATAGAGAACATATTACAGGATATTTGAAATTCCAGAAAGTCAGGAATGAAACCTTGGAAACTGTTCTCTTTCTCTCCGACATTCATGAGAAACAGCACCTGTTTACTGCTTAGAAAAGCCTGGCCTTCCAGGGCATCTCCAGGCATCTGCATCCATCTGCCTTGACCCGAAGCACTGGAGGCTGCTTCTGAGAAATGATATCGTTTGTTGTATGCCTGTATTTGTCACAGCTGCTGGAATACTCAAATTCTTAGCACAGCCTTGGTGCCTTTGGGAAACCTAACCACGAAATGAGTTAATTTTAACTGCATCTTACAGGGAATATACCTATTTTTAGCAATTATCTTTGGACTTGCTGAAACAAAAAGCTTTCAGAAAATTAATGATTTTCACCAAGGTACTGGCTTCTTTATATGCAGAACTGAACTGCACAAGATTAAAGTGAAGTTTGGAATCCTGTATTAAAGGAGTGATAGTTTTTATAAGAAGAAAATGCACAGAGATATAAGGTATACCAATGCAGAAAGATCTATGGGTTTAGAGTCAGGAAATGAGCCAAATCCTGTGTGAGCATGGGTAAATCACTTCTCCTCTCTGATTCTCAACATTGTCACCTTTCAGTGGAGAGATTGTGTCATGAAAAACTTAGTTTTATTAAGAGTTAATCTCAGAATTTCTATTCATTAGAGCAATGGCTAGCTATTCATTAGAATATGCTCTCATGGGTAGTTTTGCTTATGAAATGAGGCATCTTACACTAGCCTAGCCTTTCCTTTTCATTCTGTTGCTGCAATAAAATACCTTGACAAAAACATCATAGGGTATAGGGGGGTTATTCATTTTACAATTCCAGATTGTAGTCCTTCATCTCAGGAAGACAGGGCAGAAACTTCAAACAGCTGGTCACATCACATCCACCATGAAGAGTACAAAGACATGAATAAATATATGCTTGCTTTTTGTTTGCTGTGTTCAGCTTGACTTTTCTTTTATATAGTTCAGGACTCCCCCACCCAGCCTAGAGAATGGCACCACCCACAGTGGGCTGAGTCTTCCAAATGAATTAATTAAAATAATCCCCACAGACAGCCCATGGACTAAACTAAGGTAGAAAATCTCTCAATTATACTCTCGTCCCAAGTGATTCTAGGTTGTTTCAAGTTGACAGTTAAAACTAACCACCACTAGGTTAGTCTGGGGTAAAGAAAGCAATAACAACTTTGGACAAGAAATGAGCAGAAATTTGTTATTAAATTAGCTAGATGAGGAAGGAAGAAAAGCAACCAAGGAGGAAGGGATCTAGAGTAGGATAAGGAAGTGAAGAAAGAGAACCAGGGGCAGTGAGTGGAATAGAGAGGACAGTTGTATCCTCTGAGATGAAGCAGCAAAAATCACATGCACAATTTTCTCCCATCCTCATCACTGAAATAGCATGATCCCTCTGGAACATGGGAACTTACAGTACTGTTAGGTATGGCCCCTGAGTGACTGCATCATGCCAACCCTTCACCATTAATTGTTACATGATAGCAATAAATAAGCTCTCTGCTTAAGGCATTATAAGATGCAGAAGTAGTGTGTTAAAACACATACAACCTATTTTATTCTAGGCTCTTTTCTGACTTCTAGTATAAGTCTACTGTGTATGAGATTGGGGTTTGCACTGGTTCCCTTCTACCACCTTCACGACTCTGCTCAGTGCTACAGAAGAACAAACTCATCCATGGTCATCAATTGACAAGTACTGGTGTGTCTTCTATTGACTGAAGGGTTTAAGCAATGGAAGGCATCAGCAATTCCTCAGAGAACTCAGAAGGGAAAGCCAGGTTCTTCCTCCTGGGCCCCAGCTGGTTGACAAGGAAGAGTCCTGTTTGACCTGCCCACTGCTGCCTCTCCTACTTCCACAGTTAATTAGACTGCTGGCAACCCTGGTTCCCCCACCCTCCTTCCTTCTCCCCAGGAGCTAACAGCTCAGTACTGTGGCTTTCTCCAGGTGCTTCAGTAACTTGTGCTGGCTTCTTAATTCTGCCACTCTTTTTCCCATTGGGACTCAGGTTTATAAGACTAACACCAGTTTTATTTAAATTTCAAATAACAAGATGAATCTAGTATGCTGAAGATCTTAGAACATCCAGGCAGTTAAAACATCTGGAATATATTACTTCAAAAAATGTGTCATGTAAAAGTCTGGAAATAAGAAGTATGCTATACATATGGATCCAAATCTCAAAGAAATCAAGCTTTGGGCTCAATGAGACACTCTGGCATTTCGCATCTGTCCATTTTACACTTATTTTGATGGAGCTGACTGTCTTCAGCTGAATTGGGCCATAAATCAAGGACTCTTGGAGTGTATCTTGATATAAACCTCTTGGAGATTTCATCCTGGTTGTAACAAAAGCTTCTCAGGATGTGGTTGGAGGGAACCCGAGGTCACACTCAACTCCTGAGGACCTACTGTCTACTTCCCAAAGAAGTACCATATAACAAGCACACATCTCTATCAGAGGCTCCCTCCCAGCTACCCACAAAGCCTCATCTAGAATCTAAGAACACTCTTATCTTCCTTCCTCCTCACCCCTCCCAGATGCTGAGTTAGGAACCTGTACTGTGTTGTCAGCATGAATTAGGCGTGAAAAAAACAAAAGCCTGTAACATGTCTTGTCAGCATGAGCTGAGCTCCAAACTGTGGTTGATGCAGTCAGAGCAAAATTGAAAAAGAACATCACCATTTCCAAGTTAGTCTAAGAAGTAAAGCTAAATGTTCACATGACACAAAGCCTCAAAATGGAGGACACAGAAGCATGTTAATGGGTGAGAAAGAAAGAGGTCTGTCCTGCATGAGGCAGCTCAAGAGTGCACCACTCATGTTCAATGTTATGTGAGTGCTGCTCCCTGAAGACGCATGTATAGGGTGTTACACACATCCATCAGTCTTGGGAGAGTAGAGAGATGCCCGCCCGTTATGGTTGAAACCTGAGATGAGCCCCACAAGTTCCTGGTTAAGATGCTTGTTCCCAAGTTGCTGGTATTATTTGAGAAATCCATAGAACCCTTGGGGGATAGGATCTAACCCTTAGGGGATAGGGCTTAACTGGAGGAAGCAGATCACTGGCACAAGCCCTTGGGAAGACGTTATTCTTGCCAACTCCCAGGATCACTGTACTTACCGTTCTGCCACAATGTGAACAGCCTTCTCCATGCTCCCACTGCCATGGTCTGAGCTGCTGCTTCATACCTCTCTACTGTGATGAACTGAAACCGTGAGCCAAAATAAATTTACCTCCCTTAAATTGTCTCTACCAGGTATTGTGATTACAGTGACACAAAGGTCACTAATGTGGTACGTTTTTGCAGTTCTTTGGAAAACCTCATGACTAACAACTAGCTTTTGGCAGGCATTCCCGTCAGTGTTAAAGGCTAAGGCTCTTAGGCACAGACTTGTTACAGAATGACTCACCTACTATACAAAGTGATCCTAAGAAGCTCTGCTACATCTTCATATAACCATCTACAGAGGATGTTCAGTACAGTTTGCTCAACATTGTCATGCCCAATGTGGCTAGACAGACGAAAAATTGCTACCTTTGCAAATATGGTATGTTTGATGGTTCAAATGAGATGTCCAGTTCAAGCACTTGAATACTTAGTCCTCAGTTGATAGCACTCTTTGAGTAGGCTTCGGAGGTGTGACCTTGTTGATGGAAGTATGTCACTGGAGCTGAGCTTTGAGAATTAAAGACTTGTGACATTTAAATTTGCTCTCTGATGCTTGTGTTTCAAGATGTGAGCTCTCAGCTTTTTATTCTACCTTCCAGCCATGATGAATTCTTACCACTCTGAAACAATACTCTAAATAAACTCCTCTTTCTATAAGTTGCCTTGGTCATGGAGTTGTATCACAGCAATGGAAAAGTAATAAATTCATTGTGAATATGAAGTACTACCCCCACCCTGTTCAAGGACCATGTGTTGAAAACTTAGTCCTCAGATAGAAAAGCCAATCACTGCCAGATGAATCATGAGGACTATGGCCTATCAGTAGATTAATCCATTGATGGAATCAGAATTTAAAGGCATTATTGGGGAAGGGGGGAATCCTTCAGAGGTATAAACTGGTTGGAATGAGTAGGTCTCTGAGAGGCTTATTCTTGGGGTTCTGTCCTGTCCTGCCCCCTTCTCCTGTCTGTTTCCTGGCTGCCACAGGACAAGCAACTTTATTCTTTGCAGCCTTACATCGTGATGCCATGATGCCCTGTTACACTTACAGCAGCAAGAATGGAGCTAGCTGCCATGAACAGAAAGCTCTGAAACTCTGAGCCAAATTAAACATTTTCTCTTTCTGAATTATTTGTCTCAAGTAGTTGTCACAGTGAGGAAAACCTGAATAAGTGGCCATCTGCTGGAACTAATAAACAGAAATCATGATTGTGAACTCCCCAGAACCCTCTCCATCCCTGGATTCAGATTGTAAACTAGCTACTGAACACCAACGTATAGAATAACTGACTGAAGACTCAGACTTTGGAGCCTCATCCATTCTGCCACTTACTAATGGTGGCCTTTGGACAAATCATTCCATTCCCACATCTCAGTTTCCCTGTGTAATAAACAGCTTATTGTGTTTGGAGACTGGAATGATTTGCAGTACACACAGGAGCCATATAAGTCCCTGCTGCTGTCGTTCCTATCTTGACTAACAAGGAACCCAAACGTAACCCATCTCAGGGCAATCCTTTGCGTTTGTTTTGTTGTTTTTTCTGCTCATCACACTGAGGTACTGGTGTTGTTAACCTTTTCAGCATTTTCTCTGGGACCAAAATGTAATTTCTTAAACCTTCTTCTCTCTCACCTCTCCCTTCCTCTACAGTCTGAGACCAAAAGCAGATGTCTCTGGGTTTGTAGCATCTTTTTCTCTCCTTCTTCTACATGTGGCCTCCCCATGACTTCAGTACAGATCCTGATCTAGATCACTGAAAGAGTTTGAGGATTCATTTCCATGTTTTTCCCTCTCCATCTGAATCCATGTATACATCCCTGTCTAACCCTTCACATTAGTGCCACAGTTATTACCCTGAAACATAGGTTTACATTAGACAAGGTAAGGTGGGTTAGACTATATAGCAAAACCTAGACTAACAAAATTTTGTGAGAAAAAAAATGGAATAATTTTATGTACTCTTGCAAACATCTGACTTACTAGAATGAGCTGGATTCTTGTGTTGCTTCTGCAGTCGATTTGTTGTGGTGTGCTGCTTTAGTTGAAGAGAATGAAGATGATTTAGCTCCAC
This sequence comes from Uromys caudimaculatus, assembly GCA_028551405.1. Lineage (NCBI taxonomy): Eukaryota > Metazoa > Chordata > Mammalia > Rodentia > Muridae > Uromys > Uromys caudimaculatus. The sequence continues at coordinate 73,514,507 of CM052703.1, forward strand.
GTGTGTAATTAAAAGAAAGGAATATTATAATTAATGTTTTCAGATGGTTGTGGATAGTTTCTCTTTGAGACTCTACTAGAATTTGACAAGTGCTTATTTTCTTAAAGGTTCTTTTCAGTGTCAACTATTAAGTCCTGTGAGTGAACTTTCATATTCTGCTACATGAAAAGACAATGAACTGTCTTGCAACTTGATGGAGGTTCTGCCTGTGTGATTGGCCATCAGTAGCTGGTCATCTAGGACATGTTGGTTCACTGAGCTATGAGGATCTTCTAAATGCTAGGACATTTTCTTAAATATATTTTAAATGACAGCAATCAATGCCCCCAATTTCACCCAAAACATCTCTACAAATGAGGATGCTGCTATGCTCACTGCAGCAGATATACTCCAAAACTCTAAGTTTGCCCCAAAAGACAGACTACCAGTGACAATAAACACGGCTCTGTTTGTTTTCTTTTGTTTTGTTTTGTTTTGTTTTCTTTTGTTTTGTTTTTCTTAAAAGTGCCAGGCTCTTTTCAGCCATTCTCAAAAAAAAAAAAAAAAAAAAAAGTTGTGCTCCAAATACTCATGTCAAAAACCCTTGCTTGTCTCTCTATCATGATTTCAAGTGAAAATATTGTTAGATTTTTTTTTTTAATTCGCCACCAAGCCTGATTAGTGCTGTGGAACCATCTATTGGAACATGGCAACCCACCAACGGTCACACCCACAAAGAATAATGACAAATCTTCAGCTCAGGGTAGGGCCTCAAGAAAAAGCAGGTAGCTCATGAAAAATATGACTACATTTTTCAAAACAAACAATTTAACAAGAAGGATGGCAGTTTTCCCGAACATTTTGAAAGTTCTCCTTTTCGCAAGGCAACCATCACACGGGATTTACAGTGAGTCTGCTGCCCATAAGCCATGTCATCACACAGAATGCTAAAAGACGGCTAAACTCAAGGCTTGGGATTTTTAAATAATCATTGTTAGTGCTCCACCAAGGGCATTTATAAATGAAGACAGTGTTCCTGTCCATGCAAGTATGCAGTAATGAGGCACCGAGTGACTACTGAGAGGGAGCTGCCATGCCTTGATACATGACAAGTGTCAGTCTTGTTATGAGATGACTTTTGTTTCCTCAGAAATTTCACCCCTACCTTTCTGGTTGTTTTTGCTTGAGTTAGGAATGTTCCCCACAGGTTATGGTCTGGCCATGCGGTCACCTGATGATGATATTTGAAGGATCATGAAGCCTTTGGGACTGCAGTCTAGCAAGCAGGTCTCTAGGGCCTTGAAAGTGAACCCACAATGGCTCCAGCTTTTTCTGACCTAGAAAAGTGACCTTGCTGCAGGCTCCTACTTCCCACTGTGGTCATGCCTTTCCCACCAAGAGGGACTTGTCCCCTAAAAACTTTGAGCCTAAATCTTTTCTCCTCTGAGTGCCAGTCAGTTGTCTGATGAAAAATCTAGATAATACACTGTGGCTCTGAGCAGGTCCCAGGGGTTACCCTAGGGTCACAGCTCCATACTTTGAGACCTGCTAGCCTGCCATGCTCTGATAATGCAGTAAGATATAACAGTATACACTATATCGGTATTTGTCAGTCTTGGGGTCACTACCCCTTAGAGGTCAACAATCTTTTCACAGGGGTCACATCTGACAGAGGGCCGATATCCAAAATATATAAAGAACTCAAAAAATTAGACACAAGCAACCCAAATAACTCAATTTTTAAAGGGGGTACAGAGCTAAACAGAGAATTCTTGACAGAGGAATCTCAAATGGCCAAAAAGCACATAAAGAAAAGTTCAACAGCCTTAGGGAAATGCAAATCAAAATGACTGAGATTCTCTCTTACACCTGCCAGAATGGCTAAGATCAAAAACTCAAGTGACAACACATGTTGACAAGGATGTGGGACAAAGGGAACATTCCTCCAATGCTGGTGAGAGTACAAACTTGTACAGCCATTTTGGAAATCCATCTGGAGGTGTCTCAGAAAATTAGGAATAGATCTACCTCAAGACCCAGCTATACAATTTCTGGGCATATACCTAAATGATGCTCTACCATACTAGAACAGCACTTGCTCAACTGTGAACATATCAGCATTATTCATAATAGCCAAAAAATGGAAACAATCTAAATGTTCCTCAACTGAAGAATAGATAAAGAAATGTGGTACATTTTCACAATGGAGTATTACTCAGCTATTAAAACCAATGACATCATGAAATCTGCATGCAGGCAAATGGACAGAACTATAAAATATCATCCTGAGTGAGGTAACCCAGACACAGAAAGACAAACATGGTATGTACTCACTTATAAGTGGATAAAGTACCGGATAACCATGCTTCAATCTACTGACCCAAAGAAGCTAAATAACAAGGAGGGCCCAAAGGGGGGATACTTGAATATCACAGAGAGAGGGGGAACTAGATTAGGCATTGGGGGTGAATGAAGGGAGCAAACTGGGGGGGAAAGGAGAGGTGAGAATAGGAAGGATGAGGCAGGGAAGGGTGAGGGGAAAGAGTACTGGGAGAGACAACTATGAGGTGGGCGATCTCTGGGATGAGCGAGAAACCTGGAACAATGGAAACTCCCAGGAATCTACGTGTGTGACCCTAGCTAAGACTCCTAGCAATGGGGAACATGAAGCCTGAACCAGCTATCTCCTGTATCCAGGCAAGACTTCCAATGAAGGGATAAGAACAACAACCCAGCCACAAAACCATAGACCCACAATTTGTCCTGCCTACAAGATGTGCAAAGATAGGGCAGACTTTGAGGAAAGGGCCAACTAATGACTAGCCCAACTTGAGACCCAGCTCAAGGGGATCCCACCCCTGACACTATTAATAATATCCTGCCATACTTGCAGACAGGATCCTAGCATAACTTGTCATCAGAGAAGCTTCATCCAGCAGCAGATGGAAGCAGATGCAGAGACCCACATCCAAGCATTAAGTGGAGCTTGGGGAATCTGTGGAAGGGGAGGACTGAAGGAGCCAGAGGGGTCACAGGTACACCAAGAAAACCTACAGAATCAACTAATCAGGACCCATATGTGTTCATAGGAACTAAACTGCCAACCAGAGAGCATGCCTGGGACAGACCTAGGCACTCTGCACATATGCAACAGTTGTGTATCCAGGTCTTCATGTGGGACTTCTAAAGCAGGAGCAGGGGCAATGACTACATTGACTGTCATTGGATCCCTTTCCCATAACTGGGCTGCCTCATAACCTCAGGAGAGGATGCACCTAGTCTTACTGAAATTTGATAGGCCAAGGCTGGTTGATATCTATGAGGGGCCTCCCCTCTTCTGACGAGATGGGGAGGATGGGTGTTTTGGAGGAGGAAAGGAGAAGAGAGAAAGAGACTGAGAAGAAAAGAGAAATTAGACATAAACAACCCTGTATGTTACTAGTATGTATGTTTTTAAAAGCCAGGAATTTTAAAGAGCAATGAGAAGTGAGTGAGAAGGTTCAGAGAGAAAGGGAGGATAATGTAATTATATTTTAAAGTAAGAAATAAAAGAAATAGGGGGCTGGAGAGATGGCTCAGTGGTTAAGAGCACTGGCTGCTCTTCCAGAGGTCCTGAGTTCAATTCCCAGCAACTACATGGTGGCTCGCAACTATCTGTAAAGGGATCCGATGCCCTCTTCTGGTGTGTCTGAAGACAGTGACTCTGTACTTCACATGGTGTACTCAAATACATAAAATGAATAAATAAATCTTAGAAAAATAAGAAAAAGAAAAAAAGAGTTGGTTCTCTCCTTTGGAAGGAAGGAAGGAAGGAAGGAAGGAAGGAAGGAAGGAAGGAAGGAAGGAAGGAAGGAAGGAAGGAAGGAAGGAAGGAAAGAAATATTTTTTAAAAGAAAGAAGAAAACACTGTCTCACAGCAGAAACCCTGGTCCTTTGACTCTGACCATCTTTCCTCCACTTTTCTGAGCCTTTGATTAGTGGGTGTGTTGTAGATGTATCAATTGATGATAAGCGGGGGCCCCAGTTTCTCTGTGTTTTCATGAGAGCTCTGCCATCAGCCTTCCCTGAGTCTGTGCTAGCAGGACCTAGGCATCCTGCTAATGTCCTATAAAGTGGAGTCTTGATCACTCCTCAGCCTTTGGTGGTGCAGTTGGCAGGTGGGTCACAGTGTTTGAGAACTGTGCCTATTCCTGGATGTAAGGATATGCATCACACACTCTTGTCTTAGATCTGAGATCTGAAGAACCTACAACTAGAAATGTCAGTGGGAGATGGATAAAAAGAGCCTACTATGTACTCATTCTTTCTGTATTTTATATAAAGTCAGGAAAACTTCAGACCAAAGCTACTATGAAGCTGCCTTTTGCAGCACGAAGAGCCCATTACAGAAATCCACAACTGGTCAAAATGCAGAGAACAACCGACTGGGTTGATAAGTTGTATTGTTCACTGTTGTGAAGAACTGATGTGTTTTTATTCATCATATAGAGATAGGGTGCCCATCTCCAAATGATACATCTACAACACGCCCCTATACCAAAGACTCAGGAGAGTGGGAAGAAAGATAATAAAAGACAGTGTACTGGGATATCTAAGGTGAGAATGTCATCGACATATGAGAACAAAGTTGTATGCATGAAATCTCAATATAGCTGCCCAAAAAAAGTTCTGTATAATGGCACCAGTCGACATGTCATTCTGGATGGGGAACCTTTCATAAGACCTCATCCATAGATGAAGAGCTACAGGCAGTTAATTAATGACCATTAAGAGAGGGAGAATCAATATTCTCCAGGGATGAGCCCCGTGATAAATTAAACATATTTCATACAAATAACACTAAACGGGCTCAGCAGAATGGGGTGTGTGTGTGTGTGTGTGTGTGTGTGTGTGTGTGTGTGTGTGTGTGTGTGTGTGTGTTGGCATACAAATACAAGTATATGTGTAATGGCAGGCATGCCCAGATCTGTTCTCTTCTACTATTTGGGTTCTAGGAATCAAACTTAGGTCATCAGACTTGGCAGCAAGTACATCTACACACTGAGACATCTCTGCAGCCCACATACATAGCAGGAAAAAGTATAGAAAGCTTCTCAGAGACAAGAGTTCTGAATCCAGTCATGCCAAAATAAAATCGTTATAAAAGTCACCAGTGTTACCATTTGGAGTTCAACCTTTGGTTTGGTTTGGTTTGGTTTGGTTTGGTTTGGTTTGGTTTGGTTTGGTTTGGTGTTTTGTTTTGTGACAAGACCTTAGTATGTAGCCTAGAATTCATGATCCTCCAGCCTCAGACTCAGCCTCAGGCTCCCTAGTGCCTTGCCTGGCTCCTTTTTCTCCATTCTCTTTTAAAGGGAGAGGAAAGAGAGAGAAATGAAGGGGTGGAATAAGAAAGCAAAGGAGTGAGAGAGACAAGGAGGAAGAGAAGGAAGGGGAGAGGGAAAGGTCTTGGCATTGATTTTTACCAGAACAAAGCTGTGCTACATACATCCTCAGCAGCTTGCTGTGCTCTTTGATAACGTCTAACAAGCATCGTTTGGGGGTTAAAAAAACAATGACAGCATAGGTTTTCTTTCATCTCTCCTTAACTATTTAGTATTTCATCATAAGAAAGGGCCGTGCTTCCTTAATCTCCTTCATGTCACTGTCTTTAAAAATATCTTCATTTATTATACAGGATAGGTTGTCAAAACGAGGAAACCCAGGAAAAAATATTGTATATTTTTAAGCAGAACACGGCATGATTATGAAGTTAAACAGGCCCGGGACAATTTGCATTTCTACCGTGATACAGGAAAACACAAACTTCCATTGGTTCTTGCAGTTCTAGAAGCTTCCTCTCACTTCTAGGTTTTGCCAGCCTTTGAAGGCTTAACAGCAACTCACTTTTAATTACTGCCTGTTTACTGGCCACCCAGTCTCTGTCCATGCCTCTCTCTACTGTCCTCTTGGGCATTGCTGTGCTGCTCATCCGAGCACTTAGCACACAGCCCTCTCTGTCAAATGCATTTCACATATGCTTTCGCCATTTAACTCCAACCTATGGCCAGAACGTTTTTCAGACATTTCCTCATCACACATGCCACTTGTATTGTCCCTTGCTAATGATTGTTGTCTTTGCTAACAGCTGCGCTTTTTAAGGTAAGGACCACCTATCTAAGTTTGATGTCCCATCCTGAGTGACAATGCACAAATAGTAAGCACTCAGGGTTTCTGAATTGGCTATTGAATATCTATCTCAATAAACAAGGCTCTTCCATGTTTACCTTCCTTGTGCTACCTTGAGTGATGCATTAATGGCAGGTGTTCCATCAAGTGTCAGTGGGACCTGGGCAATTACAAACTAAAAAAAAAAAAAAAAAGGAGCCTAGGAAAGTGGCAGCTCCTCATTTCAGTGGCTAAGCTGTGGTCACAAAGAAAGACAAGAAAATTGCACCATCTGCCGGGACTTAGATGGAAAGGCCCAGCTCACACAGAGCATCGCGTAAGATACTACAGCAGTATGCTTGTTTGTTATTCCAGGGGATGAAGCTGATTTTAATGTTATGTGTCACTTGTGGGACAATCTATTGTTGCAGTTGGCTTAAAGCCTTTATGCTGCTAGGAGAGACTTGGATAAAAGAGGAAGAAATCATTTCTCCTCAGTTTTATGGACTCACTCCCCAAACCAGAATAAACCAGGCTGCTGTAGGGTTTGCCATTACCACCAAGTGAAGCATGACAGAATTAGAGTTGAACAGAGGAGGGGCGAGCAGAGGGCAAGAAATGGAAGTAAGCGGAGAGTGGGTGTGCACATGGTGTTTAGGGGCTATCCGGGCAGCCCCAGAGAGAGAAGGAAGGATAGCATCTCCCAGCCAGACAAACGCCAGTGCTCATTATGATTGCTTGCACATCACCCTAGCGTAACATAGTCTCTGCAGCACAAGCCATATATGCCTCCCTGTAACAGTGATCTTCCCAAGTCCCACTCCACCCCTGGTTGCTTCTCTATCCTTGACCGTTCATCAACATCACAAACTAAATTGAAGATTTTGTTGGACTAGCTTCATGGATGCAACCTTAGGTACAATAGGTTTGTATCTAGAGGCCACCTTATGGAGCCAGGATGTGAATCCAACTTTGCCCTAGATCCATTCCCATAGGTGATCTTTGCTTCTGTCCTCACCACCAGCCAATCCCAAAAAGGTGAAGCCTGGACACTAACACATAGTCTCTTGTTGGAATGAACTGTTCCCAGGGCTCAGGGTCATGTGGTCTTCATAAGGCAGTCTCTTTAACAACAGTGCAGCTTGAGCATGGCAGAGGAAGTGGGAAGCAGCACTAGAAAGAGTCACCACTCAGCATGAATGTGTTTAATATCTACTTGAAAAACAAAATGAAGGAGACACTACTCATAGTATTTGTGAGCCATAAAGGTGTCTAATTTAAAATTTGGATGAATTAAAGTTTTAAATGAAAAGACAAAAATGGGAACTCTAAAAGGTTGAAGCATATGCCATTGTCTAAATTAGGAAAAGTTACTATTTCAGAAACATGGCATTGTTCCTTAAATTCATACATGAACCTACTGTACATGGTTAAAATAGAGTCCCAATAATTTTGGAACTTAGTAATTTGACTGTATATATGAATACAATCACATGCACATACACACACAAACAGCCTAAGCTCTTAAGAGAGGAAAATGGTGATAAAGGATCACATACCACAACATATAATTTTTAAAAATCATAAAATAATATGGTACCAGCCCAGGAATCAGCCAATAGATGAATAGAATGCACTGTAATAATATAGAAATGGAAGGAAGCAGGTAGACAGTCTTCAGATCTTCACTCTCCCTCCGCTCCCCCAAACCTAACCCCCCAGTGTCAGCCCCAGCCCCAGCAGATCACTCAGATCTTCTCCCACACCCTCCCTCACCAGCCCACCCCTGTGTCTTAGCCTCCATTTTCCACAGACACTCCCTGGAAGCCTGCTGACCATTCCAACCCCAGAAGCAGATAGAGCAGGGAAGCATGTAGGCTATCCTCAGACCATCGCTCTCCTTCCTCTCCTCCAAACCCAGTCCCCTACTCCAATTCCCAGCTCAGTAGCCGTCTACCTGCTGTGGCCTCTCCTCCCTCTCTGTCCCCATTCCCATTCCCAAGGGACTAAGCAGATCCTGATAGTGCACCTGCTTTTCTTCCTCCTGTGGAACTCCTTAGCCCCACCCCTTTCTAGCCCATTCCCATTCGAAAGTGTCAGCTCCCAATACCAAGAAAGACATTCTACACAGAACCCCCAATGGCTACACCTGACAGGATCTCAGAGGTATTTCCTACCAGGAAACCCCAGCCACCACACTCTCCTAAGAACCAGAAGGGGCAACAGAAACCAAAGAATGGAGCACCCACCCAATAAGGACAAGACAAGATATCAAGACTTAGAATTATAATCTTCACAAACTCAGGTACCTAGATACCAGCTTAAAAACACAATCAATAACAGACAGCCCAATAGGTCTCTCCACTAGAGCCCAGCAACCCTAACACAGTAGACCCTGAGATATGCAATATAGCTGAGCCACAGACAAGGACTTCAACATAGGCTTTATGAATATGTTAGAGGTCCTTGAAAAAGAAATTAGTAAATCCCTCTTTTAAATTATGAAAACAAAACAAAAGAGCCAGTGGAATGAATGAAGAAAAAAAAAAACAGTGAGATTAAAACCAAATTTAAGCAGTATTGCTCTACAAATTAAGCCTTACAGAAGTCATTAGAAGAAAAAATTCAACGTGAAGAGGCTAACAACACCCAAGAAAACACAAGGAATAAGTTATATCAAGCCAGCAAATCAAAGAGGGGGGACAATATACCACAATATAATCAAGAATCAACAAGCACTGCTCATTGATAACTCTCAGCATCAGTGGTCACAATTTCCCAATAAAAAGACACAGACTAACAAAATGGATACAAAACAAGATCTGGTCTTCAGTATCCAAGAAACACACTTAAACATCAAAAAATAGACATTACATTAGGGTAAAAGGATGGGAAAAGATATTCCAAGCAAATTGGCCTAAGCAATAAGACAGTATAGTCATTTTAATAGCTGACAAAATAAGCTTCAAAACAAAATCAATCAAAAGAAATATGGTGTGGGAGGGGGAGGGAGAATGTCATGAGTGGGCCAAGCCTGCCCCTCATCAGCCATGTGCTTGTGTGGGCAAGAGAGAAATGCCCTGCCCCTTGCCTTGCTCCTTGACATCTGCAGCAGACAGGAGAGGTGGCCCTGGGGTCATAAGAGCAGGAGAGCTGTCCCTACCCTTCATGTGCTTTTTCTTCAGCTCTTTTGCTTGTTTGAATATTTTATCCTATTCAGGTTTGTTTGTTTTTATCTTGTTTTATTATTATTCCTTACATTCTTGTTTGCTTTCTAACAATAGACAGAAAGGGTGTTTATCTCAATGGGAAGGGAAGTGAGGAGGAACTGGGAAGGGGGAAGGAAATTGTGAGCTGAATATATTGTATGAAAATACCTATTTTTTTTTTTTTTTTAGAACAGTAGTATTTGGTTTTGTCCTAGGTCTCTGGGCTATCTATCTAGTCTCTGGTTCTTGGTCACCCAAGCAGTATAGGTTTCATCTCATGGAATTTTCAATTAAAAAATGGAAAAAATCATAAAAATGAAAACACAATAAACTGACCATAAATACTCAGGTTTATTTCTGTACATAACACTGTTCAAAAAGTTCACTGGTGCTGGGCTATATCCACAGGTAGAGCATTTATCTATCTTGTGCAGGGCCCTGTGTTCTAATTTTCAACACCACAAAAATTAATAGATGAAGAATTCTGTAGGGAAGGGAGTGTCATACTACTTTCTCTTGATACATATTTCAGCAAGGAACAGTCATGTCTACCCCTAACTTATGAACTTCTATTGACTTCTTAGTGAAACTTCATGTGCTAATTCTTAGTACTAATGAACTGTCCCTTTTGTGGAACCATGAAAGGCAGCCTGGTTTCTGGTTGAGCTAAGGTTTAACCCCCACCCCACCCCCCGAGAACCTAGTAGGGGTTTCCCAGCAGGAAATAACCCTACAATGGATAGTAGGTGTTTTGCCATGCCCCTAGGTCCCAGACTCCTGACACGAGGCCGCAGCTCTCCTCCATAGGTCTGTGACTATCAGTCACATAAAGGCAATGCCCAAAGCCTTTCCACAGGTAGAGGTGTGGTCATGTAGAGTCAAGACATCCCCATGTTAATGAGGGACCTAGAGGCTTAGCCATTCCCCTTCCCAGCCAATGATATTTTAACTTCGCCCCTCCCTGAGGTCATGGGGTACTGATTCACTCATGCCACTTTCCACCATGACAATAAATGCCCTGAAACCATGGACTGTCTCTCTTCATTGGGATCTGGATCTGCTGTGGGGAACAATGGAACAGGCCTTTGTCTAAAGAGCCATGTCTAGTCTCCCACAGAAGGCCTCCCAGCACTCCCAGCCACAGCTGCCACCAAACCAAACCAAGTGAGCTAGCCAGTGACAAGCCAGAACTGCAGTCCCAGCAGGACCCCACCACCCTCCTCCTGCCTTTTCCCCTTTGACCCAGGCTAGACCCCGTCTGCAGGCTTTCATTTTTCTCTCAGCTCTTCTACAGCATCCAGCGGCACCTGGGATGTCCAAGAGCCTGGGAACCATATGGAGCCAGCTTCCATGTGGTCCCCGGGACCCCAGGCCATGCTCTCCCACCCCCAGGTGGTGTTCCACCGCGGTTTCTCATAGCCCAACATCCACCCATGGGGTAAGCTCGGTCAAAGTTCTCATGTCCCACCTCTCCCAGAGAGGGACATGGGACTCTTACCACTCACTACCCCACCCGCCAATTAATCCAACATCTTTCTTTAAATTTATTACACTTTTTAAGAATAGCAAAATCTAGACAAATATTCTTGGAAAACCAAAGCTACAGTAGAGAGAGTGCACAACCAGTGGCTTCCCAGGCTTCAGGGCACAGGTAGATGTGACCACAAAGAAGTAGCCTGGAAGAGTAGTAGGTGATAGAACTTTTCTGTATCCCCTAGTTTGGGGTTGGTTTCAAATTTGTAATCCTCCTGCCTCCACCTCCTCAGTGCTGGGATTACAGACAGATGCTGCTAGTCCTGGCTTTGATTTTTCAGTAATTTGGGGACTTTTTAAAAATTTTAACTTGATTTATTATGCTTGTGTGATGGGGGAGCATGCATCACAGTGATCATGTGGAGGAAAAGGACAGCTAGCTTTTCAGAGGTTGTTTCTCTTCTTCCATCGTATGTTCTTGGGATCAAACTGAAGTCATAATGCTTGTAAAGAAGCATTGAGCAAACTCACTGGCCCTAGGAATTTTTCTTAATGTTTTTCATACACTATATTCTGATCATGGTTCCCTTACCATAACTCCTCCCAGATCTGCCCCACCCACCCAACTTCATTTCCTTTCTTTCTATTTCTTTATAAAACAAACAGAAGATACAAACCAACCAGAATTAAACACACAGAGACATACACACGTACACACACAAATGGAAACACAAAATTAGAAACCATATTACTCAAACAAAAGACCAATAAGACAAAAAAAAATGTCATAACAATATGGCACAAAGGGTCTAATGTGCCACTGAGTTCATGTTATGTTGGCCTTCTACTGTGAGCATGGGGGCCTACTCTCAAGTGTGGTATCCACTGAAGAAAGCTAATTTATCCTTTGAAAATGGATGTCAATAGCTTCTTGGTTAGGGATAGAAACCCATGTCCTCTTCCCCAGGTCAGTACTAGGAGGACCCCAGTAAGAGGCCCTGGAAAATTTTACGTGAATTATCTGCTATCTGAACCCTATCTTGTTGAGTAAACACAGGAGAAGGGTACAGCCTCCTCCTGACCCCAGCTGGGCCTTATCACTTTCCCCTTCTCCCTGGAGGTAATGGCAATACTGATTTCTAAAATCACAAATTTGTTTTGCCCATTTTTGAAAACTGTATATAAACAGTCTCATAGCTGTGATGCACTATGTATTCTTTTGGGTTTAGCTTCTTTAGCAACATTGTGCTCATGAAATGTATTCATATGACATCTCAACACTTAGTTCTCTTTTATTGTGCTGTGATAGTTCATTGAATAGATATAGTTTTTTAAAATTCCATTCTACTTAAAATGGAAATTTGGCTGCCCAATTTGGGAGTATTACAAATAATGTGTCTGTAAGGAAAAGAATAGAATCTAAAGATAGATGTCAAAACTTAACACCTGATAAAAGTGGAAATTCTTAACTAAGAGTGCCCAATATCAGGATAGTTCACAAAATTAAATAGATTTAAAATATTCAGAAGAAAATGGATTTCTCATTGGTAAGAGCAAGCATGTATTAGTCATTAAATGGTCTTATGGTACAATTGTCTATTCATTCAGAAAAAAAATTAGGGTAAATTCCAATCTTATACCAGACACAAAAATCAATTGAAACTTAATTGAAATCTAAATAGAAAAAATAAACACTAAATGTACCATAACATTTATCTATTTCAACATCCCAAGGGATAACTATTTTATCATTTTGAAATTGCAGATGTTGAGTCTCAGAAAGATGGTGTAGCTTACCTGGGGTCACACAAGGCCCCCATACAGGGAGTTCGGAAAACACCCACAGATGCATTGTGCTCTAGATATGCCATTAGGTGAACTATCCTTATGTGTATTCACTCAATCCAGCTGAGAATTCTTAACACATAATCTTATCTGCCAGTCCAGTGCATAGCCCAGACATCCAGGAATCTATTCTAAGTTCAAAATGATACCCATGTAAAAAACCTCCGTTCTCACAACCTGAGTCCCCCAGCAAGGGTCATCCATTTTCTGAACAATGCCATAGAGAAGAGATTCATACCATCAAAACAGGGGATGTAGGGCTGCAACTTCATGACTTGGTAACACAGTGGTGATTATCCTAAGGAAAATTGAGTAGGTGCCTCCCAAAATGGCAGGATGGGTCCTGGATACCAACTACATCTCTTCTTTTCAAGAAAATTCCTCCTGGATAATGAGACCCCAGTCACTGCATGTTTGTAACAAACAGATCTGCATGGGGATTTAAAAGACTATAAGGGACAAGAGACACATACTAAGTATCTGAATGTAGGACTATATTAGGAATGCTGTAAAGAGCACAGGGAAGCATTATTTAGTCCATTTAATGGTAACATAATAAAACACATGAGGCCAGGTACTTTATAAAGAAAGTGGGTTTATTAGCTTGTGGGTTTGAAAGCTAAAAGTCCACAGCAGGTGGCTATTTCTGTTTGGCCTTCTATCACAACATAGTGTTGGCATCATCTCAGAAGCATGAGAGGAAGCTAAAGTAGACATGTGTTGACAGATTCAGGGGCCAGTCTTGCTCTTCTTAAAACCACTGTTCTCACGGGAGCTAGCTCACTCCACAAGAATAGCATTAATCTCTTGAGAGTGTAAGGCCTTCATTACCTATTCATCTTGCGCTGAGAAGGTTCTAGTACCTCATACAGCCACCATATTAGGGACCAGGTTTTCAATATGTAAACATTCAGGGGATACACTCAAACCATCTTCAAACCCTAGAGGGATGTGGTTGGCTTTCTCCATCTCCTAAACATCCACAGGCTCCCCAGCCTCTTCTGTGCCTGCCTGGTTCTTCAATCTTTTCTTTCCTTCTTTACCTTTTTTTTAGGTGTTGAGGTTTGAATTCTAGGACCTTGTGCTTGCTGGCAAACACTGCTGTTGAGCCACATCTCCAGCCTTTCTTCAATCCCTTTCAAAGGACTGCTACTCATAGTCTCCCTCCCAGTCCTTATCACTTCCAAGGCTCTGTCCCATACACACAGCTTCTCCAGTCACTCCTTCATGCCCCACATTCCAAAGAGCTTTCCTCACATCTCTCCATTCCCTACATAAATCAAAAAACTGCCTCTTTGGAAAGCATGTCTTTGGAACTTCAGGCAAAGCCAACATGAGAACTAGAGAGCTTGAAAAATCTGGACTCAGGGTGAGTTGCTGAAGTGAAGTGTGCATTGGACAGGAGCAAAGAAAGTCGAGGCTTGGGTAACAGACAGCAGCATAACTGAAGGATCCAGTATTCTACACTGAAGAGAACTGGGCATAACCAATGAGTATTAATTCCATTGAAAAGGATGCAGTGGGAAATGCTAACCCTTTTCTCCACAAATGTATAAAATACAACAGAAAGACACATGGATACCTCTTGCCTTGAAAACCCAGAAGACATCAGAGATCCCAGACCTTCTGCTAGGTATTACTACAGGATATACTGCTCAAGAGATCAGAATACTGTCTAGTGGCCTCTACTCCTCGGGCAAAACCAGAGAGCCATATCTGTCAAGCAACACCTGTGTGCTTCTTACAAAATATATATCATGACTTCAGACCCACAGCAGAACTCAGAACCTCCAGATTATTCTTCCAGGCTCATTGCTAAGGCGAACAGGAGTCTTGGCTCCTATCTCTGTTCAGAACAACCTTCCCATGCTTGCTCAGACCAAAAACAAGCACTCTTCTCATATCCTGCCCATCCATAACTGGATATAGCCTCTGCAATACATTGGGGAGTTTGGAAAGCAATGTGCATTTCTCTAAATATCTCTCAGTCTCTCCCATCTCCCTCATCAATTCTTCCTTCTCTCCCTTTTCTACTCTCTCATCCTCTCCTTCAGTCTTTTTTACTCATTCTTCTCTTATAAAAACTCATACACAAAAAAATTGAATCATTCCTCATTAATAAAAATAAACATAAAGCATCATTATTTTAATACCATTTCGTGCATGATGGTGAACTTATTAGCCTAAATAGTCAGCACTTAAGACTGTTGCACACAACAAAATTGTAATTCACATAAATTGACAAAATAGCTAACTTATTTTTTTAAAGAACAAAATTCACAGTTTTTGATCCAGAAATAAAGCATGAACTTCACATAATGAATATTATATAAAGTAAAATCCAGGATCAATAAAATTTGATATGGACAATATCTAATCAATACATCAGATTTTGTTTCTGGGTTTAAGTGGAAAAGAATGTACCCAAATGAAAATGATTTCAGCAGAGTTAACATTTTTAGAAATGGTCTAACTGTGCTATGTAGAATATTGATCAAGGGATTAAATTGACTTAATGGGATCACTCTGGAAAATATTGTCTGGATGGAAAGTCCATCTAAGTTGATATATTTCTAATTAAAATTGTTAAATTCAAAATGTTCTTAGAGCCAAAAGAGCAGGAGAAATTGTTCTCGAAGTCAAAAAGTAAGGGTCAACATATTGAGGTCAGAATGTCCTGTAACATGACAAATGTGGACACCACACTAGGTCACATCAGTTTGTCTCTTAACTTCTAGAAGAAAGAAGAAAAATGACTACGTGTTTCCATAGAGATAAACCAGTTATACAAAGATATACGAACTGCACAAGCACCTAGAATATTAGGCAGAGGAGGAGGAGGAGGAGGAGGAGGAGGAGGAGGAGGAGGAGGAGGAGGAGGAGGAGGAGGAGGAGGAGGACGACGACGAGGAGGACGAGGAGGACGAGGAGGAGGACGAGGAGGAGGAGGAGGACGAGGAGGACGAGGAGGACGAGGAGGAGGACGAGGAGGAGGAGGAGAAGCAAGGGAAGAGGAAAACGACCTCCATCAAAAGACTACATCAGTAGAGCTTATCCATAAGACTACTGTGAAGACCGAATGAGAAAGTCACTACAAGGTGCTCAGCTCTGGGCACAGTAGGAACACAAAAAATGCTAGTGAGCCTGGACATCAGAAATAGCAGGAGGATTTGAGAAGCTGAAGAAGAGTCACACAGTCATGATACTGGCTAGCCTCATAGAAGCTCACTGCATGCCTCCCAATCCTCTTTCAAATTCAGTTCTGGCCAGTCCTACTCACTTTCCAAGGCTCACACTGGTATTCAGTCATCTACTCATCACAAGAAGGATGCCCTTGAGCCTTGTTCTGCCTCTGCCTCTCTCATGCTCACCTGGAAAATATTTATGTGTCCTTCACAACCCAAACTAATGTCATCCCCTCTGTGAATTTTCTATTTCCTGCCAAGCTCCCAGAGCCTTTTATCCATATTTTATCACCTCACATTATCAGCATTTGTTGCTCTTTCCCCATTACATAAAGAGCTTCTTGAAGCTCATTTTCACTTAGACTTTTGAGCACCTGACACCCAGGGGATACCCAACAAATGTTTTGGGGAGCCAGATTTACTAATAATGCCCAAATTGGGCTAAACCTTCCCTGTGGAAAGATTCCTTCATGTAATCTAGCCTATATTGCAAACAGAATTAGATTGTATTTTCTTTGCCTAAGAACATTTCTGGTGGGGAAGAGATGCTTTGATGAAATGCCAATTTAATGCTAAGAGAAGGTTCTGGAACATTTCACCTGCAAAGGATTGTGACTGGTGGGTTTGTTAGAAGTCTTCCTAAACAACAACGATCTCATTACTTACAGTCAAAGAGATTCAGGCACTGTCACCCTTGATGGTCACAGAAACCCTGAGCAGTTATGCCACAGTAGCTCTGAGAATGATTTGATGCCAGGGTTAGATTCTACTCCATTCACACTCATGGCATTTTTGAGATTTTAACTTGTTAAGGAATTACAACAGTAAGGGTACATTTCTGCTTTTGAGATTCATATTCTCTCTCTCTCTCTCTCTCTCTCTCTCTCTCTCTGAATGTATGTATGTGCAACTAAGTCTTTATTTCCTCTTTCTTCAAAGTATTTGTAAAATCAATGTTTGTGAATGACAACATCATTCATTGGTGTCTTTTATAAAAACTTAGGATCACCAAGAAAATAATTCTGATAGTGATGCTAAGCCACCTGGAGGATGATGGGAGGCTGGCAGGTACTCAAAGAATAAGATTCCACCAAAAAAAAGGAGGAAATGGGACGTTCGGTGGTAGGGTTGTTAACCCACAGCCCAACCCAAAACAATAAGGACTTTGGCGAATGACTGCAGTCATCCCAGAGAAGCTGGACCACGAGTCCACCATACCTTCTGCCCCAGTGAAAATATTCATCCCTAGACATAGAATGACAACTGAGCTTCCACAGTTCTAGGTACTGAAGGATTTATTGCTTAAAAGAAATGAAAGCAAGATGAGAAGATACATCCCAAAATATTTCACTCCAGTAGTGTAGACTAGGAGAGTAGAATCACATGTATTCACATGCACACACACACATGCACAAACAGATAAAACAGGGTTTACCAGCTGCCAAGCTGTGGATTCAGTGTGGAATTCATAAAAAAATAAAAGGAAAATAATACATTTCCTGCACATTCTGCATTCTGGCTGCAAATTCATGGCTGTGTCATTAGAAGGTTTTCATGGTGGAACCTGGCTACCAGAACCTTCTTTTTCTGAAGAGACTTCCCTACCACATCTCAAGGCTCTGAAGCTTCAGAACTTGAGCATATTACAAACTGGATCCAGGTCTTATAATGTTACTCCTGTGTATGTGTCCGGGGCTAACATTAGTGCTGAATAACAAACTAGTGTGCTCTTTCCTGAGGAAGACTGTATCTCCCACTCTCAGCAATCCTTGGTTCTTTGTGTGGGGTTAAGGTCTTATGGGCTTTCCTCTGACCAGTCTGACATGTCTTCTGTTGTTGTCCTTGTTCACCATGTTTAAATAGTCAGGTTGGTAAGACTTTATTGGTGTCACTTCTGACATTGCTAAGAGATAAAATTGCACAGCCTGGTCCTCTGGCTCTTACAGTCTTTCCATCCCTCTTCTGCAGTGTTCCCTGAGCTTAGGTATAAGACTTGTTTTTATAGATGTGTCCACTAGGACTGGGATCCACAGCTCTACATTCTGATCAGTTATGGTTTTCCATTATGGTCTCCATCTGTTGCAAAGAAAACTTTCCTTGCATAAGAACAAATGTTTAGATTATTGTTAGGGATTCTCCTGGTTTATCAAGGGGTGGTTGTAAGTTCTCTGAGATCCATGACTTCATTAGTCCTGGGTAGTTGGTTACATTTCCAGTACAGGCATGATTGCTCTTTTGTTGAGTGGGTCTCAAGTCCAATTAAAGAGCTGTTGGTACAAGAGATGCAGGCCAACTGTGCCCTTAGGGTTACCTTCTCATGCTCATTATTGTTGTGATACACAAGTGTAGTCTTTTATTTTTCAAAATCTACTTTTACTATGAGTTCCTAAGCACTTTAACATCCCTTCTTGCCCACCACCCACCAGAGATAGTGGAGAAGAAAGGTTATTAGGATATGGGGGAAGAGGACCTGTTCTTTGGAGCAAATTCCATCTATGTTGTCAGGAAATCAGCAATTCAGTTCACAGGATTCAGCAGCAGCAGCTCAATCTACTTGCAAATACTTCATGAATATACCAGCAGTCTAATTCAGTAGTGACAGGATAGCAAACACAAATCAGCAGTGTTGGCATGACCTAGCAGAAACAGCCAGGCCTCTGCCAAATTGGCACAAGTTAGCAGGAGCCACCAAGACCACCAGGCGAAGTTTTCTGTTGTGCCTCTCTCAATGAAGTGAAGATCAGCAAAGACACAAGACCAAAAAGCTTTGCAAAGCTAGGTATGCAAGCAAGCAAGCCCCCATCACTGGCTGCTGAGTCCTATTTATACTCCCTGTAAACATCACGTGTCCTCCACAAGTCTTGCTTTACCATGTGTCTTGCCTCAGCATGTGAGTCTGTCTTAGAAAGATCCACGTGAGTCTATATGAACCTCACGAGAAGTGTTTTGGTATGTTTCTCTCTATGGAGTCACAACAAATGGAGCTCAACAGCACAATGTAAGGCAATCCAGTACATGTGCATCATTAGTGAAGAATCCTTCATCACACGTCCTTTCTCGTGCTTGCTTTAGCAAAACACTATCAGACACAACTGACTTTGCAAAGGAACCAGAAGTTTCCACTTCACACAGGTTTCATAGATGGGTAAAACTCGCCAATTATTTTTTTACAAGTAGAATAGTAAAGCTCCAAGCTTCTGATATTTTCATAAACCAATGTAGTTTATTTACTTAACAAATAAATGTCTAATGCTGGTAGGCATTGTGTTAGGCTCTTCTGATGCCTATATTATATACATATAATATTATATATATCATATAATTACATATTATTGTTAAATATATAATATAAAATGTGAATAAATATTATATAGAAAGAGATATAGAAATATATAGAGAAAGATCCTGCCCTTTCCCATTGTCTACATACATAAAACTGTGGCTTGGAGTTGGTAGCTAGATCCTTCAAAGCTTTGCACCACTTTGTTTTCACAACAGCAAAGGTTTATATATTATAAAAAGCCTCCTGTGCTAAAGCAGTGTGCCAGCAAACTCCTCTGAAGTAGGTCACTTCTAAAACCCTCTTAGAAGACACTTGTACTCATCTTAGTACATGGCATCTCTTTTCATGACTTTCAAAGGTTTTGCCATGTGATTGGAAAAAAAATCTGGAAAAAATTTTAAATATATTAGTGTCCAGACCCTACTCCAGACGAATCAAGTTAGAATATGTGGATTGGCCAGACATGGAAAGGTATAGAACAGGTCCTGGTTCAGGTACCTGGACCCACCTTGGAGACAGACTGTGGTTTAATCCATCTGTCTGTGGCCTGATTAGGAGTTTGTGGAGTTGGCTAGGATCCCAAGCAGTAGTTCAGTGACTTTTACAATAGCAAGCTATCCCTGAAACAACAGCAGCTCCTGAGAGATTTCCAGCACTACAGTGTGCAGGTACCAGAGACGCTATGGCAGAGCTCCAACAGAACGTTTTATCAGATTTCCTGGGTGATTATGGAGCATCCTAGAGTTTGTAAAACACTGATCATATAGTGTCTCCCCAGAAATCTGAGAATGATTCTTGATTCTTCATGTTCATGTTACCTCAGACACTCAGTTAAACCTGTCCTCTCTACTTCAGCCCACACTGCCACTTCTTCCTTTTATCTCTGCCACTCTCCTAGGACAAGTGGCCATCATCTCTTTCCTGGGAAATCCTGACAACATTTCAAAACAGATGTTTCTTTCTAGTTAGTATGTAAGATTTCACTGTGATTATGCCATTATGTACATCATGGACCTCACTGCATTTGGCTCCCAGGCGCCTGTCTCCTCCTCTTGTTACTGATCTTCTTAGTCCCTTTCTCTGCTCCCAGGTTGTCCAACATTAAATAGACGCTCTTGATAGTAACGATGCACTAAGCCCTGGCTGCTGTTCAGGGTCACTGGGTATGAATGGCAGACACGGTCAGGCACCTGAGTTCTTCAGAAATTCCACCAGGGAATAAAATGTGTAACCCAAGACCAGGGCTATGACTCACTCAGTGAGGGAAGGCACCTTCTGCCAAGCTTTGCGTGCCAACCCCTGCCTACCACACGGTGTGATGAGAGACCTGACTCCAGCAGACTGTCCTCTGATCTCCACATATGCACAGTAGTGCATGTGTGTGCACACACAAACGCACACGTAAGCATGCACATACACATACATGCACAAACACACATTAAATAAATAAATGTAATAACAAAATTTTAAATGTGTAATCCAGGTGGGAAATCACTGTCCAATATGCTGTTCTCTTCCCACTTCGCCCTTCTAGAGGGCCACTTCCAGGGAACAACCCCGTGCTCACATCCACATGGCAGTTACATAGGTGAAGATGCCTATGGAGACTTCTGCTGGCGCAACGATGCCCAGGCTCCTTTTTCTCACACAGCAGAATCCCAGGAGAATCTTCTCAAAACATAATTGCTATCTGGTCTCTACCCTACTTGAAGTTTTGAATGCCTTACAATGTGTCCTGATCCATTTTCTGTTACTATAACATAACACTGCAGTCTGTAATTTTTGAACAGAAAGCTTCACTTCTGATAGTCCTGGAGTCTGAGAACTTAGGCGCACAGTGTTGACATTTGGTAAGGGCCTTTTCAGTTTGTTGAAGGAACAAGCAAATGCACCTAAGCCAGGGGGAGAAAATGAGGCTCATTCCTTTTATTAAGAAACCTCTCTGGGGATGAGGGCATTGATCCAGAAACACTTTTATGGCCTGCTCACCTCTTAAGGGCCCCATCTCTTTAGATGGTCATAAGGTCAGCTACATTGCAACAGGACCTCTTGAGGGACACTCAGAGGAACAGTGTCCTTGCCAGTGTCAGACCCTGCCTGACACCTTCCTAGATCAGCACTGACTCCCCAGCCAGGCCATCATTCAGTTCCCCAGACCCACAGAGCACCGTATCACCCTAGGTCTTCATGAAACTTACTCTCCTGAAAATACTTTCTCCACCAGTCATATGACTGACATCTCCCTCTTTGGGTCTCAGCTCATTTCCTCTCCAGTGTCACGTGACCACATATCTAAAACCATGCCCTTTCCATCTCCCCAAGTTATTTTTTTCTTATCTTTTTCACTTTTTATTTCCCTATGGTTATTCTTTAACCCCAGGCTCATGGTTATTAATGATCTTTACAGCATTTGCCATAACCTCAAATTATCTCACTCTTCTGCTTTATCTCTCCATGTCTTGTTCTCTCATCTTCATCCTCCTCCTCTTCCTTCTCTTCCCTTTCCCAATCTAGACTGAAAGATCTGTAGAGTCGGTGACAATCTTTGTTTTAAGCCTACACATACAACGAAAGTGTATTAGGAGTATTAATTGGATCTCCCATTGCTAAACAGGTAAAACATAACAGACATTTGTCGGAGCTCAGATGAACAGAGCCCTTGTATACCTTAGTGGGAATGCACACTGGTAAACATCACAGGGAAACTAACACCAATACAGCCACAACGCCACGGTTCCTCTTCTACATTAACAGCTCCACCTTCTTCCCAAAGCTGACTTTACTCCATGCTCATTACAATGCCTTTCAGAAGGTCTAAGATGTAGAAATAACTTAAATGGCCATCTATGAGCAAATAGATAAAGACAATATTGTGCTCGTATAAACACTGGAATTACTCAGCTTTTAAAACCAATGCTGGGAGCTGGACAGTGGTGGCACATGCCTTTAATCCCAGGACTGAAGAGGCAGAAGCAGGCAGATCTCTGAGAGTTAGAGGCCAGCCTGGTCTACAGAGCTAGTTCCAGGGCTACACAAAGAAACCTTGTCTCAAAAACAAACCAAAACACAATGCTGATGCTGAAGGGATGATTCAGTCAAGGCACTTGACTAAAGTCCCACAGTCTCCTTAAGAATACACCTTCATAGAGGCGGGGAGGGGGAGGGGATAGGGGGTTTCCAAAGAGGAGACCTAGAAAAGGGGAAACATTGGAAATGTAAATAAAGTATCAAAAATAAATTAATTAATTAATTTAAAAAAAAAAAAGGAATACATCTCACTAACTGGAAGGCTTCCTGTTGGGCTCTACCTCTTAAAGGGCTCACTTCCTTTCCCTAGTAGCACCCTGGGCCCAAGACTTCAAACTGCAAGCTCTGGGGGTTCTTGCCATGCAAACTATTGAACAGATGCAAAATTTAGCCACACACATAACTCATGGCCTCTTTGTATCTGTAATTACAGTGCTGTACTGGACAATTTTGTCAGGAGGAAAGAGCTCATGTTCTTACTCTAATAAAAATAACAAATAAGTACATCATAAGAAATTACATATCTTGAAAAATTGTCAAAAACCATCAACCACAAAATCCAGAAAAATTATAATATTTCTACTTCTTTACCTATTTGCTTTGTCTGCATATGCTTTCATTGCCTCTTCATATGTTGTCAATTTTGAAAACATAATTTTCTATGAAGCAATAGAAAGATTGTTCATATTTTCATTTATAATGATTGATTAAAGTAGTTTTATTTGAAGCTGGAGAGATGGCTCAATCAGGAATGTGCTTGCCACACAAGCCCGAAGGCCTAGAGCTAGTTAGGATCCCGTGCATCCATGTGCAAGCTAGGCAGAGAGACAGACAGTCAGGCAGAGACGGGGGGGCGGGGGGAGGGAGAGGGAGAGGGAGAGGGAGAGGGAGAGGGAGAGGGAGACCAACAGAGAAAAGACAGATAGACAGATACCTAGAGCTCACTAGATAACTAGTCTAGATAATTGTGTTTCCAGGTTCGGTGAGGAACCTCGACCCAGAAAACAAGATGGAGGACAACTGAGGAAGACACCTGATGCTGACCTGTGGCAGCCATGCACACATGCACACACGTACACTATCACATACTTATGCCACACACATACAAATACAAACACACTTTCTGCACATTTATTTATATAGCATGTGTGTCCAGGACACACTTGTGGAGGTCAGAAGCCTGAACACAACCTGTAGGAGTCTGTTTTCTTTCTATCATATGGGTCCTGAGAACTGAACTCAGTCTATCAGGCCTGGCAGAAAAGCTTCTCCCCACTAAGTCATTTCATTAGCTCTGCTTTATTTGGATTGTTTATTGAAGCTTCATAATTTATTATTGGTAATGTCAAGTGCCTTTTCTGAAATGTTTGCAAGTCAGAAACCCTGTTAAATTCCATCAATATGTGAGCTGCAGTGCTTGGAAGACTTCCAGAAACAGCTTTGGGTTAGCACATTTTAAACTCCCATCTGACCCAGTCTTATGCTCTGGTGCTGGATACTGAAGGACATAGCCCTGCTCTGTTATGTCACATCACTGTATAGGTTGTCATGGAAGCAAATGTGGAAGTCATTTCCCTTATGAGATGTCCGGTGATAATTTATCTGTATTCATAAATGACTGAAAACTACTCCATATAGCCAAACCAGAATGTGGGCATAAATTTTTTGCAACCTACTTTTGATAAGTGTTCAACCTCTTACCCAGCAGAGGTAGTGGAAAAGTTATTAGTATGGGGTGGAGGGAAGTGGACCTGTTCATAAATAGTTCTTTGGGAGCAAGCTTGATCTTCTTGGGCAGCAGTTCAGTCTCATAGCAAACACCAAACACAACGCAGCAGCTGCAGACCAGTCCTCTAGGCAGACAACAGGCATGAACCAGGAACTACATCCAGTCCTTTCAGCAAGCAGACACCAGGAAGCTATAGTTTAATCCTGGAGAAGCTGCCATGTTTGCCACTGGCCTGAGGCAAGCAACCTCGAGAGCAGTTCTTGGGCAAGTTTCTTTCAGGGTCAGAGTTATCACAAGTTGAGCTCAATAATGCTATGTAAGGCAAACCAATATACGCATGTCTTTAGTGAAGAATAGTGAGGCAGAGCAAACCAAACCAAAGCTCAGAGCTCATCTCCCACTGTCTGTGGGGTCACATTTATAGTCCTTCATCAAGCACCCTTTCATGTGTTTGCTATAGCAAAACATCCTTTCACCTGTGTCTGCTTCAGGAAAACAGTTTTTCATGTGTTTGCGTTAGCAAGACATCTTTTTGCCTGTGTCCCCCAGCAAACCATCATTTAGCATAAGTAACTTTCCAAAGAACTAGAAGTTTCCCCTTCACCAGAAGGTGTCCACAACATAATTCTACTCAGTCACAAAGTCATCCTGTGATTTCTTCAGTGCCACTCAACATGAAGTAATCTAATGGGAGACAAGGGCAAGTCAAAGTGCAGAGACATGTCAGTCTTCAAAATAGTTTACTTCTATATACTTTGCAAAGGGTTTAGAGTTAGGAATCTTAAAGCTTTAGCACCAACATATTTGTGTGTCTAGATAAAAGAATAAATACAAGATTTGATAAAAATGAACTTATTTCCTATTCTAATGTCCAGCATCTTTATTGCTTGTTTGTTTGTTTGTTTTTGCAACAAAGCCACTCTTTCTGGGCAATGAGATACTTTTCAGTATGACTAGGAACGAGCATGTGAACCAGCCACAGGCAATCTGAGTGTGTCCCATTTTCCTTGTGGTAGTCACTCCTCAAGATCAGATACACAATATTAGGTAGGCCATTCAGAGTTTTCAATGGCATTTGACATGGATCTGGGAAGATGCTGTGCCAGTTGCTGTGGGGACACAATCCTAGAGATTCAAAGACATTCTTACTCCATCTGTGATAAAGAAACTTGTAGTCAGGGTATTTTCTTTCTCTGTGCCTGAAGCCTCTTCCCAGACAAGAAAGGTAGGAGAGAAACTGCATCTTCCGAGTGGTGGGAACTGTGACTTAACAGGGTATCCAAGCTTGCCTGGGCTCCACCCCTACCCTCAGGCACTGGGAAGGCCTGGTCCTCAGTCTGATATCAGACTGTGCCCCAGTTCAAGCAACATGAGGAAGACATGAAGCATAGTGCCTGACCCTTTACAACATGCTCACACGCCCCAGAGGGTGGTTCCTCCTGTGGCATTCTTAGTTTCTCTTAAAAAGTTTAATAATCTTGTAGTATAGCTCACATATAAGCTCTTCTCTAGGAAAAGGCTCAGAATTATACTTCTTAGCCATTGTTTCCTGCACTAGGGTTCCGACTTCTCATCTCACTACATTAGTTTTTCAGCACCTTGACAAGTACTTGAGAGGACTCACTAAGAATCTCACCTGAGCTCATGGAGAAGTTTCAGCTCCATCACCCACTCCATCCCTTTGGGCCTGAGGTGAAGCAGAGCATCATGGTTGTAGAAGGAGGTGGTGAAGCCTGTTCATCTCATTGCAAAGAAGAAAGAAGGAGGAGAGGGCACTGCATGTCTTCTCCCTAGTGCTTGACCTCCTCCAGCTAAGCTCCGCCTCTCACCTGTCAGCACCTCCCAGTAATGACATCATGCTACAAGACATCAGGGAGCAATCTGATTAGGCCGGAGCCCTGGAAACCCAATCACTTCCTATGAGTCCATCACCTGGCAACCCAGCCTACAGTACAGGAGCCGGGGAGGGTCCATCCATGCTCACTTAACAAAAGCACAATAACAGCCTATTTAAATGTGAGACAAGTCTATGAGAAGCCTGGCGTGTGAAGTACTCAGAATCAAGGATTAATTTCTGGCCATAACCTCACTTTACGACCATAATTTAAAATAGAAGGTCCAAACTGGAGAGGAGGGCTAAGAATGTGGTAAATGCTCTGTCTGGTGACTGCAAGGTCCTGGTATTGTGGGGGAAAAAGAGAGACAAGCTAGAGTACCCCGTCCCCCGCTCAGCTCTCACCTCCCCAGTCCTCCTTATAAGAGAGAAGAACGATATCAGAGAATTATTCCCAGAAATGGTTTCATGAGAGGCTGGGAAGATTGAAGGTAGTGTGGGAAGCCTGGTGCTTTGGGCGAGTGGAGAAGCAACTAGAAGGTCCAGGCTTTAAACAAGTTATTAAAACCAAAAGAGGGATGTGGAACAGCTCTGCCACTAAGAACATGTCCAGCATGCATGAGATCCTGGGCTCAAGGCCTAACACCAAATAAAATACTCCATGATTTAAGCCACCAATGTAAAACCGTGTGCGTGTGTGTGTAACGTGGGCGTGGGCGTGTGTGTGTGTGTGTGTGTGTGTGTGTGTGTGTGTGTGTGTGTGTGTGTGTTTATTGTTGTTTTCTGGAGAATACCTCACTCTGCATCCCACGCTGACCTGTAACTCACTATGTAGCCCAGGTTACCCAGAACCCACAGTAATTCTCTTGCTTCAGATTCCCAACGCTAAGATGAAAGAAGTGAGACTATGCCCAGCTAAAGAGTTGTTTACCTCTGAAGCCTATGATATGAGGATTGTGACTTTAGATCTGTATTGAAAATAATAATCAATCATCATCATCATCACCATCATCACCCTCATCATCCCATGTCAACCCTTGTTCTACGAATGAATGATACTTATGAAGTAACAAAAGCACCAGTTTGTGTTCAACTTTTAGTGTCAATCTGTCAGCAAAAACATCTTGACTGTGTTTGAAGGATGCTAAGCAGCTGCTGTATAGATGACAGGAAAGTGAGAACATAGGGGTAAAGTGGAGGGGGGGGGCGAGCAGAGGCAGAGGGGAAAGCAAAGAAACACCCGCCCTTGCCGCAGTGTGCACCTGATGAGCAGCGCCGGGGAGATGAGAAACAGGAGAGCAGAACCAGGCATGGGCTGCACTGCAAATAATAATAAGATAACCTTATTTGCACCAAATATTACGGGGAGCGGGAAGGGGGTCCATGCACCTGAACTAAGTCTTCATCTGTCATAGAAAGCAAGAAATAAAAACTGCTGGGAGTAGATAAAAGAAAAAAATGGGTGTAAGTACACGGCTGAGGCTTTGGATGGAACAAAAAAAAAAAAAAAAAAAAACAGAACAAGGGAAAACAGAAATGGTTAAAAGGGGTTTTCCTCCAGAGAGAAGCCTGCAGGTGGAGCAAAGGCTGCAGCTTTTATCTGTAAGCGCTTCAATGCTCTGAGACTTGCACCATGTGTATCCATTGCTCTGATCAAATTTCTTAATTTTAATAGATAAAATTCTGGAAACAGGTTCTCTGAATCAATGACAATGTGTTGACAATATTTTTGGATGGTGTTAAAGAAGAAGAATAGGCCTGGTTTAATAGAGCCCTGGGGAGCAATGGTATCCCCCACAATTCAATTCTGTAAACATTTATTGAGTAAATAGATTCCCTGTGACAGCACCTCCGCTAAGCCACGGAAGGATAAAAAAAAAAAAGTGAGTCAGCCATAGTTCCTGCCCCCAGGAGCTCATAGAAAAGTAAGAGAAAAGCATAAACACACAAGATAAGGCAGTATGCACGGGCTACAGTTCAACTGAAACACAATGGGGCTGGAAGGATTGACAAGCAGACTCATGAGGAGTCAGGAGGTAGAGCTGATGCTGCCCGGGCCCATCCCAGCATATGCCAACAGTATCCCACTGAGAACTCCTGTGACCTCACATGCCACTGACAACATGGACAGATACTGTCTCAGTTGACCCTGGACGCAGAATCTCATGGTAGGGGAAGCCAGCGGAGATCCCCATAGCTCCAGGACTGTAGTCTTTTCAAATGAATTGCCTGATGATTTCAGACCTTGAAAATTGGTCACATTTGTGCAAATAAAAATCCAGGAGCAGAAGAACAGTGCAAACAGAAAGCATAAGGAGAGCAGACAGAAAAGAGAAATATGTACATTATGTCTCCATTTCGAATTTCCAGTGGCTTCTACATTTCGCTTGTGATGGAGTGATGGCTCAGTGGCTAAGAACATTGACTGTTACTACAATGGACCTGGCTTTCATTCCCAGCACCCACATGTCTCTCACAGACATCTGTAACTATAGCTTCAGGGGATCCAACTCTCTCTTCTGCTCTCCCTGCACACCAAACACACACATGGTGCAGATACACAGGTAGGCAAAATACTCATAAAAATAAATATCTTTTTTTATAGCTGTATATATCCCTCATAATTATTTGACTCATGTCTGTCTTCCCCATCTGATGACTTCATGAAACTAAACTAAAGCTTAGCTTATTTACTACTACAACCCTAGGGCAGCCCGATGTCTATATGATGGTGGTCAAGCTGGAATGGAACACAGTTGGTAGAGTGTTGGTCTTGTAAGGTTGATGCTGAACCCAGTCCTCAGCAGCACATAACCTGGGCTTGATGATGCAAATCTGTAACCCCAGCACACAGAAGATGGAAACACAGGAAGATCAGAAGTTCAAGGTTTTCCTTGGCCACATAGAGTTCTAAGCCAGCCTTTTTTTGTAAAAGAGATTGAAATTCCAGGCAGGCCCCACTGGCCAGTGGGGGGGAGGGAGGCAGGCCCCACCAGCCCAGGGACCAGCTCGACTACCACTCAGCCCAAATCCAGTGCTTTGGGTCGGTCCACCCAACAGCCACTCCATCTATGAGCTGCTTGAACATGTGAAGGAACAGGTCCTGCAGAACTAAAGCCACAGGATTACCATGGCTCTGGGCAACAGCAAGATATCCAAAAGGAGTCTCTGCAATGGTCCAGTATTGATTGTGTGTCAGCCTTGAACCAGACCAGTGACTGCAGGTCATGATGAAGCCTGAGGTCCATGTGAATGTTCAGGAGCCCATACTGCCATCCAGGGACATGCAGTTGTCCATAGTCTGTGCCACTGCCTAGGGCCATGTTAATGTCTGTGGGTCATGCTGCTGCCAGAGGCCGTGTTGATGTGAGCAGCCTGAGTCTTTGTTGAAGTTCGTGGTCTGTGCTGCCACTGAGGGCTATGTCTGGGTCCTTGGTCTGCCAGCTGGGGGCCATGTTGATGTCTTTGACCCATGAAGTCATGTCATTGTCCATGGGCTGTGCTGATACATGGAGCCATGTTGACGTGGGTGGTCTATGTAGCCACTTGGGGCTATGTTGATGTTTGCTGTCCATCTGTGCTTTGTGCTGCCATCAGAGGCTATGTTGGTGTCCATGGGCTGGGCTGCCACTGAGGTCCATGTTGGTGCCTGTGGCCCACAATGTCCCAGAGATCATGTTGATGTCCTTGGCCTGTGCTGCCACCAAGGGCTATGATATGTTGCCGGCAGAGGCCAGGCAGAGGTCCTTGGTGCATTCTGATGCTGAGGACAATATGGATGTTCGTGGTCCTTGCTTTGTCAGAGAACATGTAGAGGCCCAGGGTCTGTGCTCCTGCTGACTGTGAAGGGCAAGGAAGCTACGGTGGCTGTGGACTCATTGATGGCTGTAGATGCACAGTTGAGAAGGAAGGACACAGAAGGCTTCTGTGACAACCCCTTTCCCCACCTAACAGAAAGTAACAGTCTAAAAAGAAAGCCATCAAAGAGAACTCTTAAAATTGTGATAGGGATACTGAAGTGTAGCTGTCCACAACTGATGGCTTCTGGTGGGGCTGCAGGTGGGGAAGGACTCAGTTTCCTTCAGGGGCCTGGCCACTGGGACTTTGACCATGCTCCAGTGAGTATATGGGCAACACAAGTTGGACTTGGTTTTCCCTTTTCTTTTTTTCTTCTTTTTTAAATTTCTTCTTTTTGGGGGGCAGGCTGTGGAGGTCACAGGAATGGGGAGGATGACATGGGAGGATTAGGAAGTGAATGTGATCAGGAGACGTGATGTGAAATTCCCAAATAATCAATATAAAGATTATGTTGAAAAAAAGAAATTGAAATTTTTAAAGGGTAGGCAGTTGTGAGATCACTGGGGCGAGAGTGAGGGGTCCTGATGATGAAGAGAAGGAAGGAGGAGAAAGTGAAAGAGGGGGAGGGGAAGGGAAGAGATGAGGGGGAGGGGTGGGGAGGGCTGCCGTACCGTCATGTGCCCCTTCCTCCCTGTAGTTCACATACGATGTCTGAGGTCCAGCAAGCATCATGGAGGCATTGAGGCCAGAACCACACACTGAACACAGCAACTAGAAAGAGCTAAAATGTATTGCTATTTCCTCAAGTACCAATGCTGTCTCTGAACATCCCGTCTTCAGAGTCTCTGTATTTGAGAAATGGAAGGTATCTGTTGGGCTAAGCACCTGTTCTTGGATTGCTGTCCACAATCTTAATGGATAAACTCTCTTAAGCAAGCTTAAAGTGTCCGTTTCTTAAAACCAAAATTATCCCATCTTGGGGGAAAATACACCACCTAAAACGTCCTCCATTCCCACCCCCACCCCACCCCTGCCTACTCAGCGACAGCAGCTTTTATAATCTTCTCCCCAGAAAAAGAAAGCCTTGCTCCCTCACAGGTGCTCCCACGTCCCATGCCCCATGCCTGCCTCTCAGCCTGCTTACCCGGGCTGTGTCTGGTGTTCCTTCACCAGTGCCCATCCCTCTTCCCGTGTCTAGCGCTTCATACCTTCACAAGTGTCTGTCACTTTAAGTCAGCCTTGCCCTCTACAGCATCACTCTTTATTACCGTCACATATTTCTTTTCTTCTTCAAAGAGGTTTCATCTAAAATCATCCCAAGTCAACCTTCCGTTCCATTCCTTTTCATCCACTCCTTAAATGATGTCATCCCAATACTCCCCTGAAAATGGCCCTCGCTGAGGTTGCCAAGGACACAGCCCATCTACACCCCAGTCAAGCTCTCCCTCACTGCTTATAGAGACGTCAAACTCTGGGCTGCGCACACACTGGATTCTCTCCTACCCACCTCACCACAGTCACCAGGATCTTTTAAGTGCAAACTTTGGGTTTCATGGCAGCCTCCCTGAAACAGCTGTAGCTCCTATGCCACTTAAGCCCCCTGTGCCTCAGTTTTCTTGACTCTAGAGTGAGGAGAAGATTAGTAATTTCTGTCTTAGAGAATGTTTTGAAATTTTAAAGATAAATTTGAAAAAGAATGCTGCATCTTTAAACACTATGCTTGCTGAGCAGATAGTAATACTACATAAATGTTGGTTCAGGTAATGAATAAATAATTCATTTCTGGAAATTACTCTTGTCCTACAATTACCTGACGATATCGGAATTTGCCTGTTTGCCTCATCATCCTAGACAGTGGTTTTCAGCTTTGGCATCACAGTAGAACAGTTTGGGGTGTTATGATCATGATCTGAAATGTCCCACAAAGCTCGGGACCCCAGCACAACAATGTTCATGGGTGTTATCTTTGGAAGGTGACTGGATCATAAGGGCTATAATTCCACCGATGGATTAAATCCATAGCTTACTATGGGGTTGTGGGAATTAAAAACTTAATAGTATGGGGAGCATGTTATAAGCTTTGAGAGGTGGTACTTCATTGGAAGAAGTGGGTCTCTGGGGGTATACCTGTGGAGAGGAGTTTTTGAACACAGCCATTTCCTCTCTCTCTCTCTCTCTCTGTCTCTGTCTCTCTCTGTCTCTCTCTCTGTCTCTCTGTCTCTCTCTGTCTCTGTCTCTCTCTGTCTCTGTCTCTCTCTCTGTCTCTCTCTGTCTCTGTCTCTCTGTCTCTCTCTCTGTCTCTGTGTCTCTCTCCCTGTCTCTGTCTCTGTCTCTGTCTCTCTCTCTGTCTCTGTCTCTCTCTGTCTCTCTGTCTCTGTCTCTCTCTGTCTCTCTCTGTCTCTCTGTCTCTGTCTCTGTCTCTGTCTCTCTCTGACTCTCTGTCTCTCTCTCTCTGTCTCTCTCTCCCTCCCTCCCTCTTTCTTTCTGTCTCCTTGCTTCCTGGCAAGCATGAGATGCATGTCTTTGCTCCACAGCATGCCCCTACCTTGACACTCTGCTTTTCATACAGTTCTAGAAACAATACAACCAAGTGGTCATGAACTAAACATTCTGAACCCATAGGCAAGATCAATATTTTCTCCTTTAAGTTGATTTTCTTGGATATTTTGTCACAGTGATGGAAACCTGACATAGGAGACTTTGAAAATTTATGATCCCTAGACAATAACAGACAAATGAAGTCAATATCTCTAAGAATACTGCCAGGCATAAGTAATCTTCACACACACACACACACACACACACACACACACACACACACACACCTTTGGTATAACTGAGTAAAACCTACAACTTCAGTCTCGTTAAATCATTACCTGAAAGTAATGGATCTGTGCCAGGCCTCACACACTTAGAATTCCTGGAGCTGGAACTGGCACTGCCAGGCTATGAAGCTCCCACTGTGCTGCAGCCAAGGTTTGCAAACCTTGGCTCACACAGCCAAGCATAGCTTGTCATCTGTTTTTATAAAGAAAAAAGAAACCTTTCTCAAGAACATAGACACACTAATTCACTTACAAATGCCTATGGTTGATTCTCTGCCACAACACTGGATTAGGCAGTTGTGACAGAAAGTTCCTGAGCTAGAAAGCTAACACCGCCTCAGACCCTAACTTCATTGTGGCATTCATATCAATAATACTGGTGTGGTGGTTCGAGTAAGCATATATTTGAATGCTTAGTCTTCAGGGAGTGAACTATTTGAGAAGGATTAGGAGGTGTGGCCTTGCTGAAGGAAGTATGTCACTGGGGGTGGTCTTTGAGATTTCAAAAGTCCACACCACCAGACCCAGTATCCCCACCAACAACAATCAGGATGTAGCTCTTAGCTCCTGCTCCAGTTCCAGTCTGCATGTCACCATGCTCCCCACCATGTTGATAACGGACTAAGCCTCTGAAACTGTAACCAAGCCCACAATTAAACATTTTCTCTTATAAGACTTGCCTTGGAGCAGTGGTCATGGTGTCTCTTCATAGCAACACAACAGTAACTAAAACAACTAGCATATGGAAAAGTACTTGTCAACTTTAATCTCCTTTTTTTTTTTTTCTTTCCCATATAATTCTTGCTTTATTTATGAAAGACAAGGTTAGGAGTAACCAACCAAGATCTAATTTGAGTCAAGGCCCAATCCATGACACAGAACCCATGCCCAGTGCCGCTTGGGTGGCTAAGAGACTAGATAGACCAGGGACCTCGGGGAAACCAAATACTCCTGTTCTTCAAAAGTAATGTCTCAATAAAAGGACTCCTAACAGCATCCTGTTCCATAGAGTCTTCCCCCTATAAAATATGAGAACAAATGCCGAGACCCACAGCCTGACCGTGTGCAGAGTAAGAGAACTTGGAACACTCAGTCCTAAATGAGTTGTCTTCATCCAATTCCTCCTCCTCTCAGGACTCAGGGAACTCTGCAGAAGGGGAGCAAAAATGACAAAAGAGCCAGAGGCGATGGAGGACACCAAGGAAACAAGGCCTTCTAAGCACAAGACCAACACATATATGAATGCCCAGAGTCTGAGGCAGCATGCACAGGGCCTGTACAGGTCTATACCAGATAGGGTTCTAGAGCTGAGAGAAATGGATGCACACCCCCATCCCTAACCCAGAAGCTATCTCTAATTGATAACTACTTGCAAATGAGGGCTTGGCTTTCTCCAAGGGAAACTCACTGGGGGAAAACCATGCTAAAGGGTATACAGCCCATGCCCAGTAGTAGATAACCAACACAAAACAAATTCAGTGGTATCCTCGGAGGGTCTTTGTCACATAATACTGTATCAGGGTACTTTTTTCCTTTTTCTTTTTTTCTTTTTTTTTTTTTTTTTAACCTTCAAGTTTTTTGTGTGTATAGTATGGCTGACAATATTGTGGTGGCTTTTTTTTTTTTTTAACTTTTATTGATTCTTTGTGAATTTCTTATCATTCACGCCACGCATCTCCCTGTCCTTTCATATCCACCCTCCACCTTTGCAACCTCCCTCCCCAAAAGAAACTAAAAAACAATTTTTTTAATTTTAAAAATTAATAAATAAAATAAAATCTTGTCATGGAAGCTGTAGTGTGTCCTACAGTATAGCCTTTTTCATTCATGCATCTTTACTTGCAAATGCAATTTGTTCTTTGCAATGAGTCATTGGTCTGGTTCAAGACCTTTGGTTTCGGCCACACTACTGTAGTGATTTGAAGATGCTTGGACCAGGGAGTGGCACTAATAGGAGGTGTGGCCTTGTTGGAGGAAGTGCGTCACTCTGGGGGTGGGCCATGAGACCCTCCTCCTAGCTGCTGGGGAGCCAGTCTTCTCCTGTTTGCCTTTGGAACAAGATGTAGAACTCTCAGCTCCTCCAGTGCCATGCCTGCCTGGATGCTGCTAGGCTTCCTGCCATGATGATAGTAGACTGAATCTCAGAACCAGTAAGCCAGCCCCAATTAAATGATGTCCTTTATAAGAGTTGTCTCGGTCATGGTGCTTCTTCACAACAATGGAAACGCTAAGACAACTATCAATACTGGATCCTCACCAGAGCACCACTGGAATACCCTGCTCCCATCCTGTGTCATGAAGATTCTGTAGCTTTAGATCTGCAGGAATGGCCACTTCATGTGCCCAGGGAAGTTCACAAATGAGGTATATGTTGGGGTGGGCCAATTCAAAACCCTGGATCTGGTGGTAGCTGAGTTGGTCAGGTTGCAGCTCTCCCACACCCATACCACGAGGACAAGGTCCTCAGCACTGCCCAAGTTAGCTCACCCTATGCCACAGCTGGCAAAGACCAAGTCCAGGTCTCTCACTCTCATGCCCTCAGGACCAGCTCACCTGCACCCACACCACCAGAGCCAACTCTACTGTGCTGCTCAGACAAGGTGCAGGGCCAGCTCTCCTGTGTGCTGCAACTGGTGAGGGGCAGAGATAGCTCTCCTTCTGTCATGACCCATGGACCAGCTACAAGAGGTGGCGAAAGGAGAAGTGAGGGGAAGGCATCTCTCCTCTTGCCCATACCACCACACAGCTGATGAGTGGCAGGGCCAGTTCTCCAATACACATGTCCTCAGGCTAGCTCAGCTCACCTGCACTTTGCCACCAAGGTCAGCTCTACTGTGCCACCTAGGCAAGGTGCATGGTCTGCTCTCCAGAGTGCCACATTCAGACAGGGGCAAGGCCAGCTCTGCACAGTCCTTGGTTATAACACGATCCCAGATGGCAGCCCGGACAAGGAGTGTCCCCATAGCCTTTGGTGGTAATATGAGCCATGAACATTGATGCAGACCCCTGCTGCTACATGGCCACAGACCCAGACATGAACCCCAGTGGCAATATGGGCCAGGATTTCAAAATAACCTCAGGTGGCAGAGCAAGCTTCCCTACATGTGGCAGTGAGCGAGCCTCTGAGTGTTCTCCACCCACCCACCCACACCACCCAGTTTTGTGTTTTTAAGGGAGCATGCAAGCACGTGCATCTCTGCATCTGTGTTTCTTGTGCTTTTTCTTTGGCTCTTTTTCTTCTGTTTGTTTTATTATTCCTTAGATGCCTGTTTGTTTTCTAACGATAAACAGAAAGGGTATGGATCCAGTGGGAGGGGAAGTAAAGAGGAACTGGAAAGAGTGGGTGGAGAGGAAGACATAATCAAAATGTATTGCATGAAAAAAAAATCTATGTTCAATAGAAGGAAAAAAGACAGGGTTTCACTATTATAGCCCAGGCTGGCCTCTACCTTGAGATCCTCCTGCCTCTGTCTCCCAGTGCCAGGATTATAAGCATGCACAACTATACCAGGCCAGCTAAGATTCACTCTGAGCTTTGCTTTCGGTTCAATACAACAAAATCAGCAAGATGTGGAGACAGTGCCCTCTCTGGCCTGTTTCATTAGCTTCAAGACACTTCATCAAGACAAGGTTCATTTCCCTTTCCCTCCAGCAAAGAAAGATTGTTCTCTGCTTCTCCAATGAGCCCTGGTCCTCTGGGAGACTTAACTGCCTCCCTTTAATTACCAGTAGTTCAGCCACTTATTTCCATGGGACTTTCTGTGCCCCACCCAACCCCCACACAAGTATAGAATGGGTGCCTTCCTGGCTGCCTTTCCCTTAAGAAATAAAAACAAAAAGACTTTTACTCTCTCTCTCTTTTCCTCGCATAGCATCTCATTTCTGCAAAGGAAACAGAATTCTCAGCAAACTTGCCTCCAGGTAACCCTTCTTCAGCCTGTGGATACATAGCAAGGACACAGCTTAGGAATTTAACAAGACACATGCCTGCTCTGTCTTTCCCGACTTTGTCACAAACACAGAGCCGTGGTGGATTTGAGAGGAGCTATGAAGAAAAGCCTCATGCCGGTGGGAAAGAGGTTAAGGGGAATCTTGAGCTGGACCTTCATCAGGCTCCATCTTCTTCCTGAGGATGAAATGGCACTTTTAGTTGCATAGTGCAATTATTCTCTTTCCACACACATCCCTCTGCTGTTAGGGAGCCCAGACCCAGTTCTTAGAGTGTCCCCAGGCTATCCCTTAACGCCCAGCTCACTGGTCCCTTAGGAAGTCCTTATGCAAAATAATCTTGTTTCTACAAAACAGAACTAATTTCCTCATTTCTCTCTCTCTCTCTCTCTCTCTCTCTCTCTCTCTCTCTCTCTCTCTCTCTCTCTCTCTCTCTCATACACTGTTTTCAGAGTGAATGTAGATGCCTCTTGGAACTGACTGATTCAGACAGAGCCCATCAAATCCGGACTCTCCGGGTGTCCCAGTTAGCTTACTCTTGCTGTGATAAATACCATAACCAAAATCAGCTTGGGGAAGAAAGGGTTTATTCCATCTTACAGGTTGTAGTCCATCATGAAAGGAAGTCAGGGCAGGAGTTTAAGGCCTGGAGGCTGGAACTAAAGCCGAGGCCAAGGAGGAACACTGCTTTCTAGCCTGTTCAGCCTGCTTCCTTATACAACCTAGGAGCACCTGCCCAGGTGTGGCACAGCCCACAGTCAACTGAACCCTCCCACATCAGTCATAATCAAGAAAAGGCCCTGCAGATCTGACTAAAAACCAAAATGATGGGATATTTTCTCAACTGAGCTTCTGTCTTCTCAGATGACCCAGTTTGTGTAAAGTTGACAAAAAATCCATCATACCTGGTCTTATCAACACTAGGATCATGGGATTCTAAGCTCCATTGTTTATGTCCTAGAGAAGGAGATGAAGGCCCCACGAGGGTCACTTACATAATTGCACTAGTGACAACCTATATGACATCATCTTTTGAGCAGATCTTTAAAGGCAAAGGGCTTTGTCAGATCTTAACATTAAGGAGAGAGCTCTTGGCTTGCCATTACCCTCAGGTTAATAGCTCTGACTTTTACCTGCCAGGCTATTCCAGTAGCAACCTGACACTCACTCTTGTCTTTCACCCAGGTCCCACATCTCTTCCTTCCCTGAGACTCCACAGCCAGCCTCCCATGTCTGTTAACTGTGCTCAACTCCACCACTGCTCTTCGTAACCCAAGCCACCATCTCCATTCATCAGGTCTATGCCACAAACAATCAAACCTGGTGGCACAAGACTGTAGCTTCAGCTAGTCAGAGGCTAAGGTAGGTTGACTGCAAGTTCAAGGCCACCTGAGAGATGTAGCGAGAGTCTGTCTCAAAATAAAAAGTAAAATGAAAACCAGTGTTAACATGGTTGCCTCACATCTACATAGGGTTCAAGTCTTCATTACCACAAAAGAAAAAACTTAAGGCCCAACATCATTCTCTCTGCTTCCTACTTTTCGATGCAATCCATTTCCCACCCAGCAGCTGCTTGTCTCTCCTCAAGTGGAAATCCCATCAAGACCCCGCACTGCGTCAAACCATTGGCAGATTCTCCTGCTGGGTAAAGCTCAGTCTCCTTTCCTTGGTCTATAAGCTCTAGTCCTATATGAGGAGTCAGGATTTCTCAGTCCGGAACCTGGACACTCGGAGATGGATCATGCTATGTGGTGGGGCACTTGGTGGACTGAAGGATTCTTAGCAATATCCCTGACCTGGACCTACTGGAAGCCGGGAGCAGGTCTTGAGTGTGATGCATGTCTCACCTCAAAATCTTTTTTCCACTAATTTATGTATTTACTTACATCCTGATCACAGCCCCATTCCTCCTCTCCCCCCAGTTCCACACTTACAATCCCTCTCCCTCCAAGGGGAAGGCCCCATGGGTACCCACCCACCACAGCACATCAAGTTGCAGCAGAACCAAGAGCATCCTCTCCCAGTGAGGTCAGACAAGGCAACCCAGCTATTTCACCCCAAATTTTAAACTCATTGGAAGCCACCTCCCAGCCTCTACCCCTGATACCAACCAAGCTATTGTATTAATTATCATTCCCACTGCTGTGAGAAAATACTGAATCAACTTTAAGGAAGATGGATTTGTTTGGTTCGTGGTTTCAAAGAGTTCAGTCCATGGTGGCTCGGTCCATGGACATGGGCAGAAAGTCATCATGGCGGGGTGATAGAGCATAGCAAAGCTGTTCTTCACATCTTGCCTGAGAGGAAGAACTGTCAGGAGACTCAGGAAGGATTCGGGGCAAGGCATCGCCCCACGAACACTCTTCCACTGGACTGCTTCCTCCAAATGCCCCATCTCTTTCCCTTCACTGCCTTCCAGTATGCCACCATAGTATGGACTAGTCAAAGGATTGGTTAATTCATTAGTTCTAAGTTCCCACATTCAGTGTATAAGCCAGTTCTATGTAATCTTCTGGGGGCCCTCCCAGTGCAGGCACGTGGACAGTCTGGATCAACTACACCAGCCTCCATATGTTCAACCCCATTATCTCACTCCCAAGCTCTAGTCAAATTTTCCTTTTCTGTCCCACTGCTCAGATGCTCCTCCTAAATCCACCTGTAGCCAGCTCCTTCCTTGAAGTGGCCATCCCAATCCTCACGGCTGTGGCGCATCCTTCACCCTCCCACAAACCCCTCCATCCACGTTCTCATCTGACCACCTGGCCTTTCTCCTTCTGAGCAGTGGTTGGCACCTGAAACTACTCTGTGGATGTATTTGTTTCCGCGGGTGGCTCTGCATAAGGC
The DNA here is from genome assembly GCA_028551405.1 of Uromys caudimaculatus. NCBI lineage: Eukaryota > Metazoa > Chordata > Mammalia > Rodentia > Muridae > Uromys > Uromys caudimaculatus. The sequence continues at coordinate 73,553,630 of CM052703.1, forward strand.
TGCAAGCCTCTGGAGACCTTGTGTTCCGTGTGCCTCTTGCTTTCTGCTGTTTCTTGCATGCCTGGCTACATACAGCGGGTAGTCAATAAACAGTTCCTTCTGCTAGACTCCTAATTCTTTTTTTTTTTTTTTTTTTGCAATCACATGAGGTTTATTGGGGAGACCAGTGCACTGGGGTGGAGCTCATAACCTACGCAGAGGCAGAGGAGTTCGACCCCGAACAGCTTAAGTCAGGGGTATTTAAAGGAAAAAAACACAAAGCCAGGGGTGGAGAATAGAAAGGATTTGCGTTATGGGGAAGTACAGAATGTTCTAAGTTAGTCACAAGGCAGTTGCACAAACATTTTTGTGGTTAGCTAGTTCCTGAAACATTGTGCATCTGGCCCTGGGGCCAGGCCAAGGTCACCCGTTTCTTAGGGGAAAGAATGCAGCCAGGTAGGGACTGGCCAAGGATGCAATTTCAGTCCTATTTCTGTTTCTGGCTCCAAGTGTGCTAGGAGTCTAACTTTCCTCATAAGGGGGTCAGGTCTTTCATTCCCCACTTCTTCTAGTGCCTAGTTCTAATCTTAGAACTATATTTCTGTATCGTCGTAGACCTGCTTGTCAGGTTCCCCCAAAGCCTGGTATTGCTTAGACTCCTAATTCTTACGAAGGAAGGCATGAGCCCCTGATTAAACCCATCACTTAGCACTTACAAGCAAGACACTGTCCTGAGAGCCTTTGTATATGGACTCATTTAACACTACTGTAACCCTAACCATCATCATTTTATGAATGAGGAAACTGAGGCACAGACAGGCTATATAATTTTCATGTTGTCCTACAGCTTGTGGCTCATTCTGTGGTTTGGGTAAACTCCAGATCAATTGGTTGAATTTTTTGCCTCCCCTCAGTTAGACTTTTCTGGAAGCACAGCCACTGTACTGTTCCCCCTTAAGCTGAGTAGATGCTCAATAAGATGAGGGAGGGAGGGAGGGAGGGAGGGAGGGAGGGAGGGAGGGAGGGAGGGAGGGAGGGAGGGAGAATGACTGAATGACTTGGTGAATGGATAAGATTAGAACTCTTGTTGGCCTTGTTGGCCAAGGCCTTATCCAGGATCCATTTTGAGGCCCCAGTATAATAGGAACCAAGAGAGAAACTGCTGATACTTAAAAGTATAGGCTTATTTGGCTCAAGCCCAAGCTCTGTCTTTCACCGGCTGTGCAACCTAGGGGAAGTCAATAAGCTCTCTGAGCCTCAGTGCTCTCATCTGTAAAATGGGGATAACGACAGTGTCCCTTTATAGGGTCTCTGCAGAGTCTGAGATCATAAACCACTTGAGTGCTGCAGACATACCTCAGCAGACAAGGCGGGTGTCTGGAAAGCATAAGGTCCTGAGTTTGATCTCCACATAAAAATCCAGATGTGGTGGTGCACACTTAGCCTCAGCACTGGAAAGACACATACAGGAGGCTGTCTGTACTCAGTGCCCAGCCAGCCTAACCTAACTGACAAGCCTCAGATGCAAGGGAGAGAGTCCACCTCAAAAAAAATATTCCCAAGGTTGGCCTCTACCCTGTACACACATGTGCACCCATGTGTACACACAGGCACGTAAAGTACATGCACATACACAGAAAATGCACACACACACACACACACACACACACACACACACACACAGAGGCATGCATGCACACAAGCCACTTAGATACTTGACAAAGAGAATCCGTGTGTGTGTGTGTGTGTGTGTGTGTGTGTGTTTTCTGTGTGCGTACACATGCATGCATGTGTGTTTATTTGTTTGTGTTGCTACTATCTCACTGACTAAGGACTTTTGGGGGAAAATAACTTGTGCAGGACACCTAATTTCAGATGCCTCCTATACCCCAACAGAGGCAAAGAGACCCTGAGAACTTCGCATCAGGGACTTTTTCTGCCTAAAGCTATTTTCCTACAGTTACTATAAATCTGATTTTATCTTGGGCCCAAGCAGGGAACGACTTCTGTAGTAGTAACCTTTAATAGCCCAGAACAATATAATTGCCACCTCTTAGCATTCTCCTCTCCAGGGTAAATAATTCTAATGCCTTTAATGCCTACTTGCCTTTCCCATTTTCTGATCTTTTGCATTCATTGTTCTTCCTTCGGAAATAGATCCAAATGAAGGAGGAGAGCTGCTGTTGTCATAGCAACCACAAAGGGACAGACAACCCAGCTTGGATGAAATAAGAAAAGTTGAGGGTTTTTGGTTTTTTTGGTTTTTTTTTTTTTTTTTTTTTTTTCCTTTCTGGTTGAAAACATCTCAGTGCTTTGAACAGGAGGCATGTGACTGACACTGTCAGTCTCGAGCACTGCCTCCTGGTTCCCCACCCTCATCACTCCCACAGAAAGGGGAGCTTGTCAACTGTGATGAGGGAAGGTGCTTGGTGACACCTCTATTGAAAAGCGTGCATTTTACCTCCACTCTTAGGGCTTAGTTTTGTATTCACCCGACAGTTTGCAGCCTCCCCTTTGATCTCTGGGTTTGCATCAGACTCCTGAGCACCTCTGGACTCCAGCTTAAGTGATAACTTTCTATAGGCCGGGGTGTCATTCATTCCTTATCTTTTTAAGTCTTTAAATTGTATGGCTAAACAGCATTAAACAGCAACTTGAATACCCTAATACACACTCCATTCTTGCCATGTTTAAAGCAGACAGAATTATATTACAACACGCCTCACATTCCAGGACATATATGATAAGAACCGCCCTGCCTCTTCAGATTTTATCATTCACCTGGTGGGTCTTGTTCCAGCACTTTATTTTCAGACTTTCATGGTGCTTTGCCTTTGTATCTTATATATAACTTGCATATTTCTTTTCCAACCAACATGTGCGTGACAGTTTAACTGAGTGATTAAGAGAAAGGCCTTGAGCTCTGAGAAACCTGGTCTGAGCCTGGCTTCTGCACCTCGAGCAAACGGTTCAATCACTCCCAACCTTCAGTGGCGTGTCTTTCTTATGAAACTGAAATCGAAGCTTACAGAGTTTATTGTTGACTCTAAATGAAATCATTCATTTAAACTGGCTAGCACGGCATTTAAATCGCAGTTAATACTTGGTAAATTGTGGCTGTATTGCCCACATTTTTAAACAAGAGTTTAACTCATTTACATTTACTCTAAATACTAATTTGCCACCACAATTCATACTTGCCATTTCTATGCTTTCTTGATTTTTTATATTTTTCTAATTCCTGTGGGACGGATGGTATTTTCTTTTAATGTTAAATTGCTCTTTGACAAGTTCATATAATATATATATATATACATACATACATATAAAATACATTCTGATCACCTCTCTCACCCTCCTCCACACAGGTCCGCCCATATTCATGTCATTTGTTTGGTTTTATGACCACTGAGTTTAACCAGGACCATCCATATGACCACAGGTTTGCCGCTGTCCATTGGAGATTGGTGAGCTCACTAACAGGCACACAACTGAAAACAGCAGCAACCCCCTCTACACCTAGACTCTATCAGCAGGGAGGTGTCAGATTCCAGGGGTCCCTCCCCTTTGATGATATTTTCTTTCTTCAGTTTTTCCTAGTTGTTTTAGACACACATACACACACACAAACACACATTTTTCTCTAGTGGAGCCAAAATTACATATTATTCTCTCTACAGTGGTAGTCAGTTGACATCTAGATCTCCGTAAGCCTTTCATCTCTCCTCTTGCCTCCCAGTTTACACTCAGACTTTCTCACTGGAGACAGCTGGGTATTTCACTGCCAGTTTCCCAGATGTGTCTTACTTACTAAGCATTGCAGAGCCAATGCTTGGTTTTGTTTTTGTTTGTAGTGTCCCAGATTTTTTTCATTCATTTGTTTCCATTTTGTGAGAATATGTCCTTAATTAATGCTTTCAGAGAAGAACTCTGAGCGATAAAATTCTTAAACACTCATGTATAAAGCAAACTTCTTTAATTTCTCCCACATTTGATTAATGGTTTGACTGACAGAGAATTTCAGGTACAGAATAACTTTTTCTTAGAATTTTGAATATATTTTCTCCTAGTTTTCCCTGTTGCTGCTGAGAAGCCTAGTGCCAAGCCAGCTCTCTTATAGTCATGAGACTCCGATTCTTCCCTCCGAAAGGTTCAGAATGTTTCTGTTACTCTTAGGATCCCGGAGTTTAACCTAATCCATCAGCGCGGGACTTGTGGACACTGCATAGCATTCTGGGAGTCTGTCTCCAGCTCTGGAAGTCTCCTGTCATTTCTGTCAGTGTTCCCTCTGGTCTCTGTTACCTCTTTCGCTAACTGTCACCTGACTGTGGAACGTTAACAGTCAGTCCTCGCAGATTCTAGTCCATGACCTCTATTTCCGTTCTCCATCACATTGTTCTGCGAGCTGGAGGCACTCTTTGCGCCAAGCTTTCTAACTCAGTTTTCCACTCCTCACTCGTCTCACTGGGCGGTGTATGTTTTGTGATAATACTCCAACATCGTTGGGCCTCTGGATTTCCATTTTGCCTGACACATTTTTAGAGTTCTGGTGGCGTCTTTGATCACTGAATACCACTGGTATTGACATTCTCTCCCTTCTCTCCTGAACTCAATTTTCAGTTGGTAATTTCTGCATTTTGTGACTTGGGCATTTCTCTTCTGATTTGGGCTTTTTTGCGAGAGTTTGGTATGATGGCTGACTGTGACTGTCAACTTAATTTACCTAGAAAGAGGGCACTTCAATGGAGAAATTACCACCATCAGATTGGTCTATAGGCATATCTGTGGGGTATTTTATTCATTATAAAGGGAGGGT
>CM052703.1:73558924-73581342 GCA_028551405.1 Uromys caudimaculatus
CGTGACTAGTTGGAGAAGTAGGGCCAGTGACGTCCTAAAACTAAAACTGCCTTCAATCAGAGGAAATAGAATCCCTAGTAGCGACACTGAGATCACATAACTAAAAATAATAACCAGTCTTATTATGGAGGAAAGGAGTGATTCCCCCAGGAAGATAAGGATTATGCTATTAAAATGAAGAACAGATGTTCAACCAGCAAGAATAGCAGATGTCTCACAGGAATCAAGTTGGAGAAATCCTTCCCTAGTGTTACTAAACCAGACTCGTTTTTCTCTCCAGATGATAGGCTAACCAGTGAAGCAATGAATTTGTAAAATATGGAGGGCTTCTTTGTGGAGCACCAACTACAGACAGTGGACAAACACATCTGCCTTCCTGAGAACAGGAATATTTGCAGCATAAAGAATTCATATGGGCTGAGGCATGGGGAAAGGTGATTGGAGGCGACATGGAAGATGGCATGAGCTGGGAGAAGTAGAAAAAGACAGGGAGAGAGGGAAAAGGGAGATGAACAGGAAGAGGTCAAACACGTGATCTGTGAATAGAGTTTTGATGTCACAAACCTATGCAGCCCAAGTGGCAAGGTAACTTCCACTAATTCAAGTTAGACAAGGCTGTCTCCAATTCCATCTTTAAATGTTACCAAGGTGATCATAAATCACAAATGTTACTCGAGGTAAAGTTAAAGCTAGCAGGGGTCTATCATGTTATTGTTCCACTAAGCCACTTCTAAAATCAGTAAGGGAAGCAAACCACTAAAGCCAAGTGAAGCTAATGGAGATTATTCTCATTTCCCCTCGGTTCCAAGAGACAGAACACGCTGTTTGCTTTGCAAGCTTTCACTAGGGAAGAAGAGTGAAGTCCCTTAGAAGAGAGAGAAACTTTGAATTTGTGTCATTATGGGGAACTGGTTACATTTAGTGGTTCCTGTTTCAGCAGGGCGCTTGTTAAAGTAAGCTGTGAGCCTGTGGTGCTCAAAGAAGCAAAGAAGGTTACATCAGAAATGCAGGAAAAGGGTAGATGTTGACTGGAGACAAGCCCCCACCTATGAGTTTAGACCTTCCAGCTCCCTTCTCCTGCTACAGTGCTGAACAAGCTGGTTGTCATATGCAGCCTCCCCCACTGCTCTATGTCATTCTGGTCTCTGCTGTTACTCCACAGAATGACTGAAAAAGAACAAAAGAAAACTATGCTCAGCAATTCTCAAGACCAAAGTGTGCTTTAGTTGGAATGTTTGTGTATCCTCCAAAACTTAATTCCCAAGGCAACAGCATAAAGTAGGGAGGGAGGCTTTGGAGGAGACTAGGGCATAAGAGCTCCACACTCACAGATATCATTAGTGTTGAGATGGACAGCTAGTCTTTGTTACCCCACCATCTATGGGCTCAGGGAGGAAGTAGAGAACTGTCCTCATCACAAATCCAGTACTTTCCATCCTCCACAACTTTCTATTCTTTATCAGTTGCTTAGCTACAGTATTCTGTTGTAGGTACATGAGAAGACTAAAACAAGGTGCATATGGAAAGAAACCACACTTCTGAATCATTAGGGTATTTCTATCAAAAGTCATTCCTGGTCCTCACTGAAGAGTTTCATGACAAGATTCTTCCATCCTTAAATTCTACTTCTAAGAGAAAAGAAAGTATTAGACTACACATGTGGAGACTGAATGAGAGGAGCTGCTGAAGCACGTCTGTGGTAGAGAAGAGAGTGAGTTAGGGAAAGGATGTACCAACGTTGGGTCCAGAGAGTCAATAGCCAAGCAACCAGTCAGTTTCACAAAGCAAGGCTAAGGCAAAAATTCCCACTGAAACTGTATGAATCCCAGAAAGGGCCCAAGACAAGAGTGGAAAGGTCACAAGTAATTCTAGAAAGTCTTGGCTAGATCCCAAGAGAAGATAAATAGAAAGCCACACCCACTACATAAAGCAACATGGGATCCCAGAGCCCCAACCCAACTATTTTAGTATCTAGTAGAACCAAGCCAGGTGCGGAAAGGGCGCTAGTCAATCTGACAAGGTAATTCAAGCTCATGTGCAACAGGAATTAATGAAGAAAGAGTGAACAATAAAAGCCAAGGGGCATGCATTGATCCCCGTGGACTCATTTAGATACATGGGACTTTTGAGTAGAACCAAGACCTTGATGCCTAGACATTGCTTCATAAATCTGAAATATGTAGACTTCCAAGTTCAACATCTGATATCAACCAATAATATGTACACAAACCTCCCTAGGTCCCATTCTTTTGGTGCCTGCTTTATAGCCTTGTGTCAAAATGATGCTTTTCAATGCATTCTTTATTAAGCTTGTTTCTTGACTTATGACCTGTCAGCAGAGTGGGCTACTGCCACTTAAAACACAGAACTGGCTTTTCTAACACCCGTCCTTTGACTAGCATGGCTCTAGGAAAGGTTTCTCTGCTCATGGACAGTTTTTTCTGCTGGCCTCAACCATCTATTCTTTCAATCTATGTTTCTTGTCAGGCCTGAAGCATTCCTACCTTTCCTAAGCCTTTCATTATAATCAGCTGCCCTTACCTTGCTATTCCCTGCAAGAGTTTTACCTCAACCATATATTCATTCCAACAAGTGCCCTTTTGGATATGGATCAAGTTATCTTTGGGGTACCCTATGTAAATGAGAACACTTGAAAATGCTAATTTATAATGAGCCAAAAATTGACAGAGTAATAGCAATACTGCTTCGAATGGACTGTGGAGAAGAGCAGGTGAATGGCTGAGAAAGAGCAGGGCTACAAAGGGGAAGTAAAGTGATCGAAATCACTGAAAGGAGAAAAGGAAAGAAAACAGTGGAAGGAAAGCACAGGCAAGTGATGGCTGCTGGCAGGAGTGAGCTGGGCTGGATAAGAACTAGAGAAGGAGTCACTGCCATGTTACTCTCTTGGCAGCAGTGTAACAGAAAACACTGTAAGACCAGATGTTCCCTGGCACAGAAGGGTCAGACTAGAGTGAAGGGCGTGATGAAGCTTGTGAACACTTTGTGTCCATGAGAAAGTCAAGCAGCACAAATAGAAGAAGATAAAGCAAGACCTTTGTTAAGTTCGGCATAGATTTCGGGGAACAGAACATAGTGACAACATACCTTTGGTCCGTTTCTGTGTCAGCAGTTGCTGGTGACATAAGGAGTCATCTGCCATCCTGGAAGACTGAGGGTAAGTAGCGCTGAAAGCAGAGCCCTCCGCGGTCATTTTAGGATGTAAATAGATCCTACCTGGAGCCGGTACACCGGGAGCACATTACATACCCGTAACATTACGATCTGTGTCCGTAGATGCTCAGGTCTGGCAAGGGAAGAAAGTAATTTCATAACACAGAGATGACCTCTGTTACTAATGTAATACCAGAGCAATACGAGCCATGTAGCCCTGCGGGAAGGAACACTGGCAATGTACTTTTGAGGGAGAAAAAAGGAGTTATTGGGAGTTGAGATCTTCAAAAAATAGCTTGTGCTTTCTTCTCTCTTTTTAAACTGGTTTTTATTAGAAAAATCAAGCATTAAGAAAACAAATCAAGAATTTTGCCTCTGTATTACTGAAAACAACCTTACTGGTAGTAATTGTTATTGCTACAAAAAAACAAGTATTGGTATCTTTTCACTATTTCTATATATAAAAGGCTTTATAATGCCTTTAAATATTTAGTAGTATTAGGCAATAATAACTTAATTCACTATGAATATTAAGGATTAAAAAGTGCTACATGTTCAATTTCAGTATCTGTCCAGGTTATAAAATTCTTCCAACCGCTTCTCTTTATAACACATGCAATAAATAAATAAATAAATAAATAAATAAATAAATAAATAAATAAACGGAAGATAATTGCATGTTTTTTAAAAAACAAAAAACCTACCTGTCTTAGTCGCATTTCAATTGCTGTGACCAGCACTGTGACCAAAGCAACTTATAGCAGAGATTGAGGACTTACAGTTTCAGAGGGTGAGGACATGACCAGTATAGCAGCCAGCAGATAGGCATGGTACTGGAGCAGAAGCCTATATCTTTACCCACGAGTAGGAGAGGGGCAGGGAGAGGGAGGGAGGGAGGGAGGGAGGGGGAGAGAGAGAGAGAGAGAGAGAGAGAGAGAGGGCAGGGGGGGGAAATGGCATGGGCTTTTGAAGCCTCACCGCCTGGTTCCGTCACACACCTCCTATCACTTCCCAAGCAGTTTCATCAGCTAGGGACCAGGTATTCAAGCATGTGAGCCGATGGTGGCCATTCTCATTCAGACCACCATGCCATTCAGCAAGTTAAAAAAATCACTGGCTCCAAAGTACAGAAAAAGGAGCTAGAGAACACTGATGTTTTGCATATACTCTGCTTAATGCTACTTGATTTCTCTTCATGACCATGGGACTAAGAACCAAAGTTTTACTAAGCACCTATATTGTGCTAAGTACATCTGATTTAATTTAAATATCACAGCAAATGCACTTCCATAGTACCAGATACTGTTCTAATTTATTCATCTTTGTAACAAACTTACCAAGTAGCTGGTCTTACTTTTCCCAGCTAGCTGACTAGGAAACTAGGGTACAAAGGAAGAAACTTGATCCAGGGCACATACATGAGATTTGTGCTGGGTTCTGAGCCCAGGCAGCCAGATTCTGAAGTCTGTGTTTCTAACCTCTGTGTTCAGCCTCGGGGGGTGAGAAAACATGAGAAAAATAAAGACAAGAGCCACTTTTGTAAGATCTCATAAACAACATATTACAGAAGCTAGTTTGACCATGAGATAAATTTATTTTGACATCTGAGTTTGGTGTCTCTTTTATACCATGCAGTTCTGAACTTAAAAAGATGCAGTGATTGGAAATGAGGAAAATACCAACCCATATTACATAATGCCCATTGAGGTATGGTGGGAGCTCTGGCCATTGCAACAAGATAAAGTAGAAAAGAGAGAGAAAGAGAAAAGGAAGGGAAGGGAAAGGAAGGGAAGGGAAGGGGAGGGGAGGGGAGGGGAGGGGAGGCAATGGACAGGGAAGGGAGGGGAGGGACAGGACATTAACCAAAACTGAAGAAACAAAGCAGTCCATGTTGGCAGATACATGATGGTCTACCAGAAAGCCCAAGGGCTCTACCAAAAGCAAGTGAGTTAATAATGGATTCAAGAGATACAAAAACATCAATTGTAGGTCTGTATGTCCATATGTACAAAAACCAATTGCCTCCCAGTTAACAATGATCACATGGAAATTTAATTTAAAACATACAGTAATTTATAATTGCTCAAAATAATGAAGCAGTGAGTTAGAAACCTGATTAAATGTGTACACGTATTATGTTCAAAACTATTAAGCCAAAATTCAAAATAAACAGAAAGTGGGGCATGTTCCCTGAGTAGAACTCTCATTATAAAGATCTCGTGGAGCTAAAATAACTAAAATAATTTTGAATCAGAGAAACTAAGGAGTCCCCGCACCTATGATGATTGATTATCTGTAGCTACAGTAATCCTATGTATGAATGATAACAAAGAGATCAACAAAGAGGCCAATGGGGGGAAAGCAACTCCAAAGCCAGTGTCACACAGGTGCAATCAACTAATGTATTGTTCTTTTTTTTTAATTGCAGTATATGGAACTGAGCCTACAGGCTGACACATGCTAAGAAAGCACTGTACTTCCGAGCTACACGACCATCCCAGCCAATTGATTTTTAGCCCAGATGTAAAAGCAATTTGATGGAGAACACATCACCTCTTCAAATGCTGCTAGCTCACAGGCAAACCTATGGATACTTTAGAAGATGACAAAGACTGAAATCTTTGAGACATGAGATCTGGTCAGGAACTCTCAAATATGTCACCAAACCCATGCTTTGTAAAAGAATAAGTTGATAAGTTGGACTTCCAAATGAAAACTTCCTATTCTGCGTGAGCTGCTGGTGAGAGGATGAACTAAAACAGAATTAACTATATTTAGCAAAGAGCTTGCGTTTAGAATAGAAAAATCCTAAAGCAGTTTTAGGGAAAAAATATAAATAATCTAATGCAAAAATGAACAAAAGGCGCAGATAGTCTGCCAAGAAGGGCACAGAGATGACAAAAAGCACATTAAAACTGACGTCTGCAGCCTTCTGGAAACTGAAAGCTAAGATTACCGTGAGGTCCCAGCACACATTAATTAAAGCAACAAAATAAGAAACTGTGACAATACCAAATGCTGGCAAGGACGTGGAAAAACCAGTTTCTTACATGTTTTGGAATGTAAAACAGCATAACTGCTTGTGAAAAATAGATTATAGGGGCTGGAGAGAGTCCAGTCTGCAAGCTGCTTGCTGCACAGGCATGGGAACCTTCACTCAAAACCCAGAAGCCATCATAAATACCCAGGGGAGATGGCAGCCTTGGGAGGCCGAGGACGGGAGTCATGGGGTTCGCTGGCCAGCCAGCATAACTGACTCAGGAAGCCTGGGCTCCTGAGAGAGACGGTATCTCAACAACCAAGGTGAACCACTCCTGAAGGATGACACCAAAGTTAGTCTTCAGTCCCCACAAGCACGCAGGTTACACACATCTAAACATGCACATGCACCTACACACATGAAACCATGCACATATACAGTAAATGAGAAAGAAAACTAAATAAAAATTGTAAAAGAAAATATGTACCTGCTAATGACCCTGACATTGGACTCCTGGGAATTTATTTCTAAATAGTTAAAATTCATCCCCACATGAAAACCTCTACACAATCATTCATAACAACTTTGTGATGTTAGCCCCAAACCACAAACAATCAGAGTGTCCCTCAGTAGGTGAACTTAAATAAACAATGCTACATCCATGCCCTGGAATACCACTCAGAATACCATTCAAGGATAAAAATCAATAAACTATTGATACAATTTAAACAGCTCTCAAGGGCATTACACTGACAAGAGAAAAAGCTACTCTCAAAAGGATGCATGTTATATAATTCCACTTAAGAAACAGTCTCAAAGCATAAGTTTTTAGAAATAGCAAGTATGTCAGTGGTTGCTGTGTGTCAGGAATGGTGAAGGCAGATGTCTGAGTGGAACTAAAAAGATGCAGGAGACAGCAGGGCAAAGGGTCCTTCCCGAGATCACTGCCTCTCTGAATTCAGCTACCCCACACTGGACCAATGCTCATTAAACTCCTAACTCTGAGTTGGGTGTTTTAATGGTTACTAGAGATGAGGTTACAAGATAAAATAAAGAATGAGAAGCTAAATTTGAACTTCACATATAAAATAATTTGCAAAAGTATGTTCTATCGCCATTCTTGAAACATACTTAGACCAAATTCTTATTCATTGTTGTAGGAGGAATGGCAGGCCTCACTGACAAGGTGGTGGCCACTTCCACATAAACTTCAGTAAACAGCCACCAAGCACGCCAGGCAGCTGCAGAGGCAATTTCGGCAGGGGGGCCAAGCTGAAGAGCCTAGAGATTGGTGATGCAACAATGACAGCCAATCAGGAACCTTGAAGGACATGCTTGCTTGGGACCAATGGGACTCCAACGGAAGGTTTAAGGGTACTCCCTGAGAATTAATAAACGAGCTTGCTGCTACATTCTCACCCGTTCCCAGAGTCTGAGCCATTGATTCTGTGCCTTTTGCCCCGAAGGGGAACACCAGGCAGGATGGAGGACAACACATCGTTTCTCTGAAATTCAAGTTTAACCGAATGTCTTGGGTTGTTGTTGTTGATGTTGTTGTTGTTGTTGTTGTTGTTTCTGGTTTGATGTTGCTTATTTTGCTCCATCTAACATTCTCGATCTTTATTCTCATCAAATTCATAATCTCATTGGTTGAAAAGAAAAAGAGAATTATTCTATAAAAATTAAAATACCATTTTCTAGAGAAGACAATGAAGAAATAACTTCAGACAGAGACTCTGGGAAGATGATATTCCACATGCTGAGACCCAGAGCAAGAGGATTATCAAAACCAGAGTAAGAGTAATAAAGGAGGAAGAAATGCAAGGGCTTTGATAAAGGAATGGTTTGAAAAGAAGGCTGGGGCATTTGAAGCTGCATAAGTAAGATAAAGGAGTGGACAGAGTGGGTTTATAGAGAAAGAGAAAGAATGAGCCAAAAATCCCTTGAACACGAGACACAATAATAAAGTACTTTGCACTAGGAAACAACCAAAGGAAAAAGAAATTATATGCTTCTTCCAAAAAAAAAAAAAAAGATCATTCACAAAAATGTTTTGACAAAGAGCAAAGATTAAGGCAAGTAAAGTTTATCTGAGATCCCTGCAGTAAATAACCCTAAAGAAAGGGTGGTGAAGACAATTGTAGCTGAAGCTGTGACAAGGAAAAGGAAAGGCAGAGATGAATCTGGAAGCAAGGTCACCAAGACGTAGTGATAGACTGAAGAGACAGATAGGGCTGGAGAGATGGCTCAGCAGTTAAGAGCACTTGCTGCTCTTGCAGAGGACCTGGGTTCAGTTCCCAGCATCCACATGGCAGCTAACAGTTATCTATAACTTCAGTTCCATGGGATCTTATGCCCTTTTCTGGCCTTTGTGGGTACTGCATGCACATGGTGCACATACATGCATGCAAATAGTCATACAAATAAAAATATATTTTTAATAAAAAGGACAGAAAAGGGGGAGGACAGAAAGTGTCCGAGACAGCTCCAAGGTCATTAACCTGAGAAGCTGGAAGAAGTAAAATTTCATGGGCGATATGAAAACTTTAAGAGACGGCAGAGAGGAGTTGGGAAATCAGTCTCAGTACTGAACATGTTGAGACAGAAATTCCCAGAGATAAGCAAGCAAAATGCTAGGTAGATTCTTTGAAGCCCAGAAGGGGATCTGAGACAAAGGCTATATTATCCAGTTTTCACATCATTGTAACCAAAATTGATTGACATGAAGAAAGATTTGTTTTGGCTCATGGTTTCAGAGGGGTCAGTCCATGGTTGGTTGGCCTCATTTGCTTAGGAAGAACAGCATCTCATAGCAGTGGGAGCAAGTGACAGACATGAGCTGTTCACATCATGGTAGGTGGAAAGCCAAGAGAAAAAGGAAGCAGTCTAAGATCCCTTCAAAGACATGCTTACAGTGACCTGCTTCCTCTGTGTATGCCCCACTTCCTACCTCAGCATCTGCTGGTAATGCCATCAGATTATGATGCAGAGAGGGACTGAGGCAATTGTCTCTGGAAATGGAGTCTTGCTCATTCCTGGAGATGTGCTCCCAGCTGTCCTTCAGTCCACAATGCTAATTCCACCACAGAAAAAGAAGAAGAAAAAGAAAAAGAGGAAGGGGGAGAGGAGGGAGAGGGAAGGGAGGAGGGACAGAGTGGAGGGGAGGAAGGAGGGGCAGGGGGAGGGAGAGCTGCTTTAGATCCTGAGAACCCTGGGTTTCCTGTGTGCAGCATTGTTTGGTTAGTTTCTTTCAGGCTTTTCCCCATTGTGTGATAGCTTTCTGCTGACTCTGATTCATTTCCCCCACCCACCCAAAAAAAATGCTGTGATAAGATGTTGTTCTTCTTAATAAATCTTGCTTGGCAAGACTTGTGCAAGACTTCCTGACTCTAGATTGTGTGTGTGTGTGTGTGCGTGTGTGTGTGTATACATATATATATACTTTAAAGTATATATATATATATATATATATATATATATATATATATATATATATATTACATACTTTATCTTCTAATCCCCTGGTCCTCCCCTTAGGACCCTGTCACTGAAGAATGTCCTGCTGGCCCAGGTCAGCCTCTACTTATTCAGTTAGCATTTAAGAAAACTTAGCTGCTGTTGTTTGTTTTGTTGTTATTATTGTTAGTTATGAATAGTTTGGCCTTAGCAATAGGCAGTAAGAAAGATGTGAGCACCAGTCTGGCATTCTAGAATCTCTTCTAGGGAAGAGATTGTTGAGGCTCCATGGGGCATCTGGAGGAAGCAAGGGAAAAGACAAAGGTGACTCTAAACCAGGCTCAGAACTTCTAGAGCCTGTCCAGCCGCACTAGGGCTCCCTTGCAGGTGACACGACCTTCTTACTCTTCCTCACGGTGAGGTTCTCATTCCTTCTTGAAGCCTGAGCCATAGGTGGTTTCAGAGATGCATTTGAGCTATCTCAATGTGGAGACCTCACATGTGTTCTTAATTCATCTATATTTTTCTAGCCACACATAGACACCAGTACATCTAAGCTTCTCATGGACTTTGAGGAGCAGAGATAGTTCTCAAGAGTATCCAAGTGAGGAAGCTGGGGCTCAGTGCAGTTAAGTATCTTGCTCAAATTCTCACCAGTTACCATCAGAGCCCATTTATGTTCTTCCACCACACTGGTCCACATTTTTAAAATATGATGAAGGCTGTCTATGAATAAATTAAAAGAGTTCAAAATCTAAGGTCTGCAGGGTAACGTGGTGGGTAAAGGTGCTTGCCAAACAAGCCTGGTGACCTTGAATCTAATCCCCAGGGCCTGTCCTCCATGCAAAGATAGATGGAGAGAGCCAGCTCTACAAAGCTGTCCTCTGAACTCCACATGTTCTTCATCTTAGCACATAAATATGTGCACACACAGACAGACAGACAGAGAGGGAGAGAGAGACTGGGGGGGGAACCCTACTTTAAATACACCAACGAGGAAGTGGGCAAAGAATATGAATAGTAAATTAGCAGCAAAGGCATACAAATAGCCCCAAAAAGGACAAGATAAGAATAAAATATACACCTTTAAAGTATGCATTATCATGTGGTAGATTGAATAGGAATGGCCCCCATAGGCTCATATATTTGAATGCTTGTCATAGGGAATGGCACTACTTGATAGGGATTAGGAGGTGTGGCCTTATTGGAGGAAGTGTGCCACTGGGTGTGGGGTTTGGAGTTTCAAATGCTCAAGCCAGGCCCAGTGTCTCTCTCTTCCTGTTGTCTATGGATCTAGATATAGAACTTTCAACTCCTTCCCCAGCACTACATCTGCCGGTGTGCCTCCATGCTTCCTGCCATGCTGGTAATGAACTAACCCTCTGAAACTGTAAGCAAGCCCCAATTAAATGGCTTCCTTTATAAGAGTTGTCCTGGTCATGGCATCTCTTCACAGCAATAGAACATTGACTAAGACACATCATTTTGTATCAAACTTGTTTATAAATTGTAAGTCAGGAAACACTAAGCACTGGAAGGATGTAAAGGAGAGACTGTAAATTACATGATGCTCTCACAGAGCTGGTGACCGAAATGTCAAAGACATCACCCAGGAATGCCACTTTTAAAGAAGAACCATACAGAAGCTTCTCTCTCAAACAAGGAAACATGCACAAGGATAGTTCCTGTCAATAACAGGAAAAGGGAGGCTTTTAAGTGATTGTTACCAAGGAGTGGACACTTCATATGTAGTCAGTTCTTACTGTATAACAGCATTCTGCAGTTACAATGAACAAATCAATTAGTGTACACCCTCATGAAGTCTCCAGCTACAGACATGATAGAGAAAGCAAGTCTGCAGTATGAGATCACAAGGGTGGCACCAGCAGCTGAGGAAATGAGCTGTAGAGTAGGTTCTAGGGCCAGAGAGGAGGGCATGCATCTATAGCCAGAAAGGTCATGGCTGAACCGCCTCTGCAGGCCAGCTTCTAAACTTTCCACTTCTTTCTGATTTGTTCCTTGCCAGTTTTCTTTCTCCTCCTACTCGGTTAGTCTGGTACTACCACAGAGGGCCTGAAGCTGGATGCTTATTAAGCAAAGAGGATTGTTTAGCTTTCAGTTCTGGAAGCCGATAGTCTAAAACTAGATAGCCCTAGTGCTCTGATGGGAGCCTCTCGACAGACAACGTCACAGTCTTGGGCATGTTTAAAGGAACAGGAGATCATTTGATCAAACAGGAAGTTACATGTTTGTTCTTCCATAACAACTATCTGTCACATAACTAACTCACTCCACAAGATGAGCCACAACCCCTTCCAATAGTGGCACCCCCAAGGCCCAGCCACCTCCCACTAAGCTCCACCTCATAGGGCTTCCATACTCCTCAACACCAGAGGAGGGATCGAGCCTTCAGCACACTATGTATGTCCCCTAGGAGGACATACTCAAACCACAACCAAACTAACACCTTCAACCTTCAAAGCCCCTGTCTCCTCCAGCCCCCTCCCCCTCCCTCTTTATCTCTCTCACTCTCCCTAGAACCAATCTAGATTCCTGAGTTTCACAGACATGATAAATCCCCTGACATTTTAAGTAAAATTTCATATTTATGAGCATTTTTATGGGGAATGGGTCAATGTTTTTCATCTCTGAGTTGCTCTGAGAGTTCAGTGTTCCATCAAAAAAATTAAAATTAAAGAGAAAATCTGTCAGGGAATATAACCTTGATGCAGTTTCCTGGGCCTATCATGTCTCAAGAATAGTTATTTCTTATAAAGGGGGGAGAAAATGTAAAGGGAATTGTTCTGACCCTGTTTCCATTCACCCTGTGCCCTGGGAGGAAATGCCCTGCCTTGAAAAATGTAAACATCACCATCCTCCTCGGGCCACCAGGCCTCTCATCTATCACCACAGGCATGCTCTGGGCGGTAGCAACAGCCAGCTTTGTTTCCTGCCATTCATGACCCCTCTTTATCAGACGTCAGGATCTGACTGGGGCCAGCTCCTTGACAAGAATGGAGATTTTCCTAAAGGAGCCTGTGTACCATCATTGGAGGGGATGTTACCAGGGATCACTAGTTCTGTGAAGGATGGCCCAGCAGAGCGCCCAAGCCCATATGTATCTAGTCACTGTTACTGTGTTCCTTCAGAGCTAGGTCTGTAACTAGACTTGTGGGACTCCTTAAATCCTCTAGGGAGATTATAGATCCTCTGTGGAGACAAGTGATATGGGAGCAATCAGTGTATATACCTGGGGTCAGCAAGGGTAAGGGGTCAGCCAAGGGTGAGGGGTCAACCAAGGGTCAGGCAGGCAGCTCTGCTGCTGACTCTGAGCAATTTGCCCACATGCCTATCAGTTAGCTTCTGCACTTCTGGACTGGCCTCTGTCAGATAGCTAAGTTGATTCTGCTCTGCTCCAAGTGTCTCTCCACAGGCACACTTGTGTGGCCACATTCTCATGGTGGGGGCAGAGGTCCCTGAGAAAACCAGCACCAGCCTGCAAGTCCCTGCTTGCATTTCACCTGCTAATACACCATCAGCCAAAGCAAGTTACAGGGCCAGCCCCAAGTCAAGGGCAGGCGTTGATGTCTTACCCACAGCGAGAGGGCATAATGCATTTACTGAGGCCAGCTTCTGCCTGTTATTAATTATGCAACCTTAAGAATGCCTTTTGAATTAACAGACAGCTTTTTATTGTCTGATTGGTGAATATATTTTAAATGAGGTAAAACACAGCTTATGTAAAAAGTTCCAAGCCTGCCTGACAGGACAAGAGCCCCACTGAGGAAAACTAAGGCCTCTCAGCCGGCCTGGCAGCTAACTGTGGAGAGACAGAAATGCAGCTGAGACCAGTTAGACCCTGCTCTACATCGCAAATGCCACCCAACTGAGCCCAGCCCAAACTGCCAAATCCCAGAATCAAGAGTTCATTAAAGATGCCAATTTGTCTCCATGTCTTTCATAAGCATAGCTATGATGTAGTTCCATTCAACAAATAATTATTAAAGTCCTCACTAGTCACCAGGAGGCTTGTCCTAGACGGATGAAACAGAATGGAGACGTGTGCTGGCAAATGGTTCTGACTTTAGGAGTTTACCTTCTGGGGTAAGCACCTTCTCTTTTCAGTTATAGAGCTTAATCTCTTGTCTGAGCAAGAGCAGTAAAGACTCTGTAGAAAAACAATAGTAATGCATAGTCCCTACCCTGGCTTCCTTTCAAATCAAGATATAAAGGATTGAAAGGGGCTAATTTAAAAATAAATAAATAAATAGCATGAGTTCAGAGTTAAGGTCTGTGACTTAATATCTCACACAGGTAATTAAATAAGCCTCATGATGTCTGAGGGAGCAGCCTTCCAGTGTGAGAAAATCTCAAAGCAAAGCTCCAGAGAGTGGGCTGCAGCCTGCAGAGACAACAAGACCAAAGTCAGAGAGGCAAAAAAGGAAGCCAGACTGTGAGGACCAAGACCCCACATGGAGTCTTTTATGGGTTCGTGTAGAGTCCTAATTTTCTGACTCTGATGCCGTAGATTCTTTCAAGAAGGTAATTTTAAATGCACAGACCCCAAGCAGGCAGCAGTCTGGAGCTGCTTTTCTCTGGTTCTGATATCAGCAGATATCCCGACAGCAGCGTTGGTGGAGTTTGTTAGAAAGAGCTGCCATTTTTGGGCACAGGCTGCCCTCTGCTGTTATGTTTTGGATTAGCACCCACAGACTCACTGTCCCGGTCAGGAGGTTATAACATCCACTGCAAACACAAAACACTGGGAGACGGCATTTTCCAAACCATCACACACTCACTGCCACCTATACGTGACCTTTTGAAATTTGTGGCAACTTTTTGTGGTGTTAGGGCCTGAACCAGGGCCTTCTCCATACTTCTCAAGTGTTCTACCGCTGAGCCATATCCAGCCCCTAAGACTTTGTACTGTTACGAGCTCCCAGTAAAACTGAGAAGTTACAGATTTCCCACAACACCCACCCCATGATAATCTTCGTTGTCATCATGACTGGATTTAGAGTCACAGAACAAACAAGGGGCTTTGCCGCCCAGTTAGACTTCTTCATCAGTTCAATGAAATGCCTCTCTCAGAAAAAGTAAGCTAGGCCTGGTGGTGCATTCCCATAATTCTGGCACTCAGGAGATGAAAGCAAGAGGATCAGGAGTCCAAGGCCAGCCTCAGCTGCAGAACGAGTTTGAGGCCAGACTGGGCCTTGCTTTAAAAAAAAAAAAAAAAAAAAAAAAAAAAAAAAAAAAAAAAAGCTTAAAATAACAAACAACACAAAAACGACTGTGGAGAGATTTGGAAGGTTCCTGAGCTGGTTCCTCTTCTGTCTCTGTGATAACACCATCCAAAGGCAACTTACAGAAGGCTGTGTATCTGAATGTGTGTCTCTGCGTGCATCACCTGTTCTCCTTGGGTCTATTGACACTGGAATAGAAGTGAGGACAGCAGGCTTCAGGCACAGCTGCAGGGGTGGGCAGCTGAGAGCTCACATCTTGAACCACAAGCTTGAAGTGAAGAGAGCAAACTGGAAGTGACAAGACATTAATCTATTAAACCCTGCCCCCAGTGACACACTTCCTTCGCCAAGGCCACACCTCCTAAACATCCCTAAGAACTAGGGGATCAAGTATCCAAATGCCTGAGCCTGGGGGACATTTCTCATTCAAATCAGTATAACACCACCAATCTCTGGCCTGCGCAAGCATACTCATACCTGAGCACTTGTACGTACACACACACACACACACACACACACACACACCCCTCCATAGTTTTGCCAGAAATCTGAGAAGTAATTATATATACTGTGTGTTCCAGCTAGATGACATTCCAGAAAAGGCAAAAAATAGCATGATGGTTTTTTTTTTTTTAAGATTTATTTATTTTATTTCATGTATATGAGTACACTGTTGCTGTCTTCAGGCACACCAGAAGAGGGCATTGGACTCCATTATGGATGGTTGTGAGCCATCATATGGATGCTAGGAATTGAACTCAGGACCTCTGGAAGAGTAATTGGTGCTCTTAACTTCTGAGCCATCTCTCCAGCCCAGGCATGCTGTTTTAAAGTCTCAGTTATCAGGCACTGTGAGGTGGTGCATTCCTGTAATCCCAGCACTTGGAAGGCTGAAGCAGGCAGATAGCAAATTTGGGGCCATTCTCAGCTATAGAAAGACTGAGTCTCAAAAAAAGAATAGTCACCCATTTGTTTGTTAGCTTCTTCACAAGCACCTTCAGGTGGGGCTGTGTGAGCATCACAGGCCTATTTTGCAGAAGGAAAAACTGAGGCTGAGGCATGTTACAGAGCATGCACTTTGCCTCCTTGATCAATGCATGGGAAAAACACAATAGGAGTCAGAACCTGATAACTTCTGCTCAAGTGCAAATAAACCACAATAATAATAGATGGCTTGCTCCACAAATTTAAAATGGCAAATCCAAAATTAAAACTTAGCATGTGTCCATCAAAGGAGCCTCACAGTTTGTCCTGCCCACCCTGAGCCTCCACACAGCCCATGATGGACGGAGTCTTTGGTTTGGTGTGCAAAGGTTTCACAGCCTTCGGCAGTGCGGGGAGGGGGGTCCTAGATGGTGGGTGGATATCACACTGTATGTATTGGGTAATATTCTTAATTCTGATTCACGCTTGCCTGCTGAGTGCCCCTGCTCCCCTTTGATCCTCTTCATTTTTCCCATGGCAGAAACGTTCTATGCCCACGGCCCAGGGTGGGATTGTTAGAGCAGAAAATGCGTCAGGAAAGAGCACGGACCCCCTGCTCTGTAGCCAGGAACATCTCTTAAAACTCAAAAGGACTCATGTGAGAGTAAGCCTCTGAGCTAGCACAGGCTAACCCTGGACAGGGCAGGCCTTAGTGGACTTAAGCATCTGCCTTGAGCACAGACCATAAAACTATGTAACCACTAGATGGTGACCCATACTGGTGACATACTATACCCTTCTGCCTTTGGAGACAGTAGAGCCCCACTGGACTGAGAGAAGAAAGTGTGATTCTGACAAGACTGCACAGATGAGTGCCAGCTCCCACCGGTAAACATCCACCTGTTAGGATGCCCACCTGCCCCGCTGGCCCTAAGTGGAGCAACAGTAGAAGGCAGAACACCCAGGTCAGTTTGGGGAGCTGAAGGCGAAACAAACACAGTGCTTGTTACTCATTGGGGAAAGTACAAATAATTCAACAGACTGGCGGAGGTCCTGATAGTGCCTTTTGTCCAGTGTGGATGTGGCGTAAGATAAACCCCTTCACCTCCTTTAGGACGAATGAAACATCTATGCGGTTTACCAAGATCCATGAACCAGGCAGGAACTATAGCCTCTCTTGAAACTTTACACTGTAACAAGACACCAGTGGGACAAGTGGATCCCTCTTTATTTGCAGCCCCATCCCCATTCTGAAGAAGCTGGAACTGAAGGACAAGCCTCATTGTTCTTGTGAAATGAAGTTAACCAAAAGAAGAGAATGCTTGGGGTATAGCTTAGTGGTAAAGTGTTTATCTGGCATGCCTGAGGTTCTAGGTTCAATTCCCAGCTCTGACGCATAGGGGCGGGGGGGGGTAAGAAGAGGTTTTGGACAAATAGTAAGCAAAGAGACACTGTAATCATGATAACAAGGGTGTGGCCTCCACAAAGCTCTGCCCATCACAAACGTATTAACGAAGTAAAAGGAGACGTTAGGCAGGATGCACGGGCAGTGAACTGATGTTTCATTGTCTCAGCCAAGAAAGATCAGGTTGACAAACATAAGAGAGCAAAGTATATAAAATAACTAGTAATGAAATTAAGATTATGAACATGAGGCCAGCCCAAAAGCATATGCTGAGCACCTACTCTGTGCCTGGCGTTCGTCGGGATGCAGAATTGCTGTGCCGATCACTGTCTCGCGGAGTGAGCAAAACATAAATCTCTGTGCTTGCACAACTCAGAACACAAAAAAGGCAAAGACATGGCTGCGAGCTAACGTGATGCCAGCCAGCTTCCCACTGTAAAGCCTCTGTGGCTCCTCCTGGGAGATGCTCTGAGATCATGTAAATGCTCTGTTTATTATATATTTACTTACTGACTTTAACATTCACTTAGGATCCTTGCCGGAAACAATTGTTGCTATGGTGACTGCCAAGTGTTGATTTTCTAAGTCCTTGGTGGCTTCTGGATTTACTAATTGAGATTCTACTATTAGCAAAAATGTTTCCTTTCTCCCATTTGTTTATTTTACTCATATATTTACTTAAATCTATACGAATTTGTGGTGGGTTACTTTCGTCTCTAGATTATAAAGCAATGCTATCGTCTATTTTAGTGCTCTGTTGTTGCGGTTTGGGCTCGGGGTGTTAAAAGGACTCCTGAGTCATGCTGACATACCCCATCACTTGAGAACTTCACACTCCTGCTGCTTTTCCCCACCCTCACCCTGGTGTCATCTGTTTCTCCCAGAAAGCCCAGTTCCTTTTGTTGGGGGATGGCAGATACCAAGAAGTACAGGGTACACTCATTGCTACGGGGATGCTTAGTGGCTTTTCCTATTGCTATAGCAACATACCCAGTAGAAACTATCTGAGTAGAGGAAGGTTTGTTTTGGCTCACAGTTTCATGGGCTGTCCATCACAGCCTGACAGTCTGACACCATGTCTTGTCCACATGGTAGACAAGTTTACATCATGGTAGGTCCCAAAATCAGAGGAAGAAAGGGCCAGCACTCCACAGGCTCTCTCCTTTTACCCCATTATGAAGTGCTCCACCCACATTCAGAGCACCCCTCCCTCTACAAACCCTTTCTGGAAACATTCTAACATTAGGGTCCTCAATGGTTCTTCTTACACAAGCCTATGAAATATCTTGTGAAGGCTCTCCCAGGATTGCTTGTATATGCAGTGCTGGGAGTGCAGGCCTCTTTTACTGCATGTCAACCAAGTGTTCTCTTAGTTAATTGACATCAACGACTCTCCAGGGACTCTTAAAAGAAAAGTTATGCTTAAGCTATTTTCTCTATTTCCTATTTTCTTATGATTTTGGTATAGTCGATGGTCTACATTTTAATAATGTCATTTCCCAACTATTTGGTGATGCTTATAAAAAGCATACAAAAAGAAAACCTAAGGTCGGGGAAGTAAGTCTGTTGGTAAAGTGTCTTGTAAACACAAAGACCTGAGTTTGATCCCCAGAAGCAATGTAGAAAAACAAAGATAGTCTTGATGATATACTTGCAAACACCTGAACACAGACCAAAAATGAGAAATAAAAAAATCTATGAAATAAAATTGAAAATTTGGTCATCCACAGGGCGGGGGGGGGGGGGAAGAGTACAATACATTATGTCTACATGCTTGTCTGTCTGTACATTGCTTGCATGCAGTACCCACAGAGACCAGCAGAGGGCGTCAGATCTCCAGGAACAGGACACATGACAGTTGTAAGCTGCCTCATATATGAGTGCTAAGAACCAAACCTGAATGGTTTGTGAGAGCAGCCTCTGCTCTTAACCACTGAGCCATTGCTCCAGTGCCTCATGAAATATCTTAACAGCTCTGCACATCAGAAGACGGAGAAACAATGTTGATATAGACCTGAAGGAAAGTTGTGTGAGACCTGAACATGCAGCTCTCAGCATCCTATGAAGAAAGCCATGAAAGAAGAGCACTGAACTCGTGACAGAGAAAATCAGCCTCTCAAAGTTATAGTTAGTATGGAAACAGAAGAAAATGTCATAAATAGGTAAGTTGTGGTTTTAGATCTTCATAAGATATACACATAAAGACAGCATTATGGAAAATGAATATCTAGAAACCTTATAGACACAGTCACTATGATGTCATAGCACTCAACACATAGCTGAAGTTTGAATTTATAAACTGAAAGATTGAGATGAGAAATTTCCAAAATGAGTCAAGAAGGGAGGGGAGGGGAGGACAAAAACATGGCTGTCTAGTAAACTGCTTGTCCAGTACAGAGTGCTGGTCTAGTGAGCACCGCGACACAGGGCTTGCCCAATATTGTAGAGCGCTAGCCTCCAAGTACCACAGCCATCATCTTCGTCAGAGCGTCTGTGACTGCTCAAATCTGGGCCTGTTGTCAGTTGGTGTTCCCTTATAGATGGAGGAGGGAGGGAGGCATTGGACTATCGCCTGAGATGCTCCTCCTTGCACTGATTTGCATGGTCTTGTGGTCTGAGGGGGTGCTAGAGTATAAAGAGAGTGAAGGTTAGCTGAAGGGGTACTCTATGCAGCTACACGAAAGTCATTATCCATTCTGGGGTGAGATTTTTTAGTGCTGTGGCTGCTTTGGGGTCACCCACACTCCTGTAAGTAACCCCTCATGCAGCTCCATAATCAGGACCAATGAAATTATTGATTGCCCAGGTTAGCCTCTGGTGGCCTTGTACGTGTTCTTCCAGGGATGCTCTGTCAGAGATGGTGTAGTCTCTCTGGGAAATGTTCTCGCAGGGCCCAGCATGCACAAAGCCCTGTATTCAAGTCCCAGCAATGCAGAAAACTAGAAGCAAAGCAAACAGCAAAGACAGCAACTGAGACAAAGTTCAGAGGAGCAAAGGTCAATATAAAGGGTTATCCATATGCCCATTAGGAGATCCAGAAGAGGGAACAGGGGTCACAAAGGAGCAAATCAATGAAAGAAACAATGTGGGGGAGAAATCACCCAAGATAAACAAATATAAGTCTATAAAGACCCAACTAATATAAAATATATCTTGATTCCTTTTCAGACTTACAAGGACTTAGAAACAGATGTCTCATTCTATCGTTTTAATGGCACAAAAAGAGGAAAGCATAAGGTCTGAGATGATGGAGGTCCCCAAGGATTTGAGGAAATGTGAGCCAGGGGCACCTGTGCAGTGTGCCCAGAGGGCACTTAGATTGTATCCAGCTATTAAAATGTCGATAACAGAGCCGGGCAGTGGTGGCGCATGCCTTTAATCCCAGCACTTGGGAGGCAGAGGCAGGTGGATTTCTGAGTTCGAGGCCAGCCTGATCTACAGAGTGAGTTCCAGGACAGCCAGGGCTACACAGAGAAACCCTGTCTCGAAAAACCAAAAAAAAAAAAAAAAAAAAAAAAAAAAAATGTGGATAACAGAGTATACCAAGATCATAAGAAAATAGAAAATACAGAAAAATACTTTAAATAACTTTTCTTTTAAGAGTCACTGGAGGGTCACAGCTGTCAATTAAGCAAGAGAACACTTGACTGGCATGCACTATGACTGGCTTGTGTCCCCAACACCACAAATACAGAAGTCAAGGGTTTGAGTAAAGTATCTTTAAACAGAAAAGTATCCTCATTCAACAAAGATTAATTAGAAATCGTGGCGCTTCCATGTTTACTGTGGTACTATTTATAATATTTAAGACATGAAATGATCTGGAGAACTAGATGAGGAAAATGAATACTATAAGTCACATGCTATTCACCCATAACAAAGAATGTTATCATGTGATCTATAGTAAAATGGATAGAACTAGAGGGCACGACGTCACCTGAGATAAGCCAGACACAGCAACACAAATGCCAGGTGTTTTCTATCACATGTGGGAAAATATTAACCTGGACGTAGAATACTGAGTACTGAAAGTCAGAAGGGGGGAGAAAGTCAAAGGGGAGTGTGGACCAAACCTTGTTGAAAGGATGAGTCCTGCTGTCCGACAACACAGTGGGCAACCATAAAACCCTAGGCTGTCTTCATACAGCAGAGAGAGGTGGTGATTGCCAGAGCATGCTGTGCGTGTGAAAACGTTACTCCACATTCCACTAGTGTGTGCAATCAATGCATGTTAATTAAAAAGTAAGGAAAACATACATAATGCTAACCTTAAGCAAATTAAATCATAGAGACGTGCTTCCAGGGCTAAGAAGGAAGAAAGAGTAACATGAAATTTGAGAACCAAACAGAAAAGAAAACTCTACAAAAAACAAACAAACAAACAAAAACAGACTCATAACCAGCCACAGCATGGATGGTTTTGGCCAACTGATGGATTCTGGGGGGGTGGGGTACGGGGTGGGAGAGGGAATCCTCTTCAGATTGATTCCCTGAAACATTTACCAACAGGCATGAGGGTTATCAACATAGATCAAATTTAATTTCTATAGACATAATCATATTACTTAAGCATGCAATGAGAGACATTTGTATTAACATAATATTTTATATAGTGTCTGTCATTATTCAATTTCTATTTTAAACCTATTTTTAAAATGTAAACATTATAAACCTTGCAGTGTGTATAAGTCAGGGGCCAAAATGAAACAGGAACATGAAGGAAAAGTCTAGGAATACTAATTTCCAAATTTCCACATCTGAAAATATCCTACCAAGAGATTTCGCCTTCAGATCACAGAACAAGAAATGTGTATTTAAAGTCCTAGTTAATTTGACAAAGAACTACAAATGTTAGGCTGGCCAACTAAGTCTAGGAGGGACTGTGATGGCTTGAATATGCTTGGCCCAGGAAGTGGCACTATTTGGAAGCATGGCCTTGTTGGAGTAGGTGTGGCCTTGTTGGAGGAAGTGTGTCACTGTGGTGGTGGGCAATAAGACCCTCCTCCTAACCACATGGGAGCCAGTCTTCTAGTGGCCTTCAGATGAAGATGTAGAACTCTCAGCTCCTCCTGCACCATGCCTGCCTGGATGCTGCCATGTTCCCACCTTGATGATAATGGACTGAACCTCTGAACCTGCAAGCCAGCCCTTAAATGCTGTCCTTATAAAAGTTGCTGTGGGCATGATGTCTGTTCACAGCAGTAAAGCCCTGAGTAACAAAGACAGAATTTCAAGTGAG
>CM052703.1:73581842-73644342 GCA_028551405.1 Uromys caudimaculatus
AATGCAAATCAAAACAAGTCTGAGATTCCACCTCACACCAGTCAGAATGGCTAAGATCAAAAACTCAGGTGACAGCAGATGCTGGCGAGGATGTGGAGAAAGAGGAACACTCCTCCATTGTTGGTGGGATTGCAAGCTGGTACAACCACTCTAGAAATCAGTTTGGCAGTTCCTCAGAAAATTGGACATAGTACTACCTGAGGACCCAGCTATACCACTCCTGGACATATACCCAAAAGATGCTTCAACATGTAATAAGGACACATGCTCCACTATGTTCATAGCAGCCATATTTATAATAGCCAGAAGCTGGAAACAACCCAGATGTCCCTCATCAGTGGAATGGATATAGAAAATATTGTACATTTACACAATAGAATGCTACTCAGCTATCAAAAACAATGACTTCATGAAATTCACAGGCAAATGGATGAAATTAGAAAATATCATCCTGAGCGAGGTAACTCAGTCACAAAGGAACACACATGGCATGTACTCACTGAGAAGTGGATATTGGGGAAAAAGCTTGGAATACCCACGATACAACTCACAGACCACGTGAAGGTCAAGAAAAAGGAAGACCAAAGTGTGGGGTCCTCAGTCCTACTAGGAGGAGGGAACAAAATAATCACTGGAGGTTGAGGGTGGGGGGGACGTGGGAGGAAGAGAGGGGGGAAGAGGAAAAAGGGGGCAGGATCTGGTGTAGGAGGAGACAGGGGAGATGTACAGAGGGTCAGGAAATTGAACAGAGGTGTGTAGCAATGGGGGGTGGGAAATGGGGTTAGCCACCAGAAAGTCCCAGATGCCAGAAAAGCAAGAGGCTTTCAGGACCCAATGGGGATGACATCAGCTGAAATACCCAACAAAGGGGGGAGAGAACCTGTAGCAACCATATCCAGAGGTTAGGCACGGCTCCTGGTTGAGGGATGGGGCCACCCACTCTTCACAAAATTTTAACCCAGAATCGCTCCTGTCAAAAGGAATTGCAGGGACAAGGAGTGGAGCAGAGACTGAGGGAAGGCTGTCCAGAGACTGCCCCACCTGGGGGTCCATCCCATGTGCAGCAGCCACCAAACCCAGATACTTGCTGATGCAGGGAAGTGCTTACTGACAGGAACCTGATGTAGATGTCTCCTGAGAGGCTCTGTCAGAGCCTTATGGATGCAGATTGGGTGCTTGCAGCCAAGCATAGGACTGAGCACAAGAACCCCAATGGAGGAGTTGGGGGAAGGACTGAAGGAGCTGAAAGGGTTTGCAACCCCATGGGAGGAACAACAATATCAATCAACCAGACCCCCCCCCCAGAGCTCCCAGGGACTAAACCACCCACCAAAGAGTACACATGGAGGGCCCCATGGCTCCAGCTGTGTATGTGGTGGAGGATGGCCTTGTCTGGCATCAATGGGAGGGGAGGCCCTGGGTCTTGTGGAAGCTCGATGCCCCAGTGTAAGGGGATGATAGGGCAGTGGGGTGGGAGTGGGGGCACCCTCATGGAGGCAGGGGAGGAGGATGAAGTGGGGGAGTTTCAGGGGGAAACTGGGAGGAGATAACATTTGAAATAAACAAAATAACCAATAAAAAATAGAATAAGAAAAAAAAGAAAAGAAAAGGATGGAAAAGTGAAAATGAGCACAGAGGTTTTTTTCTGAAGATCAGTGTAGTCAGAATTTACTGTTTTACATGCAATGGTTTCTAATCTAGAGACAGAAACTCACCCATGTTTATAGGGATGGACACACAAAAGCGTCATGGCAAACTTGCTTGGGAGACTGAAAACTTGAAAACTGTCTAAATGCCAGACGGTAAACAGGATGGTTAGTGCTGAGCTCCCGAGCTGTTCATGAAACACAGTTACTCAGACCACAAGGCAGGCTGACATAAAAAGCTGTTGTTAGGCCAAACAGGCGACGGGGCACAGGAGATCACAGAACAATATAAATTATCCTGGTCTATTATTAGATAGATAAGTAAAGGTGTGGATGAAGGCAACGGTACGTTTCTGGGGGGACTCACATGGAAGCTTAGCAGTGTTACCTCTGTCCAAGAGCTGCATCTGCTTATCATTCCTTTTTCCTTGATCTCTGTGTCACTTGAATTGTTGGTCACTAGGATGAATTTACTCGTTACTTCTGTAATTAGGAGAAAGTCAAACTATTTGTAGAAGACCATGCCTACACTCTGTGAAAAGCATCACGTACATTGTTTCACTATGTCCTGTGAGATGGGTAACCAAAAACTGGAAACTGGAGCTGATGAATTTCAGTGGCAAGTTAAAATCATCCAATCTGATAATCGGGCCTCCCCTCAGATCTCAGGGATCAGAACCTCTGAGGGTCTTTTCCAGCTGTAGGTATTTATAAAATATTCTATGTGTGTAATATGCAGCCATGGCTGAGAATCAGTAGTTTTCCTTATGGGACCACATTGTTAGCAAATGGCAGATCAGGGGCTGGAGTTTAGGTCCATGCTGTCACTTCATGCACAGAAGAAAAGAAGAAATAGATTTGTATATAAATTCACATGTGGCCCTTCAGTTGCTCTAACAAATATCTGGTGGTTTATCAAGTACAGAAGTTTACTAAGCTGTGGTTCTGGAGACTTGGAAGCTGTGGGGCACAGCACTGGCAACTGCTCTGTCAGGGCTTTGTGCTACATCACAGCATGGAGAACAAATTACATGGTAAGACTACATTAGTTCCTTTTCTATTACTGTGGTAAGATATCATGACAAAGGCAATTAATAGAAGAAGGAATTTGTTTGGACTTGCTGCTCCAGGGGCTTAGTGTGTACTGTGGTGGAGCAGAGGTGGCAAGCAGCAGGCATGGTGGCTATAGCAACAGCTGAGAACTAACACTTTGAACATCAAGCACCAAGGAGAGAACTGAACTAAAAAGGCACTGTAATGGGGGTAACAGCAGTTCTCAAGGGGATTGCCAAGTTCATTCTCTGGCATAAACAAGGAGTTGAATGACCAGGAAAGACAGAAGACAAAGCCTCAGAGAAAAGAAAAGTAACGACTTTATACATTCAGGATGTGAGAGGCCTAAGACTGGAAGTCTGTTAAACAGGCACAGGCTTGGGTATTCTATAAGCCCCCTTCTCCTCCTCTTTCCCAAGTTGATCCTGTCTAGATACCCATTCCTGTGCCTTTCTGACATTCTCCTTACTGAGTCTTTCTGGGAACAAGAAGCCACCATCTCAGAGAGTCTGCCTTGGCTTTCTCTATGTTATTCTAAGCAGACATCAGCACAAGTCTTTAAATTCCCAAAGCCTGACTCCAGGGACCCATTTCTTCCAACTAGGCCTTACCACTATGCTTCCCAAACAGAACCATCATTGTGAATCAAGAGTTCCAATGTCTGAGACTACTGGGGACATCTCATCCAAACCACCACAGAGACAGAGAGAGTGAGCCAGCTCTAGTCTTTCTTTTGTATAAAACCACTGATAACCACAGGAGGGTCCAATCTCATAAGCCCAGGAAATACTAAATACCTCCAAAGGCCCCTCCTCCAAACACATTAACATATGGATTCAGGGGTTAAGTCTCAAACACACAAACATTTGACATGTGCATTTCAAATATACCAGTATAGACTTAGATATAGGCATTGATGCAATTGTAAACATATACATACCTACTATATGTTGATACATTTTTCATTTACTGATAAAGAACATGTCAAGTATAAAATGAACTATGCAAAGAACGTCTTCTTGCTTGAGTAGTGCCTATCTTCATGTCTCTGCTTTCTAGAGAGACCACTGAGGATGCTACTGCAGATACTTACCAATTAACATACGGATTAATCAGACAGCAAGAGCACTGACCAGTCAACATGGACTCTGAAATTAGCATGAAAGCAAAGCTGAGACTATGACATTTGAATCACTGGGTCCCGAAAAGGAAGGGATTGCCAGCCAGGGCCGCTATGGTGTGACCCTCAGGATGCTCGAGGTAATAGCTGTTTGCAATTGATATGGGAATCATTCAGAAGTTTAAGAATTAGTGCACTGGTCCCACTAATGCCTGTGTCCAGGCAAAGGTCCAAGTATTTTGTAAAGGTTGCTCTAACCACAGGCAACAATCTCATGTTTCCACCATAGATTATTTCTTGAGTGTTTGGAGGAAAAAGAAGCCCACAAGTCATCTGCAATCCACACCAAGCAGTCCCCTTCATGTCCATCTCCACAGGGGCTTGTCACTTTACTGGTTCTTGGCATAACCCCACAATTGGCAGCTCCAATTATGTTTCTCAACAAATTTCCAAGATGCTAATTGCCACCTGCTGGTTTCCTCTGAACATGATGCTTGACACATGATTAATCAGAGGATTAGAGACTGTGGAGTGTTCTGAAGGTGTGTGTGTGTTTGTGTGGGTGTGTGTGGGTATGTGTGTGTGGGTGTGGTGTGTGACTGTGGCAGATTTAAATTATAGGTAGTGTTTGCTCACAAAACCGCATTAGCAAAATAGCAAGGAAAACAAAACGATGAAATCCCATAAACTGCAAGTTCACAGACTATAAACAGCTAAGTCTGCCTGACAGCTCACTAGTTCTGATGTTGAGCGGTAGGAAACAGCATCTCCAAGAGGCCTTCAACCACAGGTGCTGCCATTTCTTGGAAGCCAAACTGCAGCGTTTCTATAATTTTAGGAAAGTACATTCATCATTTGCTTCCAGGTAAAACGCCATGCCCAGTCCTAGGTCTTTCCTTGCCCACCTGTGAGGACCCTAGACTAAACAATGACCTCATCGCCTTGTCTATGAAGTACGATGTTTCTAAGTCACTCAAGACAATCTGAAATGTTTGCTTGGGTGGCAAGTGTCAGAAATTTTCCAAATTGACTGAAGGAAAACAAGGGTGCTTGCTGGCTCAACAAAACAAAGCAAAAAGACCAGGATTCTAGTTTCAGGTACAGAGGGCTCAAGAGGCTCAAATGACCCTATGCCTCTGTTGTCCTCTATATAGCCTCATTCTCACACAGACAAGCCAGTAGGCCTGCCAACAGCTGAACAGTAAGTTTATCTTCTCAGGAACCACACTGAACTTGTGTGGATCACACTTTGGGAAATATCCCTAGCCCACTTTCATGGAGACCTATCCAAACTCCAGACATCTGCATGTAATCATCAATGACCCCCAAGCCAAACAAGGCAGACTGGCTCTGCCTAACTTCCCGTAAAATGGAAGCTTGGGGATTCCAACATTGGAATAAGAATGCTAGATTTGATAAGCAATCTCCCATATGAACTAACGTGCCAAGTGACTAAAGAAAAAGTGGTCTGCTGGTTAGCCCTGCAAAAGGTTATGTCAATCCTGGGCCAGTGGTGGAAAGTGAGCAGCTCACAGCCTCAAACCCAAGAGTATCTTACAAAGATAATCATTTGCCACTTTCAGTTTCTGAAATACATGCTTGTAATCTTAGCACTGGAAGGTTGACACAGATTTTCCAGCCCAAGTCAGGGCTACACAGTAAAATCCAGGCCACGCTGTGCTACACCGTGAGATACTATGCCAGCACGTTGACAGGGGGAATGACTACTGTGTGGCTATTTACTTTGAACTGAGAATGGAGAAAAGCTCTTAAGACTCAGGATGCTCAGAAAATTATTAGACTCTGGAAACTGAGAAAATTATAAGACTCACAAGATACTTCTCCCAACCCCTGAGGCTATCTAAGCTATAAGCATTTGCTGGGGAGGGGGACTCTACAGTGGAGCTGCCTACAGATTGGCCAGGGAGATCCAGAGATGCAGCTTTCACAAGTCTTCATCCATGCTGAGATTCGTGTTTTGGTGATACAGTTGCCTTTGAGTTATCAATATACGTAACCCAATAAACTAGGTTTGCCATACTAGAGTCATTTCTTTGATTTCCCCCAGGAAAATGGCGGGGAGGAGACATTCAGGGAGAAAATTACTTAGAACAAAAAATATGTGTGAAAATGCAAAAGGCTGGGCTGGAGAGATGGTTCAGCAGTTAAGGGCACGGACTGCTCTTCCGGAAGTTCTGAGTTCAGTTCCCAGCAACCACATGGTGGCTCACAACCATCTGTAATGGGATCTGATGCCCTCTTCTGGTGTGTCTGAAGACATGACAATGTACCCATATACTTAAATTAAATAAAATCTTGGAAGAAAGAAAGAAAGAAAGAAAGAAAGGAAGGAAGGAAGGAAGGAAGGAAGGAAGGAAGGAAGGAAGGAAGGAAGGAAGGAAGGAAGGAAGGAAGGAGAAGGAAGGAAAGAAGAGAGAGAGAGAGAGAGAGGGAGGGAGGGAGGGAGGGAGGGAGGGAGGGAGGGAAGGAAGGAAGGAAGGAAGGAAGGAAGGAAGGAAGGAAGGAAGGAAGGAAGGAAGGGAGGGAGGGAGGAAGGAAATGCAAAATGAAACTCACTTGTAATATTAATTAAACACACATTAGAAAGGCCGGCAGGATCTTCCCTCATGGCCTGTCTATTACCTGTCTTGTAATTTCCTCTGGTACCACCTCTCTTCCTGTTCTTTATTCTCCAACCATAATGTTCTTTTATTTTGTGCAAGAGTTCACAATGCTTCCTGGATCAAGGATTTTATGTATACTTGTTTCATTTCCATGAATGTTCTCCTACAAAGTCTGCATACATATGGTTCTTTATCATCCTTCTGACTCTAGGTTAAACATCAGACTTCAAAAAATACCTTTGACTGATCAGGGTACCAGTGATAGCCACATTGTTCCTATGTGTCCCGTTGCCCTATTATTTTCTTCTTAGCAGTTACAACTTGAAATTTTCCTGTTCGTGTGTTGGTTTGACTTTGTTTCCTCCTCCTTTTACCTCCTCTGGAAATGTAAATTCCTTAAGGGCAAGACTCCAATCTCTCTTGCCACTGTGTCTTCTGTACTCCATATTTTGCCTGACACAAAATTAGCTTTAATGTGGGTAATGAATTGATGGATAAGAAAATTAATAGGGTCTAGAAATTACCTTACTCAAAACCCTCTATATTCCAAGTACTCTCTTAGTGTATATCTCCATAGCAACTCTCACCCAGAAAGCCACAGGAAATATCAAAGCTAAAAGCATACTTCCCATTGTTTCATCACAGTCCAGACAATCTAGAATAAAATTAAGTTCCCCAAAACTACGTGTACAACTTCATCTCCTACCTCTTCCTTCAACTATATACTAAATTCACAGAGCGCTCATCTTTTACAATTGCATTTATATCCCACTCCGACACAGCTACCTCTTTTGTATGCCTTTCCTTTCACTCTCTTACTAAACATCCTTCAATATTTCCTCTAAGAAACCATGTATGTGGTTGTTGAGATGGCTCTCTCAGCAGTGTACTTGTTGGGAAAGCATGAGGGCTTAAGTTCCAGTCCCAGACTCTACATGAAAAGCTGAGCTACTGATACTGTCTACCACAACCCACCAATGACCACTGCTAAGGTACTGAGTCAAATTCCAGATTCAGTAGAACCAGGGCACTCTAGGTTTTTCTAAAACTTTTATTCCAGGATAGCTCAGGGTTCAAAGAAGGGGAAGGAACAAATGATAAATGAACGTTTCTCATCATTTTCAACAAATATGCTCAGGATACAAAAGATCTCCAGGCCAAATGGGGGCTTTTTTGCATGATGTCTCTGAGTGCTCCAAGCTGCATTACTGAGGGGTGGGGGTGGGGAGGAACATCTTACCAATGGCGTTCCTGAGGCAGACAGATGTCTTCCTCCCAGTGGTATAAACAAAGTTCTATGGGAACAGGAGTCACACAGCAGAATAGTGTTGGGAGCTCTATTATATGCAGGCTACAGTTGCCCTGAAGAATTTGACCATAAGACTGTATTGCTGGAGATATAATACACCTGAGTCCTAAGACATGGGAAGTCAAGCTGGTACCAATCTGGAAGCCCCATCCTTGCTCATCATATTTGCAGCTTCCACAGTACTCAAGTTTGTATACACAGTTACCCTGACAAGATATACGCACTAGTCCAGTAGTGGGTCTGCATTCACAAGACCTGTAGAAGATCAAGTCATCAAAAGTCCTTAAGTGAGCAGGGGAGGGGCTCATGAAGTTCCACGTCTGCTGAGGAGCTGTTGGAACCTGAGGCTCCTGGAGGAGGAAGAGAAGTTCTCTTCAGGAATACGGCTCTTGAGAAGCTGTCCGTTCTCCAGTAGATGGGCCTATATATTTGATCATACAGACAGCACTCAGTGGGTTTTTTTTTTTTTTTTTTTTTTTTTTTTAAGAGAAAGCGGGGCTGGAGAGTTGCCTCAACAGTAAAGAACACTTGTTTCTCTTTTGGAGGACTCAGGTTTACTTCCCATCACCCACATGGCTGCTCACAACTGTCCATAATTCCAATTCCAGAGACTCTGACCTCTTCTGACCAGGCACACATGTGGTACACACACATACATTCCTACAAAACACTCATATAAATAAAATTAAAATTAAATAAATCTAAACATTAAAAGAGTACACACGAAATTGGGAGAGAATAGGAGGGGTGGGGAGGAACTGGGAGAGAAAGTGTGGCAGAATTGATCAAAACACATTATATACATCTCTGAAATTTTCAAACAACAAAGTAATTTTTGAAAAAACTGAGCATGGTGGCACATGCTTATAGTCTCAGCACTAGGAAAGCAGAAACAGAAAGATGCCTAGAGGCTGTGCCAAGCCAGGCCGGCCTCATCAGTGAACACCTGGTCCCCCAAACCAAAATGGATATCTCCTAAGGAGTGATATTCAAGGGTGGCCTCCAGAGTCCACACACATAAACACATATGCACACATACACACAAGGAGGGGGGGGTACACCTGGCATACCTGTACGGGCTACTAGTCTATGATATCACTGACCTTTATACAGACTTCAGCCACGTTCATTCTAATAAAGGTAATTCTAACTTTGTCTATTTTAGTATTAATCTGTTAATACTTTGAATAAAAGCCATAGGTCATATTATCTATCTGTCCTAATAGTGCCTCATAAAAAAATATATGCATTGAATCTTGTTAAATTTATATTTATTTTATATGAATGACTGCTTTGCCTGCATGTATGTCTGTGTACCATGTGCATTCCTGGTGTCTCAAAAGGCCAGAAGACAGTGATAAATCCCCAAGAACTGGATGAAGGCACTATGTGGGTGATGGGAATTGAACTAGGGTCTTCTGGAAGAGAAGCTAGTGCTCTTAACCACAGAGCCATTGCTCCAGTCCACATCAAAAATAAAATTTTTTTAAGAACTCCATGAGCATTTCAAGAAATAGCAGAGAGCTGAGAATATAACTCAGTGGTAGAAAAGCTGACTGGCATGCAAAAGATGCTAAATTCAAGCCCCTGTCTGTCTCTGTCCTGTCTCTGTCTGTGTGGAAGGTGAAAATGGTCGAACATTCCTTACTATTATATTGCTTAATAGTCTAAGAACTATATTTATGGTGACAGTTATTGTTATTAGCCAGTGAGAAGGCAATTTTTAATTTGTGAAATGGGCAATTAATTTCCTTTGTTAGAAAACAATACTTGAAAATACATGTCTGAAACAGACGCACAAATACACATGTGGTATTTGTCTTAAGTTTGGGTATTTCTCTTATGAGAGCAAAGCAAAAAAAATTAAAGCTAACCAGTATCGCTGGGACATTTTCCAGCTTGGAATGTGGGGATAATTTTACCTGGCACAGATATATACAGCACTTCATGCAGCTGTTTAATGCATATTTAATGATCACTTTTACAGTAACCCTAAATCATATTAACCAAACTAAGCCACAGTTCTTCAGACTGGGGCCAAAAGACTGCTGGGTCAGCACCATGGACAGAGGAGAGGCAAAGGAAAGCATCCCATAGCTGTGGTGGGAAGGTCTACCAAAGCAGCAATGGGTTAAATGCTCTTCTGGGTTCAAAGAGAAAGATGTCTCTGATCTATTCAGGGATTGAGGTCTTTAAAAAAATTAAAAATAAGGCGAGGTAACTCAGTCACAAAAGAACGAACATGGTATGTACTCACTGATAAGTGGATATTAGCCCAAAAGTTCAGAATGCCCAAGTTTCACTTTACAGTAACCGCTGGACTGAGGTCCCAGATGGAGGAGTTAGAGAAGGGACTGAAGGAGCTGAGGGAGTCTGCAGCCCCATGGAGGGAGCAACAGTGTCAACTGGCCTGACCCCACCCCCCACCCTGTCCTCCTGGAGGCTGGACCACCAACCAAAGAATACACATCGAGGGACCCATGGTTCAGACCACATATGTGGCAGAGGAGGGCCTTGTTGGCCATCAGGGGGAGGAGAGGCCCCAGTAAAGGGGAATGTCAAGGTGGGAATACGGAAGTGGGTGGGCGGGTGGGTGGGAGGTGGAATTCCCTCATAGAGGTGGGGGAGGGGGAGGGGATAGGTGGTTTCCAAAGAGGAGACCTAGAAAGGGGGAAACACTGGAAATGTAAATAAAGTATCAAAAAATAAAAATTTAAAAAATTTTAAAAAATAAAAAAATAAATAAAACAAACAACAAAAAAACCACTCTCCAGTGTCTCAGCTTGCATGTATTGACCTCCACGTGGATCCGCTTCGCTGTTGACAAGTGTGCTCTTCTGGTCTCAAGACAAAAACACTTATGCTGAAGTAAACATAATACTTCATTAATAAATATGGGAGCATTTGTTTTCCCTTACAAGTCTCC
The DNA here is from genome assembly GCA_028551405.1 of Uromys caudimaculatus. Taxonomy (NCBI): domain Eukaryota; kingdom Metazoa; phylum Chordata; class Mammalia; order Rodentia; family Muridae; genus Uromys; species Uromys caudimaculatus. The sequence goes on from CM052703.1 coordinate 73,592,521, forward strand.
CTTCAAAATCATTGTTGATGCACCTGAAGTGAGCATATTATGTTACTGAAGTTGTTTCACATCAGAGCCCCTGACTTTCCGAAACACATTCTGATGCTTGCACAGAATACATAAGACGCTCAGGATTTGCTTCAAAATACTTCTGGATAAAGAGACTGTGTAGAGGTATAGAGTAGACAGATTAGCCATGACTTGCTAACAGTTAAAGCTGGAAGGCAGGAACAAGAGCTAATTCTTTTGTATACGTTTGAAATTTCCCACCAAGATATGATTATGTACTTCTGAAAGATCACAACACTAACAATCCCCACACCTAAGAGATAATAAAAGTGAGTTCAAATACCTTCTGCTCCAGGCAGAACTTTAAAGAAGACAGGTTACAACTTCTCACCGCAGACTTGAGATTTTTGTCTTACTCTGCCTAGGTGACAGAGTGAGAAGTGTAGGCATCCAAGGATAATTGTTTTCTTCTGAAGCAAGATCTTAGAAGAGTGATTTCCAGACCAGGAACAAATGGAAATTTCCACGTACCTCCCTTGACAAGCTCCTGTACAAATCCAGAGGCAGAAGGGAGGAGTACTTCCAAGCAGTCATGGTTACACATACCTGTAACCCCAGCACTCCAGAGATAGAGGCAGAAAGATTACAAGTCAGGGTCAGCTGGGCTACAGAGCCAGCCTATCTCAAAAAAAACTATTTTACATCCTATTTCATATTTCATTAAGCTAACATCCTAGTGTGGAGAATGGATGTGTTTCTCAGTTATTCAAAAGTGGGAGTATCCCATTGCTAGCCAGCCTCCTCTAATTAGCCTGATCTGGTAAGTCTTGATCCATTTTCCTAGTCTAGCAGCAAGAGACTAGATCTAATGACGCACCTATGAGGAAAAATAGAGCCTCCCATTCAATCCCTACCATTCCCTAATGGGTCTTAAGAAAATAACTACTCTCCAATGTCTCCAACTTGCATTTATAGACCTGTGTGTAGATTCACTTCTCTGTTGACTTCTGCTCTCAAGACACAAACACTTGTGCTCAAGAAAGCATACTACTTAACTAGCAACCTTTTTAAGACAGGGCCTCGTGTGCCCAAGTTGACCTCAAAACTTGCTTTGTAGCCGGGCAGTGGTGGCGCACACCTTTAATCCCAGCACTTGGGAGGAAGAGGCAGGTGGATTTCTGAGTTCGAGACCAGCCTGGTCTACAGAGTGAGTTCCAGGACACACAGGGCTACACAGAGAAACCCTGTCTCGGGAAAAAAAAAAAAAAAAAAAAAAAAAAAAAACACTTGCTTTGTAGTGAAGAATAGCCCTGAACTCTTGATCCTGCTGTCTCCACCACCTCCGAAGTTCTGGGATTACAAGCATGTGCCATCACATCCAGCTCCCTCTTGTCTTATAATCTACCTCACACAGTTCAAGTTAAAATCTCCCTAAGTCCAGCAAGCCTTCATGTTTGTGACCTTGAGCTGCTGAGGTGTGCACATGTCTTAATTCCAACAAGAGGGCCATGAACATAAAAGACCCTATTCTCATCTGATTCTGAACCTGTGTTCCCATGACATTCCATTACCTTTAGCACTTTGCACCACCCTACTGAGGTCTCAGTGCCCTGAACTCTAGAATAGAGGCAACCCCATCCTCTCTATGGGATTCTTGTGAAGACCAGGCTTTGCTCGATCCCTACTTGGTCTGTCTTTTGGATCTCATCCTTAGTACTGCTTCTTCCAAGAAATTTACCCAGACCTCTTACCTAAACCAAATCTCGAATGTGTTTCTTTTCTTGGAAGGATTCACCCATTACACAGAACATTATTTGTGGCTTATTAATGATAGGGAATCCTGCTTTGCTTACCACCTATCACCATGTCTGGCATGAAACCAGTACTCAATAATACAATTTTTATTATAATAATAATACCATTAAAACAAGGTGTGTGCTGGCTCCATCTATCCCGTGGCAGATATTAGATGCACCCACGGATTATTCATGACCTTCCTTCAATGTATGCCTTTTATCGTTATGGTACTCAATGCCTCTGCTATGCTAGAATTAGCCGAATTATGGCAAAACCTTTGAAAAATAAGTCATTGGCCTGTTTTCTAATAAGCTACCTACCTCTGAGAATAAGAGTTGTGTTGCCCACTAATGAATGCCAAGAGCCTAAAACATTGTCACGAAGTAGGCACTTACAGGATAGACATTTATGAGCCAGCAGGTTCTGGGACATCTAACTATGAAGTTTTGCAGCACTAGGGGAATCTAGTCCCGGTTCTATTAGGTCCCAGATAGCCCTTTTGATCATGCTTAGCCACTCAGACCTTCTCAGAGCCTCGGGCAATTAACAGATTCCCCAAAATGAAAATAAGACTTCTCCTGGCCATACATTTGAACATCCTTTCTCAGGAGTGCTGACTCCAACCAAGGATCCCAGACAGTGGCCATCCCTGCACAGCCAGATACTGACTGTAATTCCTCCGCCAGTTGTCACAAAGGAGTCCCTCCACCCTCCTACCCCCAACCCCAACACACACACCCTCGCACCCCTTCCACTAAAGAAATTACTCCAGCCACCAGCGGCGTCTCCCCGCCTGAGGCAGGACGCTCACTGCCGTTTCGTGCCCTGCTTCACGGTCTCTGGAGGAATACGGTCCGACCTCAACGTGTCCCTCCGCCCCGAACATTCCCTCGCACCCTCATTCCTAAAGTCCCTCGGCGGCAGGACTCGGTGCTGCGCGCTCTCGCGAGACTCCTCCACACATGCTCCCCTTTGCGGGCGAGGAAGCCTCGCGCGCCCTCTCCCCCACCCCGGGTCGCGAGCGGCGCATGCGTAGACCTGGCTCCCAGCGACCCCCGCGCTCTCCGCTGGCGGAGCTGCCAAGGCTGTGGGCCAGCCGTTCGCCGCCCCCCCGTGAGGCCTCACCTCATCCCGTAGCTTCTTCTACCCCTCTGGTCGAGGTTTCCCGGCATCCTCGTGCGAAGGAACCCCGAGCGCTGCAGGCGCTGCTGAGGGCCCGGACACTCCTGCACTCGCGCCCCTGTTGGGCACCTGCAGCGGCCTGGACCCGGACCAGGACCCCTGAGCCGGCCGCGCCTCCCGGGGCCTCGCGGACACACCCCCTCCCGGTCGGCGCCTCCGCCCAGCATCAGTTCCCTGGGTTCCCTTCCAGCCCATCGCTTGGTTCTCTTTCCGACCTTGTACCCTAAGTACCTCATGGGAGGGGGGCGCATCTTGATTGGATAAGAGGCTGGGTTTGCAGACTTTTGGGGTGGGTGCACATTCACCTTTTCAAGAGCCTTGTACAAATTTGATTAATCAGCCTGGAGTTCCTTGTGACACCTGACGTGCTGTCTTTTATCTCCCTACCGTCCCATATTCCCAAGGACATTAAGTGGAGGGCACTTGGAAGCACTTGGGCCCTGACTTGGAGCTAGACCTGTTGGCCCAGTTGTGTCGTGGCTACAGTCATGAACCCTCAGATGGACGTGGAAGTTGAGGAGTGCCTCATAATGAAAGTAGCAAAGGACTCCGAGTGGGCATCGGAGCCCATTCTGGAAAGATCAGACAGCACAGAATGTGAATCCTTTCGTAAATGCTTCAGGCAGTTCTGTTATGAGGAGGTGACAGGACCCCATGAAGCTTTCAGTAAACTCTGGGAACTCTGCTGTCGGTGGTTGAAGCCAGAAATGCGTTCCAAGGAACAGATCCTTGAACAGCTGGTAATTGAACAGTTTCTCACCATTCTGCCTGAGAAGATTCAGGCTTGGGCACAGAAGCAGTGTCCGGAAAGTGGAGAGGAGGCGGTGGCCCTAGTAGTGCATTTGGAGAAAGAGACCAGGAGACTTCGAAAGCAGGTGAGCGAGGATTTTAAAGTGACGTGGTGGGAAAGGGAAGAGCTCATTATAGAAATAAACAGGACTTTTAAAAGATCCATAAACTGAATCCCCCTAAAAGCAGATTTGAATTTCATACTAAATGGAGGAGAGAATTTTGGTTGAACTATTATCTTGCAAATTAAGCTAAAAGTATGGTTTGTTTGTTCTAATCCTCAGTGTAATGTTTCTACCAAAACTAGAGACAGCACTAGATAGTTAATGCATCACAGGGTTTGTCTTTGGTGGGAGAGGGGGATGTCATGGGATACCCCAGAATCCTCCCTAATCCTTTATCATTCCAGCAACCATCTTATGAAATACTCTTAGTGGCGTGGTCCTTGGTACTCATCCAATTTAACTGCCAGATCGTCATTTTTATATGTCCTTGTTTGCTGGTCTGTAGTTATTTTCAGCACTCTCTTGTTAACCACATGAAGTCTGCAGTGTTTGACAGGTTTACAGTGAGCTCAGGAGTTGATTTTGTAAGTCTTCATTTCACTAGTGTTCTGATTAGTTCTCTGTGCACCTGATGGATAAGAGGACTTTATAGTAAAACCCATTAAAAACTACACAAATAAAGAGCACTCTCCTTTCCCCATATTCCCAAATGACTGTGAGCCTGCTTCAGTCCATGGAGAGACCATTCCTCCTCAGTTCTTCTGCCCTTTGAAGTCCCTGTTGGGGATTTCACCCAGATCTGCAATTCTTTTCCCCACCTTTCTATTCTGATGTTGACTTTATTTTGCAGGTCAGTAGCCCTCTGCACTCAGAGAAGCAAGCCCCACCTAGAACTGTGTGGGAAGTAGCTGACTTTGAGCCAGAGCAACTGGAGACCCAGCACAGGGTTGTTTCTCGGGAGGAAGCGGGAAGCCTCCACTCAAGACACCAGGAACAGCTGAACAAAAAAAGAGAGCATAGGCCATTACCCAAGAATGGTAAGGACTCAAAGTATCCCCAGGTCAGAGACCATGTACTTACACTGTATCCCTAACACTATGGCTTGCTCAGTAGAGGTCCCTTCAATATCCATTTGAAAAATAAATTGAATATTTGAAACAAATTTTTTATGTTTCAAGAGTCAGAAATATCTGCTACCAAAATAAAATGGAATCATAAAGATGGAAATTAGGGAAACTTGGATTGTCCAGAGAAGCTTTGAATCTTATTCAGTTATTTTAAAATATCCATTCAACGTTCAGTTTGTGTCTCTAGTCATGCCATATGTATATCTGCTCTTGAATGTGCTCTTGAAAAACTATTGAGAAATGGAAACAAGGCATTTTTATTCTAAAACTTGACTCACAAGATCAGGCATCCCAGAATGATGTATGAGAGGGATAAATGGTGAGACTTCCCAAACAAGGGACAGCAGTGTGGTGTTCTGAGTAGGTGTGGTCCCCGTAGACCCACGAGTGGGAATGCTTGGCCCATAGGGAGCAGCACTATTAGTAGGGATGGCCTTGTTGGAGGAAGTGCAGCACTGTGGGAGCAGGCTTTGAGGTTTCCATGCTTTAGCAACACTCAGTGTGGCACACAGTCTCCTGCTGCTGCCTGCGAATCAAGGTGTAAAACTTTCGGCTCCCCCAGCACCATGTCTGCCTGCACACTGCTATGCTTGCTTCCATGATGATAATGGACTAAGCCTCTGAAACTATAAGCCAACCCCAATTAATTGTTTTCTCTTATAAGACTTTCCCTGGTCAGGGTGTCTCTTCCAGCAATAAAATACTAAGACAACCAGCATGTAGCCTTCATATGAATTCAGAAAGTCACATATGAGGGAAAGAGATGTCCTGTCCTTCCCAGTCCAGTTACCTTTTCCTCTCTTGAAGTGTGCTTCATTCCAGGCCAGAAGTGAGTTGTGGAAGGATCCTATCTAAGGCTTCACTCACATCTTGTCTGCCCCAAGACTCTGATCTTGGGCAAGAAGCATGAAAACAAGGATTAATGCCTAGAAGATTCTTGGGCTGGAAGAGGCAAGCAGACCTGAGTTCATAACCCTGCTCTCCCATTTTGATTTGTTTTCTCCAATAATGTCAAAATTATTCTTAAACTTCAACTCTGACTCAAAAAATAGGAAATATTCACAAATGGCTATACTGCCATTGCTGAATCCAACCCTAAATAAAAGAATGTATTGCAAATATTAGTGGATTCTGAATTAGCCGGTGAGTTCCTTAGCATCCTAGCTCCCTTTGTCATCTGAGTTAGATAATTCTAATGACTTTAGCTGATAAATTTAGTGTGACAGCAAATGGATATTTATAGTGTGTTATCATCATTGGCATCCATGATGGTGAAAAAGCTTTTTAGCTTGTTGAAGACTGAGGAATGGAGAGCAGAAATCTGAGGGCTGGATTTCTCAGGAAGATGGTTAGCTCTGAAGGAGTGTGATTTTAGCCATATGCTTTTCAGAGACTATGCTGTTTCCAAGAAAATTATTTGGGAGCTGGTAAGATGGCTCAGCAGGTCAAAATGCTTCCCGCCAAGCCTAATGACATGAGTTCAATCCCAAGGAGCCACAGGGTGGAGAGAAGGAACTCCTGAAAGCTGTCCTCTAGCATCCATACACAACTCATGGTGTACGTGCACGTGTGTGCAAACACACTCAAAATACACGGATAAAATGTAATTTTTAAAAATGATCTGGGGGGGTTGGTGTTTTTTGTTTGTTTTTGCTTTTATCTCTATAGAAAGCAGGTAGCTCAAGCTTTGAGATCTGCTCACAAGTAAGTTATACTTGTCAGTTTCCGTGGTGAACTCTGAGGAGGAGCTAGACCATGGAGATTGCTGTATAAAAAGTTCACTTTTCTCCTACCCTGTGGGACTCTTTTTAAATGTTTGCTGTGCCTTTGGCTGTACTGTTTGCTGTGTTGGCAGGACTTAAGTAAGTTCTTGGTTCTGAAACTGTTGACTTATGCGAGGGATGACAAACTGATGACCTGTACACCAAATGGGGCTTGCTATATTTTACCTACAAATGGTATTTGAAGGTTTGGGGTTGGGTTTGGGTTTGGGTTTTGCTCTTTGTACTTAAGGTTTACAATTTGAGATTTTACAGAAGTCCCAAGTTTCTAGTGTCTTACTTCGGGTTTCTATTGCTGTGATGAACACCATGAACAAAAGCAACTCAGGAAGGAAAGAGTTTATTTCACTTCCACTTCCACATCAGAGGAAGTCATAACTGGAACCTTAAGACAGGAGCTGATGCCCAGGCCATGGAGGGATTCTGCTTACCAATAGTCCTTCTTGACTTGCTCAGCTTACTTTCTTATACCATCTATGCCCACCTACCCATGGGCAACACTGTCAACGACTGGCTGGGCCCTCTCAAGTCAATCATCAATCAAGAAAATATCCCACAGGCTTGCCTACAGGCTCATGGTCTGGTGGGGGGTGTAGGGGTGCATTTTCTCAATAGAGGCTCCCTCTTCCCAGATGACTAGCTTATGTCAGTTTACATAAAAACTAGCCAGCACATCTGGCTTCTCTTGGAAAAGTCAGAAATGATGAGTCTCTAAGTGCCACAATCTCACACTGAAGCATCCTCATAGACTGTGCCCTTCAGTTCCCTGGTCCCAACCCTCTCCTTATGCACTTTACCTGCTTGTTCCTGAACTGTTTGAGTTGTGAACCCAGCATTAGGATAAGGTAGATTTGAACTCTGAACTCACTGAAAATCATTTCTAAGGTTTTAATATCTTCTCATTTCTTAAAAAGAGAAACAGCTGTTGGGTGTGGTGGCACCCACCTTTAATCCCAGCACTCAGGAGGTAGAGACGGGTGGCTCCCTGAATTTCAGGTCAGCCTGGTCTACAGAGTGAGTCCAGGACAGCTACACAGACCAACCCCCTCTCCGTCCATCTCTCTCTCTCTCTCTCTCTCTCTCTCTCTCTTTCACACACACACACTTCAGAATACTATACACAATAATTTTTTCTTCTCTTTCCCTAGCTCGCTCTTCTGTCTGGGTTCCTGTCCCTAGTGATGAGTGGAATGCTGTCGATGAGGAAGTGACAACCCAGGTAATTTACTCAGGTGAATTGTAATTGTCCTCGCTGGCCTTCCTTCTAGAGAATTCAGTCAGATATTTCCTGTGCTAGTCTACATTGTTTATACTTCTTCCAAGAGACTTTTCCCTTCATTTCTTTCCCAGAAGAGGTTGGATTCAGTCCTCAGTAATGGAACCCCTTGCTGGATCAGCTCTTAAGCTATCTCATCCTAATTCTTTACTGTATCTTCCTCTTGACTTGATACTTGATACACATGTGTTTCCTTAATTCAGTTCTCCTTCAGGGCTCTTCTCTGCTTCATCCATGGCTGGTCATCCCTCAGAGACCCTTCCAGTTGTCTTGGTAGTCACTGGTGTTAGTGTTGTTACAGGAACCAATGAGAGATGTCCACACGGTGAGAAGCTTTTCCTACAAAAGGAGTGTACAGCAGGTTCCTGTGCACAGAGATCTACACCATGAAATCAGGAAGGAAAGTGCAGGGAGCATGGTTTCCCTGGGTAAGCATTATTTCCTTAAAAATAATAGACCAGCAGATTTCGTATATATTAATTCCTAGTGGTGATTAATAGTTGTAAATATTATTGCTTAAAGCAGCAGTTCTCAACCTGTGGGTCAAAACCCCTTTTGGCAAACCTGTTAATCTCCAAAAATATTCGCATTACAATTCACAAGCACAGTTATGGAGTAGCAACAAAAATAAATTTTTGGTTGGCGAGTCACCACAACCTGAGACACTGTATTAAAGGGTTGCAGCACTGAGAAGGGTAAGAACCACTAGCTTAACAGATCTCCACCGGTCACCCATTGTAGTTACGAATCTGTTCCCTTTCCTTATTCATGTGCTCTTTCCAGTAAGAATACTTTAATAGTAATTGGAGCACTGAACAGGAGTTAAATATGAGTGCCATATTTCTATTACAGGAAATGCAAACTCGCATCCATCAGCTGAAGGCCCATGAAGTCAGCAGGTCTTTCTACAGCTTGTTTTTATTTAACAATAATGACTCAGCACCTAACACAGAGCTGCCTAACAGGTGGATGAGTAGATGGTAAATGTTTGTTGGATAGGCAGACATCTTAATAAATAGAACATAATTTAAATTCAGTAACCTTGGTAGCATATTGTGAATTATTTAAGTAGACAAGTGCACAGGCACACGGGACCACTATAGTGTCACTCTATAAGCAGATAATCAGAGGACTGTCTCTATCTGCTTTAACAAGAGAGATAAGTATTATCCATTCATGTGGGGGCTTTTTTTCAGAAGTTAGACTACTGTGTAATATTATAGGCCATGGCTGGGGAAGCAGCTCAGTCAATAAAGCACTTGCAAGCATGAAGACACGAGCTTGGCATTTAAAGCCCATACTTTTAAAGGCCAGGGCTGGTAGCATGTGCTTGTAAACCCAGGATGGGGAGGCAGAGGCAGGCAGATCCCAGGAGCTCACTAACCAGCCAGTGTAGCCTACCCAACAGTGAGATACTTGATTCTCCCAACATACAAAAAAGGTAGATAAACTGGAGGGATTGCTCACTTGGTAAAGTGCTTACATGAGAACCTGAATTCAATCCTCAGAACCCATTCCAGAGACAGAGACAGAGCAAGAAAACTAGATGTGGTGGTATGTTCTTATAATTCTGGTCCTGGGAGCAGAACAGAGACAAGTGGATCCCTAGGGCTCACTGGCAAGCCAGCCTAACCTACTGGATGAATTACAAGTTGGTGAGAGAACTTCTGTAAAAATACAAACTAAAAGGCCAGGTGCAGTGGCCAAGTCTCTAAAGCTTGCACTCAGGAGGCAGAAGCAGCCAGATCTCTGTTTAAGTTCCAGGCCAACCAGGACTACACAGTGAGACCCTATCTCAAAAACAAAAAAGAAAACAGTGCCTGGGAATGCCACCTGAGGTTGGCCTCTGGCCTCTACGCACATAAGGCACACAAGTGAACCCCTACACACACAGGCACACAAGTGAACCCTCACACATTTAGGCACACAGTGCAACTCTACACACATACACAAAGTTGGACTGTGGCTGAACACCTTTGGTTATCCTCTGACTTACACACACACACATACAAGTTATATGTATGTATACACTGGTACCAACTTATAACCAATGGTTATAAAACAAGTATTACAAATACTATAATCCTGTATGTCTGGTGAATAATTGCTAGCCATACATACATTTAAATTTTCAGTTTGGGCTAGGCAATGGTGGTGCACACCTTTAATTCCTGCACTTGGGAGGCAGAGGCAGGCAGATCTCTGAATTCAAGGCCATCCTGATTGACAGAGTGAGTTCCAGAGCAGCCAGGGCTACACGACAAAAAAAAACTTATGTTGAAAAACCAATTTAAAAAAAAAAAAATTAGTTTGGGTTGGAGAGATGGCTCGTTGGTAATAACACTGGCTTCTCTTCCAGAAGATTTGAGTTTGTTTCCTAGCACCCACATGGTAGGTCACAACCACATGTAACTCCAATTCCAGGCGATCCCAACACTCTCTTCCGACCTCCACAGGGCAGGCACTATGCACACATTGTATACATACTCGTGACCTCTGTAAGCAAAACAGTTTTGTATTGTTTATTTGATTTGTCTTCATCAAAGTTTTTGTTTGCACATTTGTTTCTTCTGCCAAATTTTTCCAGACTGTTTATTTGATAACTAAAAGTTTATGTAATTAAAATGTGAGGTTTTATTGTTTTATATATATTTCATAGTAATAACCACAATTAATACATCCATCACTCACATTGTTAACAGGAAGGACACTTAAAATCTACTCTCAACCAATGATAGGTCTGAAGTACACTATTCTAAGATACAGACATCATTAGATTCCCAGAATGTATCCTGCTTAATGCTGAAATACATTTTTTATATCTGTCCATATTGCCCACCTCAGACCCTCTGGAAACCAATGTTCTGTTCCTCTGTACACTGAGGTTCTTTTTTTTAAAGATCCCATGTAAAGGTAAGATGGTATGATGTTTGTCTTCACCATCTGGCTTGTTTCACTTGATATAATGCCCTCCAGGTCCTAAATATCTAAAACATTAGGATTGCCTTCTTTGTATAAATTTTATGTTCCATTTTATAGATAAATTTTTCCATATTTTCACATATCCTGTATTTTTTTTTTTTTTTAAATTTTATGTGCATGAGTATTTTGCCTAAATGTATGTCTGTGCACCACATGTGTGCCTGATGCTAAGGGAGGCCAGAAGAGGGCATCAGATCCCCTGGAACTGTAATTATAGGCGGTTGTGAGCCACCATGTAGGTTCTAGGACTCAAACGCAGGTCCTCTGCAAGAGCAGACAATACTATTTACCACTGAGCCACTTTCAAATATTCTTTATTCATCCAATGATAAATATTGGGGGGGGCTTCTATACCTTAGATATTGTAAATGATGTCCCAGTAAATGTCAGAGAGCTGGTGCCTCCACAGTGATTTGGTTTTCTTTACAAATATATCTAGAAGTGGGAGAGCTGGGATGCATGGTAGTTGTGGATTTTAATGTTTTCAAGCCACCGCCTTACTGTTTTCACAATGGCTAGATGAGTTCCCATCAGCAGTGCATGGGGTTCACATTCTGTACCTCTTCACCAGCACCCTTTATCTCTCTGATGCTAACCACTGTAACAGATGTGAGCTAACTCGTGGATTTGATTTGCTTTTCCCTGTTAATTAATGGTGTTGAGTACCTGTTCATGAGCCTGTTAGCCATTTGCACATCGTATTCTTTGCCCATTTTTATCAGATTTTTTATAATAATTGTATGATCCCTTGTAAATTTTCAGTTTTAGCCTCTTAGAATATAGATGGTTGTAAGTATTTCTGCCTGAACTGTAGGCTGTTACTTTTCTGTGCTGATTATTTTCCTTGTGCTTAAGTTTTTATTGCCTCTACTTTGGTTGTTATATCAAAGGGGGGAAGAGCCATTTCCAAGACTAGTGTCAATTCCCCTTTCCCCTGTGCTTTCTTCTAGGGATTTTTGGTTTCAGGACTCACATTTAGGTCTCACATATATGCATGCATGGGGGTGGTGCATATGGAGGCCAGCAGTCAGTGTGTGATGTCTTCCTCAATTCTCTTCCACCACATTTTCTGAGACATGCTCTCTCACTGAACCTGGAGATCTTTTGCTGCAATTACAAGCACTTGTCACCATGCCTGCCTTTCATGGATGTTGGGAATCAAACTCAAGTCTTTGTGCTTATATAGCAAGCACTTTGCCAACTGAGCCTCCACCCCAGCCCCATATGTAGGTATTTAATATATTTCAAGTTAATTTTTGTGAGTGGTATAAGGTAATAGTCCAGTTTCACTCTTTTGTATGTAGTGATTCACTTTTCCTAGCACCATTCATTGAACATACTTTCCTCTTCCCTTGTCAAAGATTAGTTGACCATATATGAATGAATTTATTTCAGAATATTATGTCTATATTATGTCTATTTTATTTTATTTTATTTGTTTTATGGCAATACCATTCCGTGTGATTAATATAGTGTAATAAAAATTCTTTACTTTTTTAATAGCCCCAGAGGGTGGGTGGGTGTGGGTGTGTGTGTGTGTTTGTGTAGGGGGGTGTATGGGTGTGTGGGTGTGTGTTTGTGTAGGGGTGTGTGGGTGTGTGGGTGTATGTGTGTATACATTGAGACAAGGAAAGATTTAGGGCATATATATATAAGTAAAGGAAGCAAATACTGTGTTAGCTGTGGTGGCTCAGGACTTGCATCCTAGCACTTGAAAACTGAAGCAGATGGGTTGTTACAAGTTTGAAGCCATCATAGTGAGGTCCAAGCTAACCTGGGCCACAGTATGATACAGTATCATCCAAAAGAAAGAGTCAAAAGTAATGAAACATTTCTTGCCCTTGAGGGCATTTCTGAAAGAACTAGCTAGATGGAAGCAGTACATATGTGAGACAAGATGATGTCATTTCTAGATTTCTGTGTCAAAGAAGTCATTTAAATAACTACAGTGTGTATGGCCCTGATTGAACAAGGTTTTGGTGTAAACAGATAATCCAGGAGAACATATTTTAACAGCAGGCTGGGGTGGGTAGTAATGACGTCTGTATCTGCTGTGAAATATATTTCTCGTACTGTAGGAGACACTGTGTCTGCACCTAACAAAATAGCCCAGTTGGAACAAAAAAAGGAACCATGGACTGTAGGTCTACATTCCTCAAATAAGAGGAATAGTGTCCTGCAAAGCAACTACGTCAAAGAGAAGTCAGTATGCGCCGTTCAAATCCCAGCAAGGAATGCAGGAAAAGTGTGGCGAGAGCAGCAACAGTGGGGTTTAGAAGATGAAAAGATTGCAGGTGTGCACTGGAGCTATGAAGAGACCAAGACTTTTCTTGCAATTCTCAAGGAGTCTCACTTTTATGAAACACTCCAGGCTTGTCCTCGAAATAGCCAGGTATATGGTGCTGTGGCTGAATGGTTACGAGAATGTGGCTTCCTCCGAACACCAGAGCAGTGCCGGACCAAGTTCAAAAGTCTTCAGAAGAGTTATCGAAAAGTAAGAAATGGCCACATGCTAGAACCCTGTGCCTTCTTTGAGGACATGGATGCCTTGTTAAACCCTACAGCCCACACTTCATCTACTGAGAAGCCAAAGGCCGTGATCTCTCTCCCACTAAAGAGAACTGCTATTAGTGCTAAAGAGCAGGTCAGTTTGGTGGAGGAGGAAGCCGCTGAAGACTCCGATGGTGATGAAGTGGGCATTGAGTTTATACGCAAGTCTGAAATCCGTGCTGCCCCTGTCTTGTTTCAAAACCTAAGTGGTAAGAATTGTATTGTCCCTCCCCCAACCCCAGACTTGGTCTGAAGATAGAAGTGCACTCCTGTGGGAAAAGCATTACAATAGACTAAATCCTGGAGAGGGCTCTCACACTCCAGGCTGCTTTCACGGTGATGCCCCACAACTGAATGAAAGGGCACTTGGGTGTTTGCTGTAGTCCCCACTGCATCCTGAGTGCAACTCTCAGGAGCCTACAGGCTCTTTTTCAGGTTAGAGTGATACATGGTTTTTAAACATTTGGAAGCCAAGGTAGAGAGATGACTCAGTGGTTAAAAGCCCTGGCTGCTCTTACAGAGGACCCAGGTTCAGTTCCCAGCATCTACATGGCAGTTTATAACCATCTGTCACTCCAGTTCCAGTGACCCCAACACCTTCTGGCCTCTGGGTACCAGGCACACATACTACACATACATAGCTGCAGGCTTTCATATACACATACACAATAAATCATATTCATATAGTTCTTCCTATAGAAGGGAAGTAAATTGGAGCTAAAGAGTTCTAAGTGTCTAGTATTATTTGAGGATTATTATAATCAGTTGTATTATAATAAATGAAGGATGTATTATTAGTCCATACAGTATAGCCAATAACAAACAATATAAAGGAGTAGAGAAAATGAAACAAACTTTTTTGTGCCCAATTTAAAATACAAGAAAAGAGAGTAAACAGAACATAGAACAGACGAGTCACTTGAAAGCAATAGTAAGAGCCAGGCCTGGTGGCATACAACTGTAAAGCCAAAAATTGGGAAGCAGAAACATCAAGAGTTTGAAAGTAGCCTGGACTAATATCAGAACCCCTTCTCTAAATATATAAATATAGAAACAAGATGTCTTAGTTACTTTTCTGTTACTCTGAAGAGATATTATGACCAAAACAACTTACAGGAAGAGTTTATTGGGGCTCAACAGTTCCAAAGGGTTAGAATCCATGGCCAACATGGCAGTAGGCAAGCAGGTATGATGCTGGAGCAGTAGCTAAGAGCTTGCATCCTTATCAGTAAGTAGAGGCGGAGGAAGGGAGGAAGGGAGGGAGGGAGGGAGGGAGAGCTAGCTAAATAGAAAAATTGTGGACTTCTGAAACCTTCCCCAGTGACATGCCTTCTCCAGAAAGCCACACCTCTTAACACTTCCCAAATAGTTCCACCAACCAAGGACCAAGCATTCAAATATAAGAGCCTATGGGGGTCATTCTCATTCAAACCACAACATCCTACTCCCTGGCCCCCATGGGCTTGTTGTAAGATAATAAAATTCATTTAGTCCAACTTCAAAAGTCCCCATAATCTTTCAGTCTCAAGAGTGTTTAAAAGTTCAAAGTCTCTTCTGAGAGTCAAAGCAGTCTCTTAATTGTAACTACCTATAAAATAAAAAAAGCAAATTACATACTTCCAACATAAAATAACACATCTTAAAAGGAGGAATGGGGCATAGTGAGGAAATACTGGACCAAAGCAAGACCAGAAGCAGGGCAAACTCCAAATCCTGTAGTTCTGTGTTGTATTTCAGAAGCCTTTGATGGCTCTTCTGTTCCAACATTACTACCTGTTACACACTTCTCTACAAATCCTGTAGTTCTGTGTTGTATTTCAGACGCCTTTGATGGCTCTTCCAGCATTCCTAACTGTTACACACTTCTCTCAAGCTGATTTCACTCCTTACATGCAGCTCTCCCTAGCTAACATCCAAAGGTTAGGTACCTCCAACATCCTAGAGTCTCTAACACAATCTGGGCTTCACTTTTACAACTTCACACTGGCCTTTCTGGACCTCCATACAAGAACTGCCCTGCCACATGCCTGTCCCCAGTGGCTTTGCTTAACTGGTGAGGAAGATTCCACAACCCCTTTACTCCAATATCCTTTGTGACTCTAAAGCCAGAATCCTGTGGCTGAAGTTGCCAAGTACTGCAGGCTTGGAGTGAGTGAAGTCTGGCCCTCTCCTTGATTTACATTTACATAAGCTCTGATTTGTTGCTTTTATTTCTTGAATAAGCTTTCATTTGTTTTAGGGCAGAAGACTCCTTGGCATTTCCTTTTTATAAGTTGGAAACTTAACTAAATGAGATGCTGTCCTGTGGACACTACTCTTTATTTCATTTCACATCAGACCTGTCTTTAAAGTTCTCATCTCTTTGAACACAAGACTTGGCTCCAGCTTTCAATTTCCTGGTGCTCTTTTTCTCCTCAAATAGTACAATTTATATTTCTTTTTGCCTGCTTGTCCTTTTCCATCATAGTCCCACATAAGAGTAATTACTGATAGCCACATGATACATTCAGCATTAGTCTGTCCTGAAATGTCCTCAGCCAGCAAATAGTCCAAAACTCACAGTTAACCTCAGGCAGATTCTTAGGACAATGTCAAAAAGCAGACACATTCCTTACCAAAATACCAGAACGCTTTCTACCCAATGGTCTCTAGCTAATAATTGTTCCCCTGGGAAACCTCTTGAACTAAGCCTCCACAGTATGCATAGCTCTCAACACTACTGTTCTCCATGTTTCTCCCAATGGCCCATTAAGCCCCACTGAGAGAATTCAACCACTTCCCTATCCAAAGAGTTCCACATTCCTCAAAAAAAAAAAAAAAAAAAAAAAAAATCATGGTCAGGCCTGTCACATGATGTTCCTTGAACTAACTTCTGTCTTAATTCCACCAACTGGGAACCAGACATTCAATGTGTGAGCCTGTGGGCACCATTCTCATTCAAACCACCACACAAGAGTAAGATGGTAGAAATAAATCTAAATATAGCACTAATTACAAATTTACTAAGCCAAGATTAATGCATTAAAGAAAAAAGACTGCATATTCCTCATCATCGGAGGAATGTACCCTGGATAAGACAGGCATTAAGATACAAGGAGACTAGGCCTGGCACTGCCAACCTGTAAACCCAGCCCTCGGGACCTGGCAGGAGAACTGTGAGATTGAGATAAGCTTGAGCTACACAGCAAGATCTTATCAAAAAATATGAAAAGATACTCTATGCAAATCTTTTGAATATTTGTGAGCCAAGACATACAGAATTAAATAGCCAGTTAATAACTGTGTGACCATAGATGCATTATGTAACTCCATTGGGTTTAATTTTCTCATGTGAAATATATGATTAAGAACTCACAGGGTTAGCTGGGCAGTGGTGGCACATGCCTTTAATCCTGACAGTTGGGAGGCAGAGACTGGTAGAGCTTTGTGAGTTCAAGGCCAGCCTGATTTACAGAATGAGCTCCAGGACAGCCAGGGCTACACAGAGAAACCCTGTCTCAAAAAACAAAACAAAAAACAAAAACCTCACAGGGTTATTACTGACTTTCAGTGGGATACAGGTGAAGGTACTCTAAAAAGGCTAAGACACATCACTGTTACTACTATTGTCTTTTCTAGTCCACTGTAATAATGATGATAAATCAATAGAATAGAAAAAATAAATTAGGCTAGGAAAGCTACAAGTGTTCATGAGGCTATGTGCTGATAATCAGCAGATTTGCTGAGAAATGGGAGGATTATCTTGCATATACAGGTATTCACCAGTATGAAAACACAAGGGTCAGGCTCTTTGGCATGGTCTCAAGTGTAGGAATCCAGTAATGGGGCTGGACACATCCAGTAAATATTGAGGCTAGCTACTACTTTTTCCAAAACACACATGTTTAATGAACTACTGAGAAGAGTTTTATTCTTCTGTCTGTGTCATGTAGATCATACTCTTTCTCAATTAAAAGATTATAAAATCCATAGCTACTTGGACATAGTTCTCAGTCTCAAGGAAAACTGGTAAAAAGAAGTAATAAGAACTTTCAGTATGTTCTTTTGGGGTTGTAATCCATTTTTCTGAACTACTTGGAAAAGACACTTGTAGGCAGCTAAATCCTTTAGTTAGTCTTCATAGCAGTGGCAGTATGGCAGACTACATGGACTCTTCCAAAATTCCAATTCTTTTGGAATTTTTGCTAATTATTTAAAAATTGATGTCTGTGCAAGTTGAATCTTTATATCCAGAAACACAGCATCTTATTTTTTCTAGTTATTTTAATGTGTTTAAATAAAGAATTACAGATTTTTAACATAGACTTTTCTGCTTTTTACAAAGCTTGTTTCTGGATATTGTTTTCTGTTGCTATCATGAATAGAACTTTTACTCATAATTTTCTTTATCCTTGAGAGGTTTGTAAATGTATACAATGAAATATGATCATATACACCCGCCAATTCCCACCAACTCTCCCCAACAAATCCCTATCCCAACTTGATGTGTTTTTTTTATCTATTTGTTTGTTTGTTTATTAACCCACTAAATACAATTAGTGCTGCCCATAGGTATGGGACCATCCTCTGAAGCATGGCTAACCTGCCAGTAGGAACGTCCTCAAAAAACAACAATTCTCTCTCTTCCAAAAGCTGTCAAGTGCTAGTAGGGCCTGGAGAAAACACACGCACATACACACACACACACACACACACACACACACACACACACACACACACACACCCCTATGCTAGAATTTTGACTGGTCATGTAGGTCTTCTACAAATAGCCATCCCTGCTGTGAGTTCATGAGTGCAGTAGCCTGTCATGTCCAGAAGACAATGTTCCACAGTGCTCTTCCCTGAATAGGACTTGTATTCTATTACACTGTATATATAATATGTGTAATAGAGAAGTTCCTGGCTCCTTTTCTTATATTTTTACACTTTATCCTTGAATGGCAGGTGTGCACTGGGGCTATGAAGAAACCAAGACTTTTCTTGATATCCTTCAAGAGACCCGATTTTATGAAGCACTTCAAGCCTGTCATCGGAAGAGCAAATTGTATGGAGTTGTGGCTGAACAACTTCGAGAGTGTGGCTTTCTCCGGACACCAGAACAATGCCGAACCAAGTTCAAAAGCCTTCAGAAGAGTTACCGAAAAGTGAAGAATGGCCATGTACTGGAGTCCTGTGCATTTTACAAGGAGATGGATGCCCTAGTTAACTACCGTACGTCTGCCCTTTCCACTAACACCTCCGAAGAAATCCCATCACTCTCAAGGCAAGAAAGGGCACATATTGAGGTTGAACCCCAAGAGCCTACAACCTGGGAACCTGAGGAGACCTCACAGGAGGCAGTGTTAGAAGATTCTGGCAGCGAGAGAATGAGTGAGGAGGAAATTATAGAAGAGCCAGAACTTGAAGGACTTTCAGGCCTACCGCAAAGCCCAACTGGTAAGGGTCTTGGGGCTTCTAGTCAAAGTGAGGAGAAAATGTGACTTCCTGAAAATCAGTACACTGGCACATAGCTCATATACATCTATTCACTCAGAAGATATTTGAGTGCTGCTTGCTGTTAGAGGAAGGGAATAGAACTAAGTAAAATGGGGCCTGTTCTCATGGTGCTTCCCTTTCAAGGAGGGCTCAGCTGTTCACACTCTGTTGGTTCAGACTTTGGGACTTTAGCCTTAGTTTCTGTCTTGGTGGGTCAGACAGTGTTTTGTTTGTGGAAAAACTATAGAGAATAATGTGAGATTCTACATTAAAAAAATACTTGAAGGAGGAGGATGGTCAGTAAGCTCCAATCAGAAACATCTCGCTGCTGTGTGTGATGTGTATGAGAAAAAGGAAGGCAGGGACCAGATGAGAGGCTTTATTCTGCTCCTGAGCTTCAGCAGCTTGCTTGCCACTGTCCACTGGGTGTGCTTGTTGGCAGCTAAACTACTAGCTTAAGCATAGACGAACTTAAAACCCACAGGTGTCCTGGAAAGACCTTTTTTTTTCTTTTTTTTTTTTTTTTCTTTTTTTTGGTTTTTCGAGACAGGGTTTCTCTGTGTAGCCCTGGCTGTCCTGGAACTCACTCTGTAGACCAGGCTGGCCTCGAACTCAGAAATCCACCTGCCTCTGCCTCCCAAGTGCTGGGATTAAAGGCGTGCGCCACCACTGCCCAGCTGGAAAGACCATTTTAATGCCTCCACACTCAGCATTTACACCCAGGTAGGAGACATGGCTTGCTGAGTAGGCTGTCACCTCTGCCTGCCTGCTTCCATTGCCATAGACCCTGTTCTAATTCTTCTGTCCTTCTCTGTCCCTTGCCTAGACTGTAAAAATCTGAAAACCAAATTTTCTCACCCGTAATTTTTTTTTTTTTTTTAGAGAAAGAGAGAAAGAGAGAAAGAAGCCCCAACTGTAGCCCAGGCTGGCCAGGAACTCATGATCTTCCTGCCTATACCACTTGAGCTCTGGGATTTCAGGCATGTGCCATCCTGCCTAGCTTCTCACCTGCGTTTTGTCTGTACTTTGTGCTCATCCTATCCTTCAAGGCATGTTTACTGCTATTGTCTTTCTCTAGGCTTACTTTGAAACAAAATTCCTTGCTGTGTTCTACATGCCCCTTAAGTTCTCTCATATCTAAGTCGTGGCTCATGACCCTGCCAAGCTCCGCACCTTGAACAAATTTGGCTCTATATATCTGTAGGCATTTTGCCTTCATGTGTGTCTGTGTAACATGTACATGTCTGGTGCCCACAGAGGCTAGAAGAGGGTTTAATTCCCTGGAACTGGAGTTACAGATAGTTGAAAGCCATAAACCCATGTCCTCTCAAAAAGCAGCCCATTCTTTAACTACTGCACCATCTTTCCAGTCCCAGCTTCCTTTTTAATAACTATAAAAAGAGTCCCTGTGAATATTTTTAGGTGACCTCCAGAATATAATCAAATTACCAATTACTGTGTGAATCAACTGTGACTTCCTCTAAATCCCAGAACAATGTTGGATCCAATAAGAAAATCTCTTTCTCCACATCCTCACCAACATGTGTGTCACCTGAGTTTTTGATATTAGCCATTCTGATTGGTGTAAGGTGGAATCTCAGGGTCGTTTTGATTTGCATTTCCCTGATCACTAATGACTTTGAACATTTCTTTAAGTGCTTCTCAGCCATTTGAGATTCCTCTGCTGTGAATTCTCTGTTTAGTTCTATACCCCATTTTTTGATTGGGTTGTTTGGTTTTTTGGTGGTTAGCTTCTTGAGTTCTTTATATAGTTTGGATATTAGCCCTCTATCAAATATAGGGTTAGTGAAGATTTTTTCCCAATCTGTAGGTTGCCGATTTGTCCTATTGACTATGTCCTTTGCCTTACAGAAGCTTTTCAGTTTTATGTGGTCCCATTTATCAATTTTTGAACTTATAGCCTGAGCCATTAGAGTTCTGTTTAGGAAATCCCCTTGCCCATGCCAATAAGTTTGAGGCTCTTTCCCACTTTCTCTTCTATTAGATTCAGTGTATCTGGTTTTATGTTGAGGTCCTTGATCCACTTGGACTTGAACTTTGTGCAAGGTGACAAATATGGATCTATTTTCACTTTTCTACATATAGACTGCCAATTAGACCAGCACCATTTATTGAAAATGCTTTCTTTTTTCCATTGTATATTTTTGGCTTTTTTTTTTCAAGGTCAAGCATCTGTAAGTGTGTGGTTTTATTTCTGGGTCTTCAGTTCTGTTCCATTAATCAACCTGTCTGTCTCTGTACCAATACCATGCAGTTTTTATCACTATTGCTCTGTAATATAGCTTGAGGTCAGGAATGTTGATTCCCCCATAAGTATTTTTTAATGTTGAGAATAGTTTTCACTATCCTAGGGTTTTTGTTATTCCAAATGAATTTGAGAATTGCTCTTTCTAACTCTATGAAGAATTGAGCTGGAATTTTGATGGGAATTGCATTGAATCTGTAGATTGCTTTTGGATGGGCATTTTTACTATGTTAATCCTACTAATCCATGAGCATGGGAGATCTCTCTATTTTCTGAGGTCTTCTTTGATTTCTTTCTTGAGAGACTTGAAGTTCTTATCATATAAATCTTTCACTTGTTTGGTTAGAGTTACCTCAAGATATTTTATAATATTTGTGACTATTGTGAACGATGTTGTTTCCCTAATTTCTTTCTCAGCCTGTTTATTATTTGTATAAAAGAAGACTACTGATTTATTTGAGTTAATTTTATATCCAGTCACTTTGCTGAAGTTGTTTATCAGCTGTAGAAGTTCTCTGGTAGAATTTTGGGGGTTGCTTATGTATACTGCAAATAGTGGTACCTTGACTTTTCTTTGCCGTGGCTGCCCTCTGAGAGGCCCAACAAGCAGCTGAAAGAGTCAGATCCAGATACTTACACCTAACCAATGGACAGAAGCCAGGGACCTCTGTGGTTGAATTAGAGAAAAGCAGGAAGAAGCTGAGGAGAAGAGTGACCCTGTAAGAGGACCAGCAGTCTCAACTAGCCTAGACCCCCTGAGATCTCTCAGACCACCAACCAGGCAACATACACCAGCTGATATGAGGCCCCTGACACATACACAGCAGAGGACTAGGCAGAGGTCTGGCCTCAGTGAGAGAAGATGCACCTAACCTCCGAGAGACTTGAGGTCCCAGGGAGTGAGGAGGTTTGGTGGGGTGGGGTTGAGAAGTATGGGGACATCCTCTTGAAGATGAGGGAGGGGAGATGGGATGGGAGAGCGGTCGGTGGCAGGCGGACAGGGAGTGGGGCAGCAGCTGGACTCTAAAGGAAGGTTAAAGAATAAGAATAATACAGAGAAAAAGCTCAAAAGGAGAACTAACATCACTGCAGATTTTTAATATGTCAATGAACTGACCGTTGGCTGCCCTTCTCTTCCCAACTCATGTTGTAGCTAGTGCCCACTCACCAGCAGTTTCACTGTACCCTGTGGAAGGGAAGTTGTGTTGACACCTACAAGTAGGAACAAGATGGTTGCTTAACAAGGGTTTGGGAATCAAAGATAATACATTGAGCCTAAGATACTCAGCTTTTGAAATGTTTATGGATAGCAATAATATGTCTTTTAGAATTTGCATCAAAGTAGTCTGTGTAGAGATCAAGGAGTATGTGTGAACAGAGATGAAACTACATTAGTTATAAATAGATCATTGTTAAAGGTAAGTAAGTAGTTCATGGAAGTTCTTTATACATGTTACACTGTGTGTGAATTTCCCATAATTAAAAATTGATAACAAAAACAGAATTAACAAGTGACCAGGATGTTGCCAGAACCAAACTATGTCATTCCAAAGATTCTGTCGCCATAGGGCACATGTCAAACTTCCCATAAAACTCCACAGAGATGCTGAATCCAAGATGCACCTTACAGTGAATGGGGTGTAATGAAAGAGTAAAAAATTCCAGCTTTGGAAACAGTAAAACAGAGTGTTTGTATTATTGTGGTCCATGAGGTGACCAAAAAAACAAGTTACAAGATGGTATGAGAAAAATAGTACTGTAAACTAGAACCTGACTAGCTATTGAACAATTGAGAAGTATCATGAGGAATTTAGAGTTGTCTATTAGAGTTTATTCAAATGAGGTGTAGTACAATATTTAGTATAGATGTGAAAGAAGAAAAACAGAATGAGCTAGTTCAAGGAGATAAACCTAGTTACTGCTAAGTTAATCAGGGTACAAATGGAGACTAGTATCTTGATATACAATTCAGTTCAAAAAATTTTGAGGACACACACTGTAGCAAATGTCATTGGCCTTTTATAGAACTGAAAGGGGGTAAAGCATGGTGGATCAGTCAAGTCACAGTGTGGCCGTGAACATTAGAGGATCATAAGCACTGTAGACCTGGTTAATTGGTTTTGTTAATAATGGAATTTTGTGAAATTCTATTGTCTTTTCCTTTTCCAGATTTTGAAATTGGAAGTATTATTAAGGAAGACCCAACACAGGTAATATTTAAGGACACAGAGCCCCATAGGATATTAATAGAAAAACCTAAAAGATTTGTATCCCAGAATACCAACCCCAGTAAATACTGTAAAAGGGAGTACTTCTCAGGAAGACACTGGGAAAACCTTCAAGGAGTTAGACAGGGAAAACTGATGTCTCAGCCTAGAGATACAGGAAAGGCTGTGGTACATCAGAGGCCTTTTGTGGGGAGGAGACCATACAGACTTCTCAAATATGGAGAAAACTTTGGAAGAAGTGCCCGTCTTGTGTGCAGGATGACCCACCAGAAGGAGAATCCTTATAAGTGTGGTGTCTGTGGGAAGTGCTTTGGTAGGAGCAGGAGCCTAATCAGACATCAGAGAATCCACACTGGGGAAAAGCCTTTTAAATGTCTTGACTGTGGGAAAAGCTTTAATGACTCCTCAAATTTTGGAGCTCACCAGAGAATCCATACTGGAGAGAAGCCGTACAGATGTAGGGAGTGTGGGAAATGCTTCAGTCAGAGCTCAAGTCTTATCATCCATCAGAGAACCCACACTGGTGAGAAGCCCTATCAGTGTGAAGAGTGTGGGAAAAGCTTCACCAACAGTTCTCACTTCAGTACCCACCACAGAGTCCATACTGGAGAGAATCCCTACAAATGTGGGGACTGTGAGAAGAGCGTCAATAACTGCACAAGGTTTCGAGAACACCGGCGAATCCACACTGGAGAGAAACCCTACACATGTGCCCAGTGTGGCAAACATTTCAATAAGATCTCTTTCCTCACCAAACACCAGGAAGTCCACGTGAGAGAAAAGCTGCTGCCATACTCCCCCTCTGTGTACTCCCCAGAGAACCTACTGAAGGGCAAGAGTGCCGAGCTCAGGAGGACCTTTTGACAGTGAGCTTGCCTTTCCAGTCGCCCCATTAGCCATCTACTCACCCTGTCTGATCCTAGTCCTGCTCTTGGAAGCAATCTCTTCTTAGCTATAAATTACAGTTCCCAAGACAGGCCTGAGAATAGAAGTAAACTAAACTTCTCATCTGTTCTCACCTCATAGTCTAACATGTTCAATCTGCCTCTCTCCTATGAGTCTTGGCAATTTCAATAAATGAGATGGTAGAGTTTTTTAATTCAGAATAAAATTCTCTCTAGAATGTTGAGGCTAATGCTATTGTCCAGCAACTTTCAAAACTCTTGCACATGGATGAATCCATATATTTTCAAATATATGAATGGTAAAAAAAAAAATTTTATAGTGTTAACACCCATATGAGACCTTGGCAGCAACTTGACAATGGATTTTCATATCTGGGTAGAACTTTTAGGGGTTTGATGAGAACTGTATCAGATCCATCTTGGTTTTGAGGGTACAAAAGAAGAGTAAAGGTTTTATAGCTTCCTTCAGAAGTCTGTATCAAGAAGTTGATCCAAATAGCTAGGGTCTAATTTCCCGTGTTGTTACAGAAATCATGTTGCTAATACCTTGTCCTCCACCAAGATAAACACTTGGCTCACCTTCCATCTCCCTTTTTGTTCCTGAAGACTTAACTCCAGTGGCTGCTGCTTCTCCAGTGACAAATGACCCTTGTACTGTTTATCACAAGTCTATACTTACCTCTTAATTGTTCTGGGTGCTCTTGTCTGACTCTTCTGGGCTACCTTACCACTCGGATGGGAGAGGATGGACATTAGTGCTGTCTCACTAAGAGACAATCAGATTCCAACTCCTACCCCATCACTTTTCTGACTCTTAACCTAGAGCAAGACCAACCTACCAGTATGTTGGCATATTTCAAATTGCCTAGCTCTACATTTTAATGTAATATAATAGTGTTTCTGAAAGGCTATAAGGAAGAAGATAAGACCTGAAGTATTTAATTAACTCTTTAGGCCTGTTTTAGATCAAAGAGCTACCTCAGTCCAGACTATACTTCCAGGGTTGCCTGTTACACTACTAGTCTCTGGTTCTGAAGTTTCTAGTTCCTGTTTGTGGGACCATAAACCTGACCATAGAGTCCTAAATAATTACACCGATCTATAGTTCTCTCAGTGAAAGTGAGATTACTTATAAACTTTCACTCTACCCCTTATTTTCCCCGTTGTCCTGTTCTGAAAAAAAAAAAAAAACTTTGATAATTCTGTGGCATTAACCAGGTATATATTGTCAGAAAGTTTCTGGCGGGGAAATAATTAACTCGTATAGAATTACAGATGAAATTCAGGAATTTGATCTTCCCAAACCAGTTACTTGAAGTTGAGGGCTGTGGTGGTCATACCTTTAATACATAGGTAACCCCATGTAGCTTTGCTCTGGGGAGGGAGAAGTCCCAAGAATAGTGGAAGGAGAACCAAAGTCAGGTGTTTCTAGGTTCTCCTGTCAGATGCTCTCATTTGAAAACATCTAGAGATGATATTTTTATGTGAGTGTATTTGAATCTTTTGAGACCTATTCAGCAAAGTATCAAAGAGGCTAGACATTGTAGAAAGAAAAGTGCTTTATGGTGCCAACATAGGACATAGCCTGTTGGAAGGCAAGTGACTCAGGTAAATGCTGATAACTGTTGGTGATGTGTGTTTGTTGGAAATGTTAAAATTGTTGACAACTATAACAGTAGCTAATTTCCTGTGTGTTGTCTGAAATAGAAACGCCTAATGGTACATGCAGCTTCATGTTGGTATTGTGCCTAGACCAGTAAGATTGTGTGGTGCCAGTGGACTTGTGCTTATAATTATGTAGATGTTCTGGAATTCCAGCTCTAGAGAAGATGCACATTAGTCTAAATTGCCACTTAGTAACATGTACACAGACTTGATACTTATATGGAAGCATGATTCAGAAAGTAGACGACTTGTTCACCAACACTTACACACTGTTATGTATAAGACCATGGTTTGTTTGGTTTTTTAATTTAACCTTTTGTTTACACTTCAGATTTTATCCACCTCCCGGTCCACCCTCTGACTATTCCACATGCCATACCTCCTCCTCCCCCCCACCCCGTCTCCACGAGGATTCCCCCCTCTCCCCCAACCCCTACCCCACCAGACCTATCCACTCCCTGGGGTCTCCAATCTCTAGAGGGTTAGGTGCATGTCCTCTGACTGAACCCAGACCCGGCAGTCCCCTGTGTTGGGGCCTCATATCAGCTGGTGTATGCTACCTGGTTGGTGGTCCAGCATCTTAAGAGATCCCAGGGGTTCAGGTTAATTGAGACTACTGGTTCTCCTACAAGGTCGCCCTCCTCCTCAGCTTCTTCCAGCTTTTCCCTAATTCAACCACAGGGGTCAGCAGCTTCTGCCCATTGGTTGGGTGTAAATATCTACATCTGACTCAGCTGCTTGTTGGGTCTTTCAGAGGACAATCATGATAGGCCCCTTTTGTGAGTACTCTATAGCCTCAGTAATAGTGTCAGGCCTTGGGACCTCCCCTTGAGCTGAATCCCACTTTGGGCCTGTCGCTGGACCTCCTTTTCCTCAGACTCTTCTCTATTTCCATCCCTGCAGTTCTTTCAGACAGGAACAATTATGGGTCAGAGTTTTTGACTGTGGGATGGCAACTCCATCCCTCACTTGATGCCCTGTCTTTCTGCTGTAGGTGGGCTCTACAAATTCACTCTTCCCACTGTAGGGCATTTCATCTAAGGTCTCTCCCCTTGAGTCCTAAGAGATTCTCACCTCCCAGGTCTCTGGTACATTCTGGAGGGTCCCACACACATACACCTCCTACCTCCCAAGGTTGCCTGTTTCCATTCTTTCTGCTGGCCCTCAGGGCTTCAGTCCTTTTCCTCCACCCAATACCTGGTCATGTTCCCCTCTTCCCGTCCCTGTCCCCTTCCCTACACAGGATCCTCTTTCCCTCCCCCTCCTATGATTGTTTTCTTCTCCCTCCCAAGTGGGATTGCGGTGATAAGACCATGTAACCACAGAGAGGAATACAAAACTGATGGGGGTCATGGCTATACTCCACCAAGTAAGTGTTACAGAAGAAGATAATCTAGTTAACTCCATGGTGTTACGGAAGGTCAGTCACCCCATCTAGAGGAGTTGCAATCACATCCTGAAGACCGTCTGTAAATTGCAAATAGAAAACCAGTTTGGACACCACTTTTTGACACACTTTCCCAGCAACAGAAAAGATCCAGGGCCTGTTCTGTCTCCACCACAACAAAGTGATTGTCTCCTGTATCTAAGAAACAGTGGGGGTGAGGTTTGGGTTCCCATACCTATAGTCCTAATCGTAAACAATCTGTTGGGATGTACATTAGTCTAGTGGGCCTTACCTCAGTTCTTAAGAAACCGATCTTCCTACCATTTTAAACCAAGGTGCTTGCTTACGTGTTTCTCTTGTTAGCTGATGTGTAAAAGAATAATACATTGAATAATACATCTTTACCACATTTCTGTAATGATCAATAGATAATACATTGAATAATACATCTTTACCACATTTCTGTAATGATCAATAGATCTCAATACCAAGGACTTCAAGGAAGAAAAGGATTTTTTTTAAAAAAAAAATAATCTTACACTGTGATTTTTATTGCGTGCTGCCTCTCCATCGTTCTGGCTGCTGGAAAGCTCAACAGAACAGTCCACTTCGGCCAACTATCTACACCTATTTATTTTACTCCGTCATATTTCTTTGGAGATTGTCTCAATCCTGGTTTTGAACAATGGTATATGTATAAAGAGAGTCTTTATTTTCTGGCATTCTGTCAAAGACATTTAGAAGCTGTTTGTATTTCCTGCCTAGGCTTTCATTGATTTCCACAAATACCTCACAAATTTTTACTGATGATTTTGTTACATATTCAACCTAATTCATTCATCTGGGAAAAAAAAACATGTTTTTGTAAAGAAGAAAACTCACACATTAAACAGGTCAAGGCATCCTGCCACTGAGGAATTAGACCAGAAGCCAAAAGAACCACTTCCTGTATATGATCTGGTAAATCATAACTTCTTTCTGAGTAGTTAACTTAATTGCCAAAATTGCAGGGGTGTCATGTTCATGAAACCATGAAGAAACAAGAAGGCCAGACTCATACCCTGGCTGTAGACTGAATACCACCTCTGGGCCCTATTGAGGACATCTCATACCTTAGAAAGGTGACAGCATGTCGGCCCAGCTTACTCAGAAGAAAGGACAAGTCACTTGTGTTCAGGAAAGCCCTTCCTTCTCCCCATCACTCTGAGAGTCAAAGCTGGGTAGGTAGTGTGAATAAAGTATTTTGTGAGTTCTGGTGCTCAGTGACAGACAAGATTCATGGATTAGGAAACCCCCAGTGGAAGGAGCAGCTGAGTGGTTTGTATGATCCAAAGCCTTCACCTCTACCTGGATGCACTCCAAGTGTAAATGGACGTCTGTCTTCGTTTTGTACTAATGTTCACCTAGATGTCTTCTTGAAAGCTTGTATGTGAAATGTCTACAATAAATGGCTAACTTTGGTTTGCTATAATTTGAAGGATGTCTTTATTTAGAAAAATGACCATGTAAGAAGTTCAAGGCCAACCCTTGTAACTAGTAAAAATAACTTGAGTTTCATACCAGATCAGAGCTACCCTGCATAGCCAGCAGGAGACATGTGAATCTGCAGCAGTCCCTGTACAGCAGTCTCTGAACTGCCAGTACCATTATCCCAAATAATCGTTTGTTTTACTTCTAGAGTAAAATTAATGTTGGACATACACACTGGGTTTTTGATAAGACTTGCAAGCCAGCCTAACTGGAAGAAATCCTAGCTGTTACCCTCACACTACAGTTGTAGCAAATGAAGATTTTATTCTTTCAGGGTCTCCTGCTGGGCCTGAGGAGTAGATTAACATAAAGCAGACAGCAGAAGGAGAGCGTACAGAGCCTTATGTGTATGTAGGAGGGTCTTCCACATAAAGGCCCAAAAAAGTAAACCCTGAGTGCTTATCTACTTAAGCAGAAAAAAAAGTGATTATGGAACATCTCTAGGAGGGAGAGCTAAAGGAGACACATGGTTTTAACAAGATCCGTATAAAATTCTCTCAACCCCAGTTCCCCACCTCTCTCATAAGAATGTTTCTTCTCTCAGTAAGGGGGAGCATCTTTTACATAGGTACCCTGCTTCTGGAAGAAGGGTCAAAATGCCACCTCTTGCGTTGGCTATTTTCCAAGTGCTTTTAACCCAAAATATCCTATAACAAAAAGGACACCTTCCTTAGAAGTGGCAAATTCCATCATCCTTTACAGTATTGCACTTTTTTTGATGTGGGGGATAGAATATAAGGTCTGTCTAACCTAAGTTTGCTCAAACTCTTAACTCTCCCATCTCAACCTAGTGTTGAAACTACAGATGTATGCCATTAGCCCTTTGACAGTGTTGCTCTTGACCACTGCTTTGATAGAAGGAAAAGTTATGTAGTCTCCATACAGCCCTCACCATAACAGTCATGTTCATTGGCCTTCGAAATAATGTAGACGGTCAATGCTCCGTGGGTATATACTCTCAGTTATACATGCAGAAACCATGGGAAGAGCAGTAAGGCAGTTCAGTCCACTCACTGGATACAGTGCATCCCACATGAAGGGTTTATGTCACATGGATTTTATAAGCTGCTGTTTTGCATAGCAAACTTTAACACTACCCAAAGACTTCAAGAATTTTAATCCTGAGTCACTGCAAAGTGCTGATATCTAGATATATCTCTGTAGTAGGTAAAGACAAAAGTCATAGTCTAGTGTAGTATAGCAATTCACTCCCTTTCCTTACAGAGCTAAGTCTGGTGGCTTAGGTCTGGCAATTGAACAGATTTCAAGTGCCTTGAGTGTGGCACATTCTGAGACCCTTTTATAGAGCAAACACTAAACACAATGTGGCATTAAAAGGATGAATTCATATCCATCCTGGGGGGTTGTAGTTGAGAAATTAAAAACTGGATTGTGAAACTCATTTGTAAACTTAAAGTGAGACATTATAACATGTCTTTCTGTCCCTGTTTTAGTGGGGGGACAAATGGACAAGAGCCAAAGCAAAAGACATTGTCGCTTACTCAGGCACAGAAATGACCTTGCAGTCAAACAAGGCTCATCTTAGCAAGCTAATCTGGCCACATACTGTAACCTTGAGCAGCTCCAGTGTTCATTAACGCCACTGGAAGAGAAGGGTAAGAATGCCCACCTGCATTTGTTTCCTGGAGCTGATGTAATAAATTTCCACAAACTTTGGAACTTAAAATGACAAATTTATTCTCTCACCATTCTAGAAGCCAAGAGACATAAAGTTGAGGTATCCGTAAGGATGTGTCCCTGCCAAAGATTCTAGAGAAAAGACTTCCTGCCCCCTCCCACATCTGCTGTCTCTGCATTTTCCTGTGGTGTGCTCAATAACTGCATCACGTGTGTATCATTTGCTGTCTCTTACAGTAACTCTCCATTGTATTTAGCATCCAATGCCAATATAGTCTCATCTTGATAGTTCTCTTAGTTAAATCTACAAAGACTGTATTTCCAAATAAGGTCATATTCTGAAGTTCCATGTAGGCAGAAACCCTGCCAGCCACAGAAGCCCTCCATTGTAATGGGGCCTTTTCCCCAGTGAGGAGCATTCTTCTTCACTTTTACCCTGGGTGCTTTACTTATCATATAGAAATGGCAAGTGTCTTAGTTTGGACTTTGTTGCTGCAAAGAGACACCATGACCAAAGCAACTTTTATAAAGGAAAACATTTCATTGTAGCTGGCTTACAGGTTCAGAGGTTGAGTCCATTATCATGCCAGGAAGCATGGCAGTGTGTAGGCAGACATGGTGCTGGAGAAGGAGCTGAGAGTTCTGCATCTTGATTTGACTGCAGCCAAGAGAGACTGTCCTCCAGGCAGCTAGGTGAAAGGTCCCAAAGCCCACCCTTGCAGTGACACACTTCCTCTAACAAGACCACACCTAATAGTGCCATCCCTAGGCCAAGCATCTTCAAACCGCCACAATGAGTATGGTCTTTCCCTGGAGCTACTTTACAGTATCAAAATTATTTTCTTTCATAAATAGCCCATTATTTCTTTTTTTAATTTTTTCTTCTATTATTTTTAATGCTTTTTTTTTCTCCCTCAACTCTCCCAGACCTTCCCCACCTACCCAACTTCATGCCCTTTCTCTTTTCTTTAGAAAACAAACAGGAAAAAAAATAGGAAAAAACAGGAAAACACTAAATCAGAAACCATAACATACAAGCAAAAGACCAATAAGACAAAAGATACCCAAACAAAGCAATAGAGACAAAATGTCTACAAAATTACCACTGAGTTACTTCTGTCTTGACCATCTACTGCTGGGCATAGGGCCTGCACTGAATTGTGGTTAATATACACAGTGAGATTCCATTGGAGAAAACTAATTTTAACTTTACAAGTTGATATCAGTTATAAATAGCTTCTTGTTTAGGAGTGGGAGCCATGTCCACTTCCCCACCTCAGCACCAGGACTCCATCTGACTTGAACCTGTACAGGCCCTTTGCCATCTGGCACCATCTCTGTACATGCATCAGTCCTGTTGTGTCTGGAAAGTACTCTTTCTTTGGAGTCCTTCATCCCCTCTGGCTCTTAACAATGTTTCAACTCTTCTTCAACATAGATCCCTGTACCTTGAAATTAGGGGTTTGATGAAGACATCCTATTTAGGACTGGGTGTTCCAAAATCTCTTATTCCCTGGCACCAGCATTTCTTGCAAGCAGGTCACTGTTGTAGATCAAGGGTTTATAGCTAGGATGATGGTTACCTTTCTCCTCTGGTACCTTCTAGAACTGTGAACACTAGTCATTATGGATGAAGCCTCTAGTTAGACACCAGCTCAACTTCTCTGTGTTCAGTTAGTTGTGTAAGTGTAGTTGTTTGAATTTAAATGGCCCTATAGCTCATAGAAAGTAACATTTTTAGGAGGTGTGGCCTTTGGAGTAGTTGTGGCCTTGTTGGAAGAAGTATGTCACCAGGGGGTGTACTTCAGGATTTCAGAAGCCCAAGCCAGGCCCAGTGTCACTCTCTCTTCCTGCTGCCTGCCAATCTGGATGTAGAACTCTCAGCTACCTCTCCAGCACCATGTCTGCTTGCATGCTGCCATGTTTACTGCCATGATGATGATGGACTTAATCTCAGAACTGTAAGCCAGCCCCAATTGAATATTTTCCTTTATAAGAGTTTCCATGCCGGGCAATGGTGACACACGCCTTTAATCTCAGCACTTGGGAGGCAGAAGCAGGTGGATTTCTGAGTTTGAGGCCAGCCTGGTATACAGAGTGAGTTCCAGGACAGCCAGGGCTACACAGAGAAACCCTGTCTCGAAAAAAAGAGAAAGAAAAAAAAAAAAAGAGTTTCCATGGCCATGGTGTCTTCATACAACAGAAATCCTAACTAAGACAGAGTTGTTTTCAGCAATAAAGTCTTACCATTAGTTTGCAGAAGGCCACCAAGAGCTTTGGTAATAGTCAGAGATATTTACAGGCATCCCTAATCCATTCCTGGAACTTGTTGTTTCACTTGGTGGTGAAAGATGTCTAGTTGGGGCTTTGTCTTCCCTGTTATTTGCCAACCCAATTTAGATTTCTTTCATATTTGTGTATATTTTAGGAAGCTTCTACAATAGTAGGTTGCCATATGTCCCACAAATGGCCCTTACAGTTAGTTGTCCCTCCCCATATCCTCTTCCTTACCCCTCTCTTCCATCCCCTCACCCTTTCATCCTCCCACTTCATTTTTCTCCCTGTTTCTCCATAACTGTATATTCTATTTCCTCTTGCTTGGGAGATCCACCTCCTCCCCCTAGTCCCTTACTTGATACTTAACCTCTATTGTATATGAATTGTAGCATGCATACCAAAGGCTTAAAAAACAATATCCACATATAAGGAAAAATATACAATGTTTGTCTTTTGGTGTCTGGGATTTCTCACTTGGGATGATTTTTTTGTAGTTCCATCTATTTACCTTGATAATTTCATAATTTCATTTTTAACAGTTGAGTAATATTCCATGTGTAAATGTACCACATTTTCAATATTCATTCATGGACATCTAAGCAGTTGCCAATCTCTGACTATCATAAATAGAGCAGCAATGAACACAGATGAGCAAGTATCTCTGTAGTAGGGTGTAGAGTCCTTTGGTTATATGCCCAAGAGTAGTATAGCTGAATCTTGAGATAAATCTATTTCCAGCTTCCTAAGGAACTTCCACACTGGTTTCCATAATGGTTGTATGACTTTGCACTCCCATAAGCAATGACTGAGTGTTCCCCTTTCCCCACATTCTTGCCAGCATGTACTATCATTTGTTTTATTGATCTGGGCCATTCTGACTCATATAATATAAAAATCTCAAAGTAGTTTTGATTTGCATTTCCCTGATGACTAAAGATGTTGGCCATCTCTTAAGGTGCTTCTTAGCTGTTTGTGTTTCATCTTCTGAGAACACTCTGTTTAGTCCTGTACCCCATTTTTAAGGTGGGCTATTTGTTTTCTTGATGTCCACTTTTTGTAGGTCTTTATATACTTTAGATACTGACCCTCTATTGGATGTGTAACTAGTAAATATCTCCCCCATTCTGTAGCCTGCTGATTTTTCCAAATGATGATGTCTGTTGCCATACAGAAGCCTCTCAGTTTTATGAGGTCCCATTTACTAATTGTTGTTCTTGGTGCCTGTGCTCTCAGTGCCCTGTTCAGAGACTCTTTTCCTATGTCAATGAGTTAAACCTATTTCCCATTTTCTACTCTGTCAGATCCAGGGTATCTGGTTTTATGTTGGGGTCTTTGATCCATTTGGAGTTGAGTTTTTGAGTTGATAAGTATGGGTCTCTGCGGATTCTTTTAAATACCACCCATCCAATTTGACAACCATTTTCTGTCTTTTCTCCAGTGTTTATTTTTAGCTTCCTCGTCAAAAATCAGATATTCATAGATGTGTGGAATATGTCTGGATCTTCAGTTTCATTCCATTGACCAGTACCATGCAATTTCTTTTAAGATTTATTTATTATGTATACAGCTTTCTGCCTGCATGTATGCCTGCAGGCCAGAACAGATCTCATTACAGATGGTTGTGAGCCACCATGTGGTGGCTGGGAATTGAACTCAGGACCTCTGGAAGAGCAATCAGTGCTCTTAACCTCTGAGCCATCTCTCCAGCCCGCAATTTTTATTACAATAGTTCTGTAGTACAACTTGAAATCTGGGATGGTGATACTTCCCACAGTTCTTTTATCACTGGGGATTGTTTTAGCTACCTTGGATTTTTTGTGTTTTCATATAAAGCTTAAACTTTTTTTCAATTTCTGTGCAGAATTGCACTGGAATTTTGATGGGGATTGCATTCAGCCTGAACTGCTTTTGGTAGGATGTCTGTTTTCACTGTATTAACCCTGCTTATCCATGAGCACGGCAGATCTTTCGATCTTCTGATATCTTCTTCAACTTCCTCCTTCAATTCTTCAGGTTTTTATTATACAAGTCCTTCATTTTCTTGGTTAGACTTATCCCAAGGGGGAAATAGCTTATTGTAAGATAGTGCTGTTTTGCTGACTTCTCTCGCAGTCTGTTGTTTGTGTATGGGGATACTACTGATTGTTTGCATACAGAGACTACTGATTGTACATAGGAAGAGATTACTGAGTTTTGTTTGTTAATTTTGTACCCTCCCACTTTTCTGAGTGTGCTATTGCTGTACAAGTTTCCTGGCAGAGTTTTTAGGGTCTTCTATGTACAAGCCATATAATCGACAAATAAAGACTTTTTTGCTTCTTCCTTTTCCATTTGTATCCTTTTGATCTCCTCCAGTTGTCTTATTGCTCTAGTTAAGGTCTGCGTACTATAATGAATAGGTATGGAGAGAACAAACACCTTGTCTTGTTCCTGATCTCAATGGAACTGTGTTCCATTTGTTTCTCTCTATTTAGGTTAATATTGACTGTAGGCTTGCTGTCAACCACCTTTATTAGGTTGAGGTATGTCCCTAGTTTCTCCAGGACTTTTATTATGAAGGAATATTGGATTTTGTCACAGGCTTTTTCTGAATTTAATGAGATGATCATGTGCGTTTTTTTCTTTCAGTCTGTTTATGTGATAAATCATATTTATCTATTTTTGTATGTCGAACCAACCCTACATCTCTAGCAGAAAGCCAACTTAGCCATGGTGGATGGACTTTTTGATGTGTTCTTGGATTATGTGTGGGTGTTTTGCCTGTATTTAGGTCTGTGCACCAGTGTATGACATGCCCAGGAGACCAGAGTGGGGAGCCAGATACCCCTGAGACTGGAATTAGAGACAGTTATGAACCACATGTGGGTGCTGGGAATCAAACTCATGCCCTATGGTTCTTAGAGAAGGTACATGCTCTACTTGGAAGATGTGTTACTACTGTATCTCCTTATCCCTTCTTCATTCTATTCATGTCTCTCACCCACATGCCACTGGCTCATCAGTCTATGTTGTCTGCTGTTGTTCTTCTTCCATGGAGAATTCCTGCATCTTTGCCCCACCCCCACCTCATCCCCAGCTGGAATGTAACAAATGTATTGGTCCATATCCAGCTACTACTGGCCATTCATCAAGGCCCTGGTCTTTACATTCAGTTTTCAGCCAGGTTTTCTAACTAGAGTGCAAGTAAATGAACACTGTGCTCCAGACTGAATGGTACAGTGGCTCCACCTGAGTGCAGACAGACCCTGAGAGGGACCATGCAAGTACCTACCTTGGCTCTGCAAGCCAGCCTCTCCACCCAGACTTTTATTTCCTCCCCCTCAGTGCCCATGTCTTAAACAAAAGACAAGTCAACAGACACCTGGAAGGAAATGCTAAACCATTTATTATAGTCAGATTGGCAGTTGAGGAAGCAAGACCTTTGGGCTCCTGAAAGCCCTTCTGTAACAGTGTAATCAAGAGGAAAGAGGGTGGGAAGAAAAGGGGCCCAGTAGCAAAGTGCTCACCCAGTATGCATGAATTGGGTTCCAAACCCAACACAGTAAAAAAGAAAGAGGGCTGGAGAAACGGACAGTGTGATTAGCAACCACATTCTCCACCTGCTCGGCCCTCCTATGTCCTGCACTCTCTCAAGAAAAGCGACCTGCCCTCTTTTTCTACATGGTCTCTACCTGTTTTTAGGCTGGGCCCCAGGCCCAGTCCATGAGCACAAAGGAATTCCGGGTTCCAGGAACATGCTCAGGACAGAGCAGCAGCTACCTGCCTGCCTGCCTGAGAAGCCAGGCCTAGGTCAGCCGCTGTCACGGTGACTCCTCTGAGCTCGGGTTCTGCAGGAAATAATGGAGTTGTCCTGTCCTCAACTCAGGACAAGCAGCTGAGGACTCCAGACAGTGGGAATGTCACCAGCAGTTCTTCACCTCGACTTTAGAATTAGGCGGGTTTTCTCATCTCCAATGAAGAGCCTAAAAATAAATCGCCCTGTGAGGTCTCCATTCCCCTGGTAGAAAGACCCAGCTTTCCATTACAAATCTCCAAGCCTAGAACTTTCTAGACAGGTGGCTTCCTGAGCTCAGTCCTCCCAGGCAGTGGGGACAGTTTCCTCTCTGGTCCCACACATACCTTATCCAGAAGGTGTATAGTGTGGCCATTCAGAAATCAGCAACAGAGTGATTAGTGGTGTTTTACTCCAGGCTCTAGGCATTGCCTGAAGCCTCTAGACCGCAGTGAGCAATGAAGGCTACACATCCAGCCCAGACTCAACCCTCCCAGACACAGCCAAGGGAAGATGGGGAGGGTCTGGAAGGAGTTAGTGCCCCAAGAAGAAAGAATATGGTCTAAATATATTGTACAAAAAAAAAATTTAGATAAGCCGGGCACGCCCTTAATCCCAGCACTTGGGAGGCAGAGGCAGGTGGATTTCTAAGTTCGAGGCTAGCCTGATCTATAGAGTGAGTTCCAGGACAGCCAGAGCTACACAGAGAAACCCTGTCTCGAAAAAAAAATTTAGATAAAAAATATTTTTAAAGTCAATCTAAACATGAAGCCCACCCAGAGGAATATCCCAAGTCCTTAGAAACACATTTGAGTACTACTTGGAGCCAGTGCCACCCGTGAACACTTCAATCCTAAGAGCCAGTTAGTCTCCCTTGTAAAGTGGATTTCTGTCACTTGGAACCAAAGGCCCTAGGCAGAGGCAGCATAGATCCCTGTGAAGATTCCCATTCTCCTCCAAGTCCAAGTGAGTACCAATGTAGGAAGTGTAGACTCCCTGTGACCTCCTACCTAATGAGCAGTCCTACAAAGAGGCCAGCCAGGAGGGGGCCCAGCCAGTAGATCCAATGGAAGTCCCAGTAGCCGGCCACGACAGCAGGTCCAAAGGCGCGAGCAGGGTTCATGCAGGCTCCAGAGATCCCACCACTGCAGACACATAAGTACCCAGGTCACCAGCATCTCAGAAGGTCCTACCTCAAATCCACACCCTTAATCGGACCTACAGCCAGCCCCAAGCAGACATCCTCTCTAAAAGCCCATACCAGGGCTCCTGGGTAGATCTAGAGGCTGTAAAGGAGCCTTAGCTCTAGGCTGACGAAGGATGATTGCTACACAACCATCATGTTGGCCCCTCCCCCCCCACTCTTCTAGAACAAATGGTCAGCAAAAGCACCTGCTTAGTCACGATAGGAGGGGAAAGTGGAACGCATTCCTTTCCAAAGTCTATAAAGCGAAGTCCAAGGAACGCCACCCATTTTAGAGTCCAGTTGACCTACATTCAAAGTCCAGTCCTGGCAGTTCTACTCTGTGACCTTTGTCTAACCTCTCTGCATATCCACTGAGATGAAAGTGTTCATCCCATAGGCTGTAGCCAGGAACAAATGACAAAATGTGCCAAAATGTCGTGATGGTTACTATAGTGTGTCTGGCCCACTGAGGCCCTCATGCCACAGACCTCCAGAGGGGATCTGTTTCCCAGGCATGCCAAAGGAGGCATGTCCCCTGGGACCACCATAGGGAGCTTTTTTCCAGGGCACAACTCAAGCTCTGGGTTCTGTCTCCAGACCAGTGCCTTTAGGCTGATCCTATAGCCTTCAGTGGGTTCTGTGTCCAGAAACCCGTCCAGATGGGGGAGCACACTTGTACGTGAAGCAAGTGCCACTAGGGGGCAGCAAAGCACCACTACTTCTAAGCTGCCACATTCCCAGACAATTCAAGGTGACAAAGAGTCCTGAGCCCTGAGGAAGGTTTGGTTCTGTGTCCAAACGGAAAGAAGGAACTGAAGGGAAAGAGGAAGTGACCTCTTACATTCCAGAGATGTGGGTGATTGTCCCAGATTTGTCACTTTAGACTCTCAATGACCCTAAGTCATTTCTTGCCTTGAACCAGTTTGACTACCTGTACAAGGAAGAAATAGTTCCTTTGTCTCCTTAATGCCATTCCAAAACTAACAAAAGCTCAAAATAAAAGAGACCAGAAGTACAGATAATTTTTTGAAAGACAGATGCAACAGCCCAAGGGAATGCTTTATTTCTACTACAGAAATTAGAAATTTTCATCCAGACTCTTGACTTAGCCCTAAATGAAGAAGGGTGACCATATTCTCACACAGCCAAAAATCACCTAGCACTGCCTGATACCACCTAACCACCATTGCCTGTTGCCTGCCCAAAGCCAACCCACTATCTCCATTTGCCACAGAGCAGGGCCATCACACTTCTGAGGGATACTTACCCTGCCAGGATATCCACAATGACAGAGAAGCCAATGGAGAATGGGGCCAGGGGACCCATCGTCTTCTCATTGACAGCACCCATACACACGGCCAATACCAACAGAATTGTCAGAATGATCTCTACCCCCAAGGCTTCCGTCACTTGCTCCTGCTCCTGGACTATCGCAAAGGCTGCCCCAGATGCATTCCAGAACCTTTCCTCTGGACTCACCACCTGTGGAAAAAAAAGCCGCTCAGCCTAGGAAAGAGAAACTGGGAGCTGGACACAGGTCTGTGCTCCGTCCCATCTGCAGTTGGACATATCCGTGTCCATTTCCCAGTTTCTCCCCTTTTCACATGTGACCAAAGAAACTACAAGACTTCCTGGGCCTTGCTTTGCATACCTGAAAACTGAGGCTAATGGACACTGGGCCCTATGCTGCTTAAATAACCCTTGCTGAGAAAAAGAGTACACAACTAGCTTGCCTCAAGCTCTAGAAGGTGTCTAGAAGACACTGCAGGACCTGCAGGCCTTGAGGAAACAGAATGAGGGGTTGAAACTGAGTCAGCCTCAGGGGAGCAGCACTGGTGGGAGTCCGAAGAGGGGGAGAAGGAAAGAATAGAAAGGAGAGGGAGCAAGGAGGGATGGAGAGAAGGAGCCCGTGGAATTCTGTGTAGAGCTATGAAATCTTTGGCCCAGCACGGGGATGAAGCTCTGTGGTAGAACATTTCTCTGACATGCTGAAGTCCCTTGGTTCCATCACCAGTGCTGGTGGAAGGGGAACCACAGCTAAGAAGAACTTGCTTTTTTTTTAAAACAGATGTTTTATTTATTTATATATATATGAGTGGTTTGTGTTCATGTATGCATCATGTGCATGCCTAGTAACCACAGAGGCCAGAAAAGAGTGTTCGATCCCTCAGATTGGAGTTACAGATGGTTGTGAGCTGCCATGTGGGTGCTGGGAATTGAACCCAGGTCCTCTGGAGGAGCAGCCAGTGCTTTTACCTGCTGGGGCATCTCCTTGGCCTGGGAACTAGCCTTTTTGATTGATGGAAAGGTTTTAAAGATTTCAAGCATGGAGTATCAACTCAAAAGCAAGAGAAGGGGAAGGGGACTCCATCAGTGCCAAGCCACCAGGCCAATCCCAGCAGGGGTCACCCACCTTAGCCAAAGCTGCCCCTATCAGCCCCCCAAACAGCTGGGAGATCCAATAGGGAATTAACAGCATGGTCTTGAGGCCTCCGATCACTGTGACTGCCAGCGACACAGCAGGGTTGAAGTGTCCACCGCTACAACCAAGAAGAGAGGAAGCTGTGAGGCCACGGTCCAAGGCCCACCACAGGGATGTCACTTGAGAATATGTATTCCAATCTGTACCCCAAGCTGAGCCTGCAGGCTGGAGTCAGCCCAGTCATAAGCAGAAATGTAATAAATTACTCCCATTTCTCCTTGAAGAGTTTTGTGTTGGGCTGAGAGGCACAGAGGAAGCTGGGGATAGGTGGAACAGGCCCTAAACCCAGGCCCTAGGTAGCCTTAGAGACAAACACAAAAGGAGAACATCCATGGTTTACGCTGACTCCTCAGAGCTTGCCCTGGCCTTCAGAAATGTGGCCAAAGTGCTGTACCTCCAGTCCACACAGCAGACTGCAAAACCAAGATGTTGGTGCGTGTTCAGCGGGCATCTCTGCCTGCTAGTCACGCTCTGGGTTTCACTGAAGCCCAGATGTTGCCCTCTTCTACATCACACAACTAAACACAAGCTCAGAGGCTCGCTTTGGTCACCAGTCAGGAAGCCAGCAGGCCTACCTAGATAGAAGGTCATGTGCCTTTCACCCTACTCTCGGCCCCCCTTGGCCATTTAAAGAGATAATAAAATGTCCATTGTTTCTTTCCAGAGAACAGTAAGTCACTGTCCTCACTCAGATCTGATTTTAAGTGAGATAGAGAATATAGCCTATCCCAGTTCCCCGAGTCAGATGCCCCAAGTGAGATATCCACCATTACAGTTGGCTCTTCTAGGAAACAGCCCACCTCCCCATTCTACTGAGCTCCTACCCAGATAAAAACCAAGGAAGGATCATTTTTCTGCCTCTAAAAAAAAAAAACAAACAAAACCTCTTTTCAGGATGAAGCCCCAGCGCTTTCTGTGTACCACAGTGGATAAACAAACCCGGGGCTTTGCTTTGTCTAATTCACTTCCAAAGAGTAACAGCAACAGTAGTGAGTACTGAGAGTATTGAGCACCCCAAGATCCCATCTCCCCGAGACACTCAGCTTTGGGCATTATAGTCAGATAGCTTGACTTTGACTTCTGGCTCCACCACCTTTTAGCAAAAGTCCATATCAGTGATGTGGACTTTTCTCTTTTGCAAATATAAAACGGGAAATAACAGAACCTATTTCTTAAGTTTG
Source organism: Uromys caudimaculatus (assembly GCA_028551405.1). NCBI lineage: Eukaryota > Metazoa > Chordata > Mammalia > Rodentia > Muridae > Uromys > Uromys caudimaculatus. Next base: position 73,634,002 of record CM052703.1, read on the forward strand.
TTACTAAAGTAGAGTATCTGGAGAGTGCTCAGTGTAGAGCAGAGGCATAGCTAGCAATGGGTGTATGTTGGCTCGAAAACTAACTTTAAAATATAGTAACAGTATGATTCCTATTTATAGACTTCACAGGCTGCAGAGCTGGATGACCCCACCCTCACATTTGTAAGACCATAAGTGGGTGCCCAGGAGTTCCCCAGATTGGCACTAGGCTGAGATCTGAGCTCACCTGATGTTCCCCAAGGTAGCAATGATGAGCCCCAAGGCCAGCCCATGAGCCAGGGCAGGCTGCAGAAGCCCAGTATCCGGACTGTTCTCAATGACCGATAGACACCCGATGAAGATGAAGAGAGCGGAGCCCAAAAGTTCCACCACACACGGTTGTATGTAACGCTCATACCAGGACACACGGAATCTGCCAGCCATGCTGGTCTCCTTCACCCTGACCTCACTTAGGTCCATATTACACATCGGTGTCTGCCGTAGGGAAAAAGACAGGAAACACGGGTGGCAGAGTCCCCCAAACAGAAGCCCCCATCCCCAGCCTTGAACACATCCTTAGTGCCCTTGCCCAGGCAACAAACTCACCTCCCCAGACATCTGCTCCAGAGGGTCCGAGTCAAAGCTACCAGGAGCTGGACCGGCTGCCCTAGATTGTGCTCACTTATCTCCAGGACACAGACTGGTCCGCTAGACTCTGTGCTTTTAAAGGACTGGGGACAATGACCAAAGGTGTCCAGAAAGCAATAAAGTCTGGGTGGGAGGTGACCCAGAAGAGTAAACTTTTTTTTTCTAATCTCAACAGGGCAAGGGCCACGTGGGATCAATGATTGCTGGGCTTAGTGCCAGTGACAGGAAAGGCGTGGTCTGCTTGCATCACATGCAAAGCATACGCCAGGCCCCTCCGTAGTGCCTCATCTCTCCAGGGTCCAAAGGTGGCCAGCATGGGTGCCCAGGCATGAGGAGGGTCCCAGCAAGAGAGACTGCAAACTCAGTAACAGCCAGCTCCTCACCATTGTCCTTCCATAATCCTCGTGGGCCTCCTTCCCACCTAGGACCTCTTCTACACGCACCCTGATCACCAGACCCAGCGAGTGTGTGAGCGGATGCTGGATGCTGGCTGCCGGCTGCCGGCTGCCTGAGACAGTAGCGACAATATGGAAGTGTTGTGTATGGTAAAGCTGGTGGACTTTGGAAACCTGGAGTTGAGTAGGACCTCAAAGCCAGGGAACCACCAGTGAGATGTACCCCTCCACTCACACTACCTGTACTGACACCCCAGCTCAGCTTATACAAGCCAGGAGCTAACCACGCAACTGAGGGCAACTGAGCTCGCTTCACTTTCTCTGTTTCATCTGCAAATGACAGTGACTGAGCTAATTTCATGTCATCCTTACAAGGAAGGCTTCAGTAAGTGAAGAAATGAAAAGGGCTCAAGGTAGCTGCAGATACAGTACAAAAGCGCCAGAGTCCACTAACTCAGAATATACCTGTAAGCCACTTATAACCTGCAATCGGCCAGGCCCTGCTCCTGAGATCTCCAACTGCTATAGCCACCACTCAGGTGACCCAGCTCCACCCTACGGAGTAAAAAGCCCAAGATCAGGATGTGAAGTCCCACTAATCCCCACCCTGGAAAGTTCTACTCTGGAAAGTTCAGGCCCCCCGCCCCCCAAGCCCAACATAAACCCTGTCTTCTGCTCAGTTCTCTGCCGCTTTTTGTCTGAGAAGAAGCAGCCACCCTCCTGGGTTTTCCCCTCCCAATAAATCTCTCGTATGAAACTTGTTATGCAGCATGGCTTTGTGGTATTCCTTGGCTCCCGACTGCTAGGAACCCTTTCCCTTCAGAGCTGTAACACTTGCGGTGGGGAAACTCTCCTCTCTGAGCTATACCACTTCCTCTCAGACCTGTAATACCCATATAGACACCCATGGGCAAGAGTACATATGTACTAATGTCTAGTAACCTTAGAATGCACACTTGGGTGTTACAGTGCAGTCGTATGTGCCAGCAGCTGGCTAAGAGCCTTGTATCCATCGCCTCACGTTCGTGTGGAGAGCACTCCATGAGGTGTGTACTGTCTTTACAGCATGCCACAGAAGAGAAAGCACTTTTTCATGATGACAACGCCTAAGATCATAACAACAGTGAAATGTCACAAAAGGTCAATGTAATTTGACTTATATAAGGTACCCGGACAGTCAGGTTTATAAATACAAAAGGAAGGATGGGGGTCAGATTGGGGCTCAGTTGGTAGGGTGCATGTTTCACACACTGAACCCTGAGTTCGATTCTCTCCTTAGCACCACACAGAACCTGACATCGTGATGCCCGCCTATAATCCCAGCAGGTGGGGGGTGAGTACAGGAGGGGGCAAGGTCATCCTTAGCTTCACAGAAAGTTTGATGCTAGCCTGGATAGACAAGATCATGTCTTTTTAAAAAAAAAAAAAAAAAAAAAGTGGGAAGGGGTGTGTGTGTGTGTGTGTGTGTGTGTGTGTGTGTGTGTGCAGCAAGATGACCTAGTAGGTAAAAGCAGTTTTCCCCAAGCTTGATAACTGAATTTGAACTCTAGGACTTACCTATATGGTAGAAGGGGAAAACCAACCTCTGCAAGCTGTCCTCTGACCTCCAGACACACTCTAAATAAATAAATAAATAAATAAATAAATAAATAATAAATAAATAAATAAGTTTGTTTGTTTGTTTGTTTGTTTGTTTGTTTAATTAGTGGTTTCCAGAACCTTGTGGAGATGAAAACATTCTAGAGATGAATGGTATAGGTAGTAACCAACAGCTGAGGATATTAAACACCGCTAAGCTGTACACTTACAATCGTTAAAGTGGTCAGTTTTCTGTTACACACACTGCCACTATTGGAACAAAAGACTCTATAAGCTCAGCTATACTCCATTAGCTTTCAAGAGACTATCAGAAGGACAGGAGAGACTGAGAGAGATAAGGAAGGGGGACAGAGGGAGAAAGGGAGGGAGGGAAGGAGGGAGGGAGGTAGGGAGGGAGGGAGGGAGGGAGGGAGGGAAATACAATGTCCTTTCTTCTTTGTCTCACAAATATTTAAATAGCTGCTGTGAGTTCATCACTATTGCCACCGTTGAGGTTTGGGATTCTGCGAGGCTGAGAGCCCTGGTCTGACTGTGTATAATGGAGACGGAGGACTAATATTAAAGGCTTGGAGTTTAACGATCATTCCTAGCTCTTACCAAGAGGGCACAGCATATGCATCTAGTCCCACCATCACACAGAATCTCCTCCCAACAGCCCTGAGATTAGTCCTGTTAGTCACTGTCCTTCCTTTCCGATGATTAAAGGAGACACAAAGAGACTGAAGACCTTGAGCACACTGGTAAAGATTAAAAGTATCCACTCCAGGACAGAGGTAGGTACACCCAGACAATTGACTGCCTTGTAAACCAGGGCAGGGACGCAGGCCTCCTCTACCCATCTTTGTACGGCCAAAGGTTTAGGCCCTGCGTTTACACTATTTATCCTCCATCCTGTGTCCTGCCTCCTTCTACCCCAGCATCACCGTGCACAGTGTGCTTCTTCGGTCCCTGTGAGCGCAAGATAAGACAGTCACCACACATCCTCCCAACAGAGCTTCCAGAACAATGCTCTCTGTTGCTGCCCAGATCAGCACCACTTCCTGTTTTACTGAAACTTGAGTTTGAAACCCCAGAATTCACATAAAACCGGAGGTGGTCCAGCGAGTCATAATTCCAGAGTTCCTACTGCACAGAGATGCAGAGGCAGGACCAGAGGCAGAGGCAAGGGAAGGGAATCCCCGGATACTAGTGGGCTGGTTAGCCTAGTATGTACAGCATCCAGTAAGCAAAGACTCTGTCTCAAAAGAACAAAGTGGAAGATGAGAATAACACACAAGGCTGTCCACATGAAAGCGCTCTCTCTCCCTCTCTCTCTCTCTCTCTCTCTCTCACACACACACACACACACACCTGTACATATGCATAGATAGATAGACAGACAGACAGATAGACAGACAGATAAATAGATAGATGATAGATAGTAGGAGAGAGAGAGAGAGAGAGAGAGAGAGAGAGAGAGAGAGAGAGAGATACGATAAAGCCACTATTTACTATACAGTTACCATTAGGCCTGTCTCCATTGAGCGCCTCAGCCTCCCTCTCAGTCAGCATGGACAAGACCCTGTTTCCCCATTTCCCAGGCTCTCAGCTAATAACACTGAATAACACTGCAGTAACTCCTCCTGAAGTCTTCTTGCCTACCTTGTGTTCACCATTCCTTTCCCACTGGAAGCCAGTACAGCATAGTTTAGTACTTAGGTCTGCATTTTGGGAGCAGAACACTCTGTTCTTCACCTGATGCCAGTATGGCTCCAGTTTCCTCTTTTAACAGATGGAAGGGGCCCACTCCATAGACCTGTTGAATGAACAGACTACGGTAAGGCCCAACAAATAGTAGCCATTACAGTGGTCTCTAGGCGAGTAGGTTAAGTGCCATTACAAATGTGTCCCCCAACACTTCAATGCCATAACATAATAAAAATGGGTTCATTGCTCACAGAACTGTCCGTGCAGCATTTTCCACTAAGAGATCACTGGGGGTACCAGGATATATCCATCTTTGAGCTCCCCGTGTTATAGCCCTTGGGTATCTTCCAGCAAATGAAGAGACTATAAAGGGTTCTGTAAGAAGTTGCTGTGGACTGGGCCTGGAAACAAGGCTCTCTTCCAGGCATTCTTGATGGGCTAGAAATTGGTTAAACGACTTCACCTGACTGCAGAAGAATTTGAGAAACACAGTCCAGCTATGAGCACAGGAAGACAAAGACAGGCAGTGTATGAGCACCAGGTGATTCATACCGCAGGATGGTTGCTCTCTGCGTGGACAATTCAATTGACAATATTTCCATAAGGGATCGACTTAAAGGAGGAGGGGCCTATCTGAGCTTACAGTCTGAGAACGCCATCTGTCTTGGTGCAGAAGGCATTGCTGCAGATTGTTAGTGGCTGGTCACATTGCCTCTGCAATCAAGGAGCAGAGAACAGGTCAGAAGTGGGGCCAGAGGCTCAAGTCTCAAGAGGCCACCTCCCGTAGATTCCACAGCCTTCCAAAACAGCCCCACCATCTGGGGACCAAGTGTTCAAACACAGGAGAGCATTAGAGGCATTTCACTTTCAAACTGATTCACCTCGCATCACAGGGGTCCACAGAGCTGAGCAGACCTATACTCTCAAGCCTGTCTCTGACATTTTACTTGGACTCCTCAGATCCACTTCAACTTCTTCAAATACCAAACTAGATCCTCCCTGACTCCTGGGCCCACTAGCTGTTAGTCCTCGAGACGTGCCCCTCCCCCACTCAGGGCAAGCTTGGATCCCACAGCTCCAAAACAAGTGCTAAGTCTCTAATCAATCAGCATGTTTTCCCCCTGAGAACTTCCAAGGGTCTGAACAATCCAAGCACCAGTGTGCTTTCTCAGATCACAAAGATCCGACTAGGCCAGGATGAGAGAATGCTCCTAATGGCGTCACAGCTTTCCCACCCCTAGCTGATAGGCCCAGAGACTTTGTTTTATTCCTGTTTGGATGCTGATACCTTAAGATGTCCCTGTAGCCTACTATCAGCTCCTGATGGAGTTCAAAGGCAGTTTCCCCTTTTTGCATGGATAACTCTTCTGCTCACACAAGAATGTGGTGTTGGCACTATGGGCATTCATCTAGAGACTATAAGCTGCAATTTCCCAGAGGCAGATTATGATACCAGATCAAACCCTGAATATTAACTCCAGACTTAGTAAATGACCCTGTAGTAGACAGATTGTGTGCCAGCTCTTGTGGCCAGTCTGTGGCTGGGAGCTCTTACAAGTTCACAAAAAAGCTGTGAACATTTTAAGTTTCCAAAGAAGGCACAGTGATGCCCAGAGTCTCTCAGAAACCATTGCAAGACAGGCTCAGGACAGCTCCAGCTCAGTAGCTTGCTACTCCACCTTCCCTTTTAATGGCAATGGATCTTATGTCTTCATGAAGTTGATTTTACAGCAGTCGCCATGATAAAAATCCAAATATCCGGGGCTGGAGAAATGGCTTGGTGGCTCACTTCTTCCTGTAATCCAGCAGGAGGCCAGAGATGGGGACCCCACTCCCTCCTCTGGCATCCACCCCCACATATACATTGCATACACTCATATGACACATACACATGCCTAGGTAAATAATAAAAATAAGAGTTAAAACATGTATGTTTTAAGAAGTGAGAATAGCAGTGCCCAATCTGATTACAGTCTGAGAAACTAGCTGGTCAGTGTTTGAGCACACCTTTAGTCTCAGCACTTGGGAAGCAGAGGCAGGAGGATCTCTGTGAGTTCAAGACCATCCTGATCTATAGTACGGTCTATATATAGAGTTCCAAGATAGCCAAGACTACATATATAGTGAGACCCTGTCTTAAATAAATAAGTAAAAATAATCTTGTGTACTGTGAAGATGGTCAGTGGATTAAGCCCTTCCACACAAGCAAGAGGACTCTAGAAATTTGGGTCCCCAGAACACAAGTGTCCCACACATGTGGGTGGCTTGCCTATAACACTTGGGAGGCAGAGACAGAAGGGTCGCTGGGCAAGCCACCCAGTCACACTAGTCCCACAGGTGAGCTCTGTTCATCGAGAGACCCATCATGCCTTAATGAAGTGGAGGATGGTCAAGAAAAACCCAGAGTATCAGTCTCTGGCCTGCACATGTATCTACACACGCACACACCCACACACAGGTATGCCACACACATGCATATATAGCACACACATGCACATGCAAAAAATGCTATTTTAGAACACAAATTAATTTCTTAGTCATAGTTATATAATAAAAAATAAGCTATGAGTGGGAATATTTTCAATATGATTATATATATATATATGTAGAAATTATATGTTTAACTTTTCAATATATGTTTAGTTTTTCAATATACATGCATTTTTCCCTAAATGGCAAGATTTTTGGAGCCAGCTATTCAATGAGTAGAGCTATTAGATAATCTTTGAGGCTAGGCACTGAGTGAACCATGAAAGTTGAGAGGCGTCTTTAGTAATCATGTGTGTCTTTCTAGCTATGGGCCCCTGGGAAAGAAGATTCCCTATGGAAGCCCCAAGCCCTACACTGGAAATACAGTCTGTTCTTGAAGCAGCACTCCATTTACAGTGTGACACATGCTAGTTTCAGGCCTGTGCTAACCTACATATTTCGTGGAAAATTCCAGAAACTAAAGTGTTCTAAATCCCAGGCTGCATCTCTATGGGAACAGCTCTGTGACTGTCCAGCCTGTGTGGTAGCTTGGAGCCTGGGGCAACCTGACTGCAGGAAATGAATCTTCTTTTCAGCGTCAAATTTCAGAACATGTTTGAACCTGAGCAACCCCCTTTCTCATAGATGCCACCAGGACCCATGTCACCATAACCTACGTTTATCTGAGACATCGATGACTAGACATGTTGGCTATTTCACAACTTCTTTCAGTCAGGAATCTGCTGGACATTCAGCAGGTCACTAAGACATAGCAACAATGGGCCATTTTCCTATCACCTTCTTCATCTTTCCAACAATAGTAAACAATAAAAATGGCAGCCATTTGCTGAGGACCTAATCTGAGTACCACTTGTCTTACATTATATGTGTGATTATGAAGCTCCATTTCTCTTTTTTCACTCTTCTTTTTTCTGTGTCCTGCTATCCAAGTCAGATAATGTCTACAAAGAGAGAACTCAGGGCTCGAGGTAATAGCTCAGGGTTGAAAGCATGCCAAGGTTCAGTCATTCACACAGGAAAAAAAGAAAAGGAAAAGAGAAATCAAAGGGTCAACAAACGTAAAGATGCAATATTTTCATGGGGAAAAATCAAAATAAAACAATATAAATAATCTTTTCCATGTTAGATGGGTAGACTCTAGCAAGCACCAACCAATACTGAAACTGGGAAAATGGGCATAGGCAGACTTTGAAACACAACCTTGCAATATTTACTATATGCATATACATATGAACAGGCCCAACAAATGCCAGATTTGGAAAGCTACAGAAATAAGACCCCCACGAGCTGGGGTAACAGCTAGTGGCTAAGCACTTAACCTCCCAAGTATGAGGGTCACAGTTCAGATCTCCAGAACCCTTATACATGCTGGCAACAGCAGCCTGCCTGCAATTCCAGTGCTCAGAAGACAGGGGTGAGGGCATCCCTGGAGTAAGCTGACCAACAGGATGGGTGTGTTGCCCTGCCCTGGCTCACCGAGAGACCCTGCCTCAGTGAGTATGTGGGCGAGCGACTGAGGAAGGCCCCTAGTGTGAAGCTAGGATCTCCACATTTGCCTGCAAACACACGCACCCACATCCGTTGGAGCACACAAACATACACATACATTTATGCGTGCAACCGAAACCTCCTGTATGTACGAGGACATTCACTTGGACAGTGATGACATTGTTACTTGTGTATTCTATGTTCATAGAAAAATACAGGGCACACCTGGGGTGTGACGATTCTGAAAACAGTTGGATAGAGAGCATGGCGATCTACTCCAGAAACCTGACTACTGTCGGTCCCTCAATACCCACTCACCCTTTGAGTCTTTAGACAGACTGTTTCTTCCACCAACATTGCTCCCTAGCTCTGGAAATAAGCCTGTTCATTCTCCAAGTCTCAAGTAGGCTTAATAAACATTAACAGCTTTATTGAGACTTCATGAGATACTGCATGTACCTATGATAATGTTTTGCTGAGAGAAGCATGAGGAGAGGTGTGGACCCTGCATCTGTTGGCTAATGAGCAAATAAATAGCAAAAAGACGAAAAAGAAGGTAGACACAATAAAATACACCCCCAAATGCTGTAGGATTCAGCAATGAGCAGAACCGGCCGTCCTGTTAGCTTTGGGAGGTCACCAGGCTAAAAAGCACATAGAAACTGTCACCGTGGATGCTGCCCTGGGCGTGCTCAGTGTGTGATAACTGACGATGCCGAGGCAGCAGGGTTCCTGTGTGTTTTGCACTTTAGTAAAAAGTTAAAAATAAACCAAATCTGAATTTAGATAAATATTGTTTCTATTTTGGCCATGTTGTTCTGGACATAAAGAGGGAATCCAGAGGTGAATTTATATCCCTAAAGAATACAATACAGAATTCAGCCTTGAAGCCATTGAGGGCAATATTTTATCACTGTAAATAAGGAGATATGCCCAGTGAAAAACCATCTTTTAAGATCAGAAACCTTAAGCCAGGTGTGGTGGCTCATGCCTGCAATTCCAATAGTCAAGTTTCATCCTGGTATATAGTGTCTGTTCCCCACATCCCCCTCCCCCAAAGGAGTCCAAAACCAGAAACCTTTGCTATGCTCTGTTATTGCAGCCATCAGACTGTTATCAATAGTAATGCCAGTCAGGAGCCCCAGTCCAGGCTGGGCACTGAGTAGTTGGCAAGCACCAACCTATTTACTCTTCATGCTTGTCCTGTGAGGTAAGCCAAAGTTCAAAGACTGCAACTCACTAAAGATCAGATGCAAGCTCCAGGTCCCAGCAGTTTTGCCACCCCTAAACATTTTGTTTTACTCATAGAAGGTCTCACTCTGCAGCTCCTGGCTGGCCTTGAACTCATGACTTTCCTGCCTCAGTCTCCTAAATGCTAGGATTACAAGTATGAGCCACTCTGTCAGCTTTTAAATTTATTTTGTTCTCTTCCTTCTTCAAAATCTCCAAGTTCTGCAGAAAACAGATGTGATGGGGAAAATCCACTTTTTCTCAAAAGCACCACCTAATATTTTATCCCAGTAAGAGAAGAAAAGGTTAATTAGTGAGCTAAGGGATAAGAAAAGATAACAAACAGAAAAGAAAATGATGTTTTAAAGCTTTTTTTTCCCAAAGAGTAATTATATTTTTTTAAAATTTTTTCTCTCATATATTATACCCTGACTGCAGGATATCCTCTCCTCCCAGTCCCTCCTGACACCCCCACCCCATCCACTCCTCCTCCGCTTCCCTTCAGAAGAGCCCAGATCTCCCAGGGATATCAAGTTGAACTAGGCTCCTCCCCCATAGTATCAAGGCTGGTTGAGGCAGCCCAGTAGGAGGACGAGGATCCCAAGCAGGCAACAGAGTCAGAGATAGCCCACTTCCACCATTAAAGGCCCACAAGAAGACCAAGCTACACAACTACAGCATATATACAGAGGGCCTGGCTCAGGCTCCCTGTGAGCCTCTAGGAACTCAGGTTAGTTGATTCCGTGGGTTTTCTGGTGGTGTCCTTGACTCCTGGGGCTCCTTCAATCCTTCCTCCCCCTCTTCCGCGGGATTCTCCTAACTCCAC
>CM052703.1:73649342-73658657 GCA_028551405.1 Uromys caudimaculatus
GTCCCCCCTTTTCTCTAACATTCTCTCTCCCGCTCCATCTCTGTGATGAGCATTGGTTAAGACCTTCCTTTCATCATAGTATCTTGACTCTGCTTGGGGAAACCGCCCTTCCTCCCCCCCCCCTCAGTTCACATGGATTGAGTGGCACTCCCACCCATTGCCACCAATGCTCAGCTCCCCAAAACTATGTCTTCCCCAACCCTTTGAGGCATAGGACCTTGCTCACTAGACATTCCAGCTCCCAGGCCACACTCACTGGCTCAGAGATTTCTGGTCAGTGGAAAGCCCCCTCTCTCTGTGGCTTGCTGAGAGAGAGGGTGCAGACCAGAAGCCGCTAGAAGGTATCCTCATCTCTGTGGCAGAAGAGCAGAAGAAGGATAGAGCTACTCAGAGGAAGACAGAGCCACGTGTAGAGCAAGACTGGTGGCCCGTATGCACCTTGGGTCTAGCCATCTGTTCTGCTTGGGTCCCTTCCTTAAGTCACTTCAAGCTAGGGGGTTCTTTTGGCAAAAAGAGAAAAAGGAAGAACCATGCTTGCTGCCTCCACTCTTTTTCCAAAGCTACCACTGGCTTTTCAGATTTCGGAATTTCTAGGAGCCCTTGGGCCAGACACATTAGAGGCAAGGAGGTATGCCCCTGGTCTCCTGGACCACCGGCATTGCGCGTAGGTAAAGGGCAGGGCTACAGTTAGTCACCTTCGGCACACCTATCTATCTAGGAAAGAGATGAGTAACTATCTCAGGAGTTTATAGCCAGCACAGTCAACATAAATGGCTGTTTTGTGAGGCATAAGGTGAGAGCAAAAGCCACACTCAGAGAAATTGCCCTGGACTTCATGACACCACCAATGACCTGCCCCCAGGTCAAAGGCCAGACATCCTTCTTTGTCATCCTTTCAGGAATGCTGGCAGTGTGAGGCATTCTCCAGCATCGTTTCAGAGATGCAGATGTCCCCTGTGAGAATTAAGAAACAGCGATGATCCACAAGTCCTTCCAGGGCCTCAGTAACTCAGGACAAGAAAGGAAGAAAGAGTGGAGGGTCTCAGCCAGAAGTCCAATTAGTGCACTCAGGGTGTGGTGGCCTCTGACTGCACAGGCAGTCACTGTAGGTGGGCCAAGGTTTTCCCCACAAGAATGGAAATGAAGAGATTCTGGTTTTCAAGGAGAGCAGGACTCCAGGCAGTAATAAGGAGTGATGGAGCAAAGGGTCAAGGGTCAGCTGAGTAACTGGAGCTGGCTTGTTAAGAGCCAGATGCTGAAAGGAGGTAAAGAGCCACTGTGGATTGGGGTTCAAAGCTAAGCTGGACAAGTCAGGGGGCAATGGCTCAGTCAGTAAAGTGCTTGCAGCCCAGAGCTTGACACCCAGTGCCCCTATTTAAAAAACAAAAGCAAAAACAACACCAAAATAAAGCTGGGCTCAGCCTCTAATCCCAGTGCTAGGGAGGTGGAGATCGGAGGAACCTGGGAACTCACCAGCTAGCTAGTTTAAATCAACAAATTCCAGTTCCCATGAGAGACCCTGCTTCAATAAAGAAGGTGGAGATGCCAGAGAGATGATGGCTCAGTGGCCAAAAGTGTCTGTTGTTCTTGCAAAGGTTTGTTTCTCAGCATGCACATGGCAGCTCACAACCATATGTAACTCCAGTTCCACGGGGTCCCCAACCCTCTCTGACCTCTGTGGGTACCAACATGTACATGGCACACATGCATATACTCGGGCAAAACACTCATAGGTATAAAATGAAAGTAAATCTTAAAAAGGAATAAAATGAAGAGAGACTAAGGAAGACACACTCAACACTGACGTCTGGTCTCACACACACTCAACATGCGCACACAAGATCACACACAGATCACACACATGATCACACACAGATCACAATGATTACCCAAGTGCATGGGGGGGATACCTAGGTGCCAACGGGTGACCTCAAACACAATGGATTATGGCCTCGTTTAATGTACTGTGTTCTCTGCGGGAGGCAGGTTATATAAGTATTAGTTTTATTTGATACAGGACAGAGTCAAGGTTCAAAGAGGTAAAGGACGAACCATGTGGCCAGACCACATACCTGTGAACGGTAGAGCTGGAAATGACCAAGTTGGCCCCCAAAGCCAGTACCTGGTTCCTTTGTCTAACTGATGACACCTTACAAAGGCCATTTTGCAATCTGCTTGCTTCCCTTAGAACTAACTCTTCAGGTTTAGAACTCACACTGCAGACCATTTATTTCCATCAGTACAGTTACACCGGTGGGGGGAGGGGAGGGAAGGAAGGAGAGAGAGAGAGAGAGAGAGAGAGAGAGAGAGAGAGAGAGAGAGAACAATAGTTTTCAATTCCATGATGCCCAGGGGAAACACAAACAACCTTATCAACCTGAATGAAAACAACAGAGAAGATCTTTGGCGTGTAAATGCTATCAGGCAAAGAAGGCATTCCTTGTGTTTCAAGGAATTCTTGATTTAAAGCTAGCATGAATTAGACTCAGTTCCTTGACAGCTGGTAAGTTTTTTAAATGAGTCCTTTTAGACTCAAGAACCTGCGTGGAAATCACTGACTTTGTAGACAGTGGCTAAAGGTACCTACATAGTGGCAGAAAGCAAAGCTGAAACGGAATCTTATTCTTTAATCCACTTTACATCCGATCACAGCCCCTCCCTCCTGTCTTCCCATTCCAACACTTACAAATCTCTCTCCTCATTGAGCCCTCCCGTTCTCATTAAAGCAGGGAAGTCCCCCTTGGGTGCCACCCCATCCTCAAAATAAATGCTAAGTGGGCCAAAGGTCAGCCTGTAAAAGGAAGCATGGCAGCACTAAAATTAAACATGGAGAGCACCCTATAAAGATGGTGGGGAGCTGTGACTGAGCGCAAACGCTCTCGTGACCAGAGTGTGAACACTCTCGTAAAGGAGTCTGTCAGTCCTCAAGAGTCATAAGACAGAACTTGTAAACCAGAAGATTCATCGCCAGAAACAGGGTCGAAAACTGGGGGAAAGTGCTATCCATAAAGGTTCAGCGTTGTGAAGAGATGACATCAAGGAAACATTCTTTATTTAATTAGCATCACAGTGAACACAGGACATAAGAGTTTTAGTGAAAATTGCTTTGTGACATAAAGGCCACTTGGGAGAATTTGAGTATTATTATTATTTTTTGATGCAGTGTTCTCTACTGTATAAAAAGTTCTTACAGGGGCAGTGGTGACGTGTGCCTTTAATCCTAGCTCTCGGGAGGCAGAGGCAGGTGGATTTCTGAGTTCGAGGCCAGCCTGGTCTACAGAGTGAGTTCCAGGACAGCCAGGGCTACACAGAGAAACCCTGTCTCGAAAAAACCAAAAAAAAAAAAAAAAGAAGAATATTAATTTTTAAAAAATCCTATGACATTTCACCTATGTATAAATGAGGGTCATTTTAACCCTCGTTACTGACTCTCAGCCCCCTCCCTGATGAAATGCGTCTTCTTCCCAAAGCCTCCTTCTATTCTCCCACCACCACCACTTCTTATGGAAAACTGATTTTTTTCATACAATATATTCAGACTATGGTTTTACCTCCCTCAAATCCTCCAAGATTCTCCCCACCTTCCCTCCCATTTGAAGTCATACCCTTCCTGTCTCTCCTTAGAAAACAGACAGTCATCTAAAGAATAATAATAAAATAAGATAAAAAGAAACTGGAATAGGACAAAACAAACAAATAAACAGAAAAAAATAGCCAAAAGAAAAACACAAGAAACACACATAGACACAGGAATACACATAGGGATTCCATAAAAACAGAGAACCTGAAGCCATAATATATACACAAAGAACCTGTAAAGTTAAAAGAGGAGGAGGAGGAGGAGCAGCAGCAGCAGAAGGAAGAGAAGAAGGAGGAGGAGGAAAGAAAGGAAGGAAGGAAGGAAGGAAGGAAGGAAGGAAGGAAGGAAGGAAGGAAGGAAGGAAGGAAGGAAGGAAGGAAGGAGACAAAAAGAAAAGGAAAAGGAAAAATAATGTCCTGACAAAACGTTATGAGAACAAAGAACCTCCCAAGATGCCACTGAGTTCATTTTGTGAACTCTTAGGAGTGGTTTACACCTTCAGTGAGACTCCCTTAGAGAAAACATATTTCAGTTTTGAGTGGTTACAAATTGGAAATTGCTTCTGGGTTAGGGCTGGGGACTTTCGTCCACTTCTCTCAGTAGTAAAACCCATCTAGCACAGGCCTGTGCGGGCCTTGAGCATGCTGCTACAGTCTCTGTGAGTTCAAGTGTACGTTGACCCTGCTGTGTTTAAGAGAGCCTATTTCCTTAGTGTGCTCCATGCCCTCTGGCTCTGACACTCTTTCTGCCTCTTCTGTAGTGTTTCCTGAGCCCTGAGGAGAGGGATTTGATGGAGACATCCCATTTACAACTGACTGTTTGACGGTTTCTTGTTCTCTGTACATTGTCTGGCTATGGGTCTCTGTATTTGTTTCTATCTAGTACAGGAGAACATTCTCTGAGGATTGCTGCATGGGACACTAATAATTGGATACAGTGGAGTGTAGTTAGGACTCTTTCTTTTTCTATGTTCTTTTAGAACAGTAGTATTTGGTTTTCCCCTAGGCCTATCTGGTCTCAGGTTCCTGGCCATCAAAGCAGAGTCAGAGATGGTATGGTGGTCTAAGTGAGATGGCCTGCAGAGGCATACATACATACATACATACATATATATACATATATATATATATATATATATATATATATATATGTATATATATATATATATATATGTTTTTCGAGGCAGGGTTTCTCTGTGTAGCCCTGGCTGTCCTGGAACTCACTCTGTAGACCAGGCTGGCCTTGAACTCAGAAATCCACCTGCCTCTGCCTCCCGAGTGCTAGGATTAAAAGTGTGGCCACCACTGCCTGGCTGAGGCTCATATATTTTAATGCTTAATCACCAACTGAGAATTGTTTGAAAGGATTATAAGGATTGGGAGGATTAGGATTGTTAGAGAAAGCGTCACTGGGGGTGAGCTTTGAGGTTTCAAAAGCCCATGCTGGGCCCAGAGTGTCTCTGCCTGTGGATCAGGATGTAAATCTCTTAGCTTTAGGGCCATGCCTGCCTACAGGCCATGATAATGAACTAACCCTCTGAAACTATAAGCAAGGTGACAGTTAAACGCTTTTCTTTACAAGAGTTGCCTTGGTCATGATTTCTCTTCACAGCAACTGAACAGTGACTAAGACAAATGGGTTCCATCTCATGAAGTGGGCCTTAAATCCGATCAGATACTGGCTAGTTACTCAACAAACTTTGTGCCATTAGCACATGCTCCGGGCAGGTCATCATTGTATATCAAAGGTTTGTAGCTGAGTTTGTGTTTACCTTTCTTCTTTGGTGGTGTGCAGAGTACCTTCCAGTACCATGAACACTAACTAGTCAGTGGGAGTGAAGGCTCTAGGTAGATACCAGCTTGTCTTCTACATGTTCAATAAATGTTGGTGTTGTCTTCAGCTATAGGGCCTTATGGTCAGTGTGTAGAGAGTAACCAATAACCTTGGCAATAGTATGGGTTGTTTGGGGGTTTCCATGGGGCCCTTTTGGCCAAAAATTTGATTAGATATAATCCATTCCTGGCACTGGAAGCTTCATTTGGTGATAAAAAATGTCCACTTGGGGCTCCATCTCTCCCACTATTTAGCAATTTCATTTAGCTCGTGTATATATATATATATATTTTAGGAAGTTTCTACTGTATTAGATTTCCACACAAAGGTCAAATGGCCCCTAGTTTTAGCTGTCCCTCCCCAGATCCCACCACTTACTCTTCTCCATATTTGTTCCTCCCATTCCTGCCCCTTCACCTTATCCATCCATAACTATTCTGTGTACCCGTTCATTACAGAGATCCATCCTGTAGGCATAATATTTTTTGTGCATTATATAAAAGTCATCCTTGTGTTATTCAAATGCTGATTTCTCCGCCCTCATATCTTTTAAAAAAATTTTTATTGGATATTTTCTTTATTTACATTTCAAATGTTAGCCCCTTTCCTGGTTTCCCCTCCCAGAAACCCCCTATCCTATCCTCCCTCCCCCTGCTTCTATGAGGGTGTTCCCCCACCCACCCACCCATTCCTGCCTCCCCGCCCTCTATTCCCCTACACTGGAGCACCTATTGAGCCTTCATAGGACCAAGGACCTCTCCTCCCATTGATGCCTGACAAGGCCATCCTCTGCTATATATGCAGCTGGAACCATGTATATACTCTTTGGTTGGTTCTGCCCTCATATCTTGTTTCAATCCAGATAGGGTATTAAAATACTTATGTCAAGAATCTCCTGTCTCAAGTTTGTGTAAAGAATGATTACCATTTATTCTCTGCCTTGTCAATAAAAGCTGATCACCCGGTGGCTGGGTATAAAAGAGAATAGGGTGGGACTTCCACCAGCCTGGGGAGGGAGAGAGAAGAGTAAGACAGATTGAGCCATGCAGAGGGAGGAGAGTAGACATCATGAGTGTTCAGTTGGGGCATGGAAGGCCCTAAATGCAAGTATTATGGGGATTTTGGGTGGGAGGTAGCCAGATTAGAGGATTAAAGCAGATCAGACGATTGCCCAGGTATTGCAGTAAAGCTTGATTAAATAAATCTTAGTCTCTCTGTGTCTTTATTGGGGAATTAGCTAGGATAAAGAAAAAACAGCTGCTGTATCAATCTACTGCATAAATTTTATTAAATATTACTATTACACCATCCCTCACCCACTATTCCCTTACTCTATGCCTACCTAACCTCTGTGATTATATGGATTATAGTGTGCATATTGAAGACTTAACAGTTAATTTCCACATATAAGCAAATACATACCATGTTTGCCATTCTGGGTCTAGGTTACCTCACTCAAGATGCTTTCATTCCTAGCTCCACTCATTTACCTGGCAATTTCATGATTCCATTTTTAATAGCTGAGTGATAGTTCATTGTGTAAATGTACCATTTTTCCCCATTGATCTGTTGATGGACATCTAGGCTATTTCCAGTTTGTGGCTATTCTTAACAAAATGGCAATGAACATGTTGAGGACGTGTCTCTGGGTAGGATGAAATGTCCTTTGGGTATATGCTCAAGAGTAGTAGAGCTGGATCTTGGGATAGATCTGTTTCCAGATTCCTGAGGAAGCACCACACTGATTTCCACAGAGGTTGTGCAGGTTTTCACTCCCACTGGCAATGAATGAGTGTTTTATGTACTCTTCATCTACAGTTTCTCTGATAACTAAGGATGGTGAGTACTTCTTTATGAGTTTCCTTTTGAGAGTTCTCTGCTTAGATCTGTATCCCATTTTTAATTGGATTGTTTGTTTTCATGATGTCCAGGTTTTTAAATTCTTTGTATACTTTAGATATTAGTCCCCTATCAGATGTGTAGTTGGTAAAAATATTTTTTCTATTTTGTAGCCTGCTGCTTTGAATGATGGTGTCCTTGACCCTACAGAAGCTTTTCAGTTTCATGAGATCCCATTTATCAATTGCTGTTGAAAGACCTCCGAGCTGGGGAGACCCTCGCCCAAGTCTTGGGATGGCGCGACCCCCCAAGAACTCATGAAAGACTGTCCTTGCTGCAATCACATGAGGTTTAATCGGGGGACCAGTGCACTGGGGTGGAGCTCATAACCCACGCAGGGGCAGAGGAGTCTGAGCCCGAGCAGCTGAAGTCAGGGGTATTTAAAGGAAAAAACCACAAAGCAAGGGAAAAAACACAAAGCAAGGGGTGGGGAAAGGAAAGAATCTGCATTATGGGGAAGTCACAAACATTTTTATGGTTAGCTAGTTCTTGAAACATTGTGCCTCTGGCCCTGGGGCCAGGCCAAGGTCACTGGTTTCTTAGGGGAAAGAATGCAGCTGAGTGGGGTTTGATCAAGCAGGCAATTTCAGGCCTATTTCTGTTTCTGGCTCCAAGTGTGCTAGGGGTCTAACTTTCCTCATAAGGGGGTCAGGTCTTTCATTCCCCACTTCTTCTAGTACCTAGTTCTAATCTTAGAACTATATTTCTGTATCGTTGTAGACAGAGCCTGGTATTGCTATCTTAACATTAGAATCTGTACAGCACTTACTCATTTCCTGACAAAAGCTATTAATCTATTAACTAAACAGGGTCCAATAGTGAGCAAAAGGAATAAAATCAGCAGGGGTCCTGCTAAGGCAGAAAACGGAGTCATCATCCAAGGTGACTTGCTGAACCATTCTTCGAACCACCCCTGTCCAGCCTCCCATTCTCTCTTGTGTCTTTCTAGCCTTTCTCTAAGCTTGCTCATGGAGTCCCTAATGGCCCTTGTGTGATCAATATAAACGCAACATTCTTCTTTTAAGGCTGCACATAATCCTCCTTCTTTTAGGAATAGCAAATCTAACCCTCTCCTGTTTTGTAGAGCTACTTCTGATAGGGAGGTTAAGGATTCTTCCAGGCTACTGACAGACTTTTCTAAAGCTTGAAGGTCCTCGTTCATGGCCTCAGTGAAGCTTGCTCAATCCTCTCTCTAACTGCAGTGGTCCATTGACCAGGGCTGTGGTCTCTGTTCCTACACCAGCTGCTACCCCTAGCCCAAGTATGACTGCTAGGGTCAAAGATATAGGTTCTCTTTTGAATCAGGTGCGTTGGAAATCATATTCATCAACAACCACGTCTTCAGGATGATAATAGACTCGAGGAACAAGCTGGACCATAATACAAAAATCAGTAGACTGGTTGAAAACAGAAGTAGAGACACAAGGGGTTAATCTAGTACTGCACATCCACCATTTGTTATATCCTGGCAAGCGGTTCAAAGTATAGGGGCCAAAAGTCAACAATAGGAGAACAATTAAGGTCTTAACAAGGTAAATATGAGAGATGTTAACTAAGATGTTAAACCAAGACTTGAACCAGCCCTGAATCTGTTTCCTCTCTCTCTTCCACTTGGCTAACCCTACTTACTCTCACCTTGGCAACTGAATCTTTAACAACACCAGAATATACAAAAGCAACACTCTTCAGCTAAGGCAGCACATAGCCCTCCTTGCTGGGGGAAAAGTTAAGTCTAATCTCCTCCAATTCTATAGTATTACTTCCGATAACGAAGTCAATGATTCCTTAAGATGACTGATGGCTTTTTCTTTGTAAGATCAAAGCTGAGGTCTTGGTGACTGCCCCAGCCACCCCAATCACAACAGAAGGGAGACAGTGAGTGCTGTCTAAAGGTACTACAAACAGCCATGATAAAGGTCAAGAGATCCTGAGCATGAGCAGATTGTCCATCTTCTGTACCGTCTCGCGGGGGGGGGGGGTCTCTGGAGAGCAGGACATCTGCA
>CM052703.1:73659157-73673293 GCA_028551405.1 Uromys caudimaculatus
GGGTTCTCAGGCCCGGGATCCCGGCAGATCCGGGCGGGTCTGGGCGAGAGGTGCTGCTCCCCTCAACCCCACTCACGGGCCTTCCAAGTTCCTGTGAGGCTTCCTCTCTACGGCGCTCCTTGGCTGCCGACTCCTGGTGTCCCAGGCAGAGAGCGAAGTGCTTTCCTGACATGAGCAATACTTTGTGTTGAAGCCCCACACCTCAATGGGAAATAGAACATGAATGAGTGAGCATGCTGCTGAGATGCAGCTTCAGCATAGCATGTTCTGGTTTTACACAGAATCCCTGTGAACAACTCTAGGTCTTGTCAAAATCTGCCTCAAAGGTTCTACCAGTCTTGGGACAATCCTCATTAGAGTATAGGCTCCAGGGCTGGGCAGCTCCCAGAGAGCTTTGTATGCTATTTTTGGAGACTCAGTCTTCATGGGGAAGGAGCCCCAAAGGATAGGTTCTGTTCACTCTGTTGGATGGAGTTCTCCTGGCATCACCCCCTTCTCCAAAGAAAGAGGCCAAGTGACCATGAGACAGTGGAAAGCATAGCTCTTGCACTCTGTCGCTCTTAGCAGGCCAACCTCATTGACCTTCAGGCAATGACAACACAGGCTTCTTCCACTGTTGTCAAAAATAAGTACAAGTATTGAACTCTAAAGCCTTTTATAAAATCTGGTTTGATTTCACTCTACTCAGCAGGCTATCTGTCTGCAGGAGAGCAATGTTGCTGAATGTGCTGGCTGGCTACTCTTGGAGGCCCAATTGACTCTACCTGGGGTTAACTAAAATCCTGACATGAAGGGCACATCAGTGAGAGCTTCTTGCCTGATTTAAAATAAGAAGGTCCACTTCTAATCCATAACTTAAGGCAGAAATACACATACCTTTAATCTGGGCCACATCTTTTGCTGAAAGCCTATAAAGGTACTTGGAAGAAGAAAGCTTGCTTGCTCCCTGCTTGTCTTCACCTTGCTAGCAAGTTCATTCCTTCCCTGACATTAGAGACTGCTTCTTCGGGATTCCGGTGTATACTGAAAAATAGCTGAGATATCCAGCCTCATGGACTGAGCAACTACTGGATTCTTAGACTTTCGATTCACAGCCAGCCATTGTTGGATCAGCTGGACCACAGACTGTAAGCCATTCTAATAAACCCTCTTTGCTGAGGTCCAGTCTTGGAGTGAGGAGGGTCCTGAGAAAGGGGTGAGTGGGAGCAGCTCTGATTCAATAATGACTCAGAGACAGTAGTGGATGCAAGCTGTCAATTCAAGTGCTCTCATTGGCTGGTCATTCTCATTATTGTGACCAGAGGGCATGAACCCAGTCTTTTATTTACTAAAGGCTTTAGCCATTGTTAATCACTTTTTATAAATCCTTCAATTTATATAAATTCTAAATAGCCACAATCATTACCCCCAGCCCCCAATTCACTAAAATAGAAATTGAACATAAAGCAAAAGCTCATTTCCTTATAGTCTTTACACGGCCTGTTCTTCACCGGTAGCTGGGCACAGCACTTGCAGTTTCCTGGTACAGCAGACAGCAGTCATTACAGTAGCCGAACTGTATCATATTTGTGTATTTTAAACATATATTATTATACTGCCTGCAAGTTTTAGAACATAGATGTTCAGAATTGAGAGTTCATCTTGGTAGATTTTTCCTTGGAACAGTATGAAGTGTCCTTATCTTTTTTGATAACTTTTGGTTGAAAGTTGATATTATTCAATATTAGAACGTCTACTCCAGCTTGTTTCTTGGAACCATTTGCTTGGAAAACTGTTTTCCAACCTTTTACTCTGAGGTAGTGTCTGACTTTGTCACTGAGGTGCATTTCCTGTATGCAGCAAAATGCTGGGTCCTGTTTACGTATCCAGTCTGTTAGTCTGTCTTTTTATTGGGGAATTGAGTCCATTGATGTTAAGAGATATTAAGGAAAAGTGATTGTTACTTCCTGTTATTTTTGTTGTTAGAGGTAGAATTATGTTTGTGTGGCTATCTTCTTTTTGGTTTGTTGAAAGATTATTTTCTTGCTTTTTCTAGGATGTAGTTTCCCTCCTTGTGTTGGTGTTTTCCATCTATTACCCTTTGTAGGGCTGGATTTGTGGAAAGATGTTGTGTAAATTTGGTTTTGTCATGGAATATCTTGTTTTCTTCATCTATGGTAATTGAGAGTTTTGCTGGGTATAGCAGCCTGGGCTGGCATTTGTTTTCTCTTAGGGTCTGTATGACATCTGTCCAGGATCCTCTAGCTTTCATAGTCTCTGGTGAGAAGTCTGTTATAATTCTGATAGGTCTGCCTTTATATGTTACTTGACCTTTTTCCCTTACTGCTTTTAATATTCTTTGTTTAGTGCATTTGTTGTTTTGATTATTATGTGACAGGAAGAATTTCTTTTCTGGTCCAGTCTATTTGGAGTTCTGTAAGTTTCTTGTATGTTCATGGGCATCTCTTTCTTTAGGTTAGGAAAGTTTTCTTCTATAATTTTGTTGAAGATATTTACTGGCCCTTTAAATTGGGAATCTTTTCTCTCTTCTATACCTATTATCCTTAGGTTTCATCTTCTTATTGTGTCCTGGATGTTTTGGGTTAGGAGCTTTTTGTCAATGTTTTCTATGGTATCTTCTGCACGCGAGATTCTCTCTTCTATCTCTTATATTCTGTTGGTGATGTTTGCATCTCTGACTTCTGATCTCTTTCCTAAGTTTTCTAACTCCTGAGTTGTCTCCCTTTGTGATTTCTTTATTGTTTCTATTTCCAGTTTTAGGAAAACTGCATGGTTTTGTTCATGTCCTTCACCGTTTGATTGTGTTTTCCTGTAATTCTTTAAGGGATTTTTGTGTTTCCTCTTTAAGGGCTTCTACCTGTTTACCTGTGTTCTCCTGTATTTCTTTAAGGGAGTTATTTATGTCCTTCTTAAAGTCCTCTATCATCGTCATGAGAAGTGATTTTAGATCCGAATCTTGCTTTTCCAGTGTGATGGTGTATCCAGGACTTGCTGTGGTGGGAGAATTGGGTTCTGATGATGCCAAGTAACCTTGGTTTCTGTTGCTTATGTTCTTATGCTTGCCTCCCGCCATCTGGTTATCTCTAGCTACCTGCCCTCCCTATATCTGACTGGAGCCTGTCCTTCCTGTGATCCTGGTTGTGTCAGAACTCCTCAGCGAGCAGATGTCTCTGGAATCCTGTGATTCCGTGATCCTGTGATCCTGAGATCTTGGGTGTATCAGAACTCCTGGAAATCAAGCTGCCTCTGGGACTCTGAGATCCTGGTGTGACCAAGCTTCTAGGATCCTGGGCTCCTATGATCCTGTGATCCTGGGTGTGTTAGAACGCCTGGGAGTGGAGCTTCCTATGGGTGTTGTGGGACTGGCCGAGGAGTTCACGCCCAAGCTCTGCTCAGGGCACCTGCTCAGACTGGAAGGAACCTGTGCCAATGGTCGGGCAGATTTCCTGTGTGCCTGGGTCCTGCTGGTCCCAGTTACTCCTGATGTTGGGGCAGATGTTGTGTCCTCCTCACCTCTGATCCTATCGCCACGCCTCTCTCAATGACCAAGAAACGTTGTTGCAAAGCTAGCTATGCAAACGAGCCCCTCTCACAGTCTGTGGAGTCCTATTTATACTCCCTCCAAACATCACATGTCCTCAGTAGGTCTTGCCTCACCACGTGAGTCTGTCTTAGCAAAACTCCACATGAGTCTTTATCAGCTGACATAGCTCTGCCAATCTGCCTGAGTCTGAGGAAGCAGCAAGAAGCCATCAGAACACCACCAGAAGGTTTTTGGTGTGTTCTCTCTATGGAGTCACGACAAATGGAGCCCAGTTACACAGTGTAAGGTGAACCAATCCATCAGTGTAGTTAGCAAAGGATCCTTCATTATGTGTCTTTTCACGTGTCTGCCTTAGCAAAACATCCTTTCACCTGTGTCCAATTCAGGATAAGACTCCTTCCAGCAAAACACCATCCAACACAACTGACTTGCCAGAGAACCTTTAAGTTTCCACTTCAGAATCTGAGAGTGTGACAGTGCCTCCTGAGTCTTTTGTTGTCTCTTTATACTCAGCAGAGCCTGGTACCAAATAAGCATTAATGTAAAGTCCAGCCAATCACTTCTCTTCCTACCCTCACTTCCTGCTGCATGTATCAGTGAGTTTCTTTAGGGTAATATCCCAAACCTGTGGCTTAAAGCAACCACTGTTAAGCTGTCTCACAATTCTGAGAATTTACTGGTGGATTGTCTTGTCTGGCCGGCTTGGCTATTCTTGCCTGGTATGCTTAAACATCTGTGGTCAACTGTGGAGTTGTTGAGCTGGGATGTAGGGAGGGAGGGGCCTCAGTCGGAAAGCAAGGCTGTGCCTCTCATGGTCTGCTCTCTGGCAGATGAGACATTTCTTCATCACACAGTGGTCACCCAGTCACAAGAGTGACGAGAAGGCAAAAACCACTGCAAAGCATTTTTCTTGATGGTTTGCTAGTGTTTCTTCTTGTTCCATTGGTTCATATGAATCCCACATCCCACAGCCCCAGGTACCCCACCTCCTGCAGTGAGGTGGAAGCTTCCATTTGGGAGACCTCCCCTATGCCCTGGATGTCCCTTCTAACAGCGCTTCTTTACCGGAGTGGTTCTAACATCTCCTTCCTTGAGTCCCAGTCCTCAAGGGCCACTCTCACTTGCTTGGTGAGTTTCCCATCTCCATGTATCTCTACCTTCCGTTTTTCCCCTCTCTATCCTCAGAAGCCATGACCCACCCTCAGGTTTCAGATCTTCACGTTCCATATTTGTCCATGATTGGGAAACAATGGGTGGCCAGACATTGGAGAGGATAGGTCAGCTGTGGCCTTCCCCAGCTCCCATGGCAACCTCATCATCCATCAAGTTTAGCAAGCTCTGCCACAGCAGCAGCCGATGTCTCTTCTCTGCCTCAGAGCTGAGCAAAATCTTGTTTGCAAACTAGGCAAAGCAGCTTCCTTGCCCATCTGCCTGGCCCACCAGGGGCCCAGCAAGAGTTGATGGTGTAGCATTTGGGGTAACCTGTAACACTAGCACATCTTTGCTGTTTCTTGTGCTGGTCTTCAAGGTCAGTGATATTAAAGGGAACCAGACACAAAGCATCCTTCCCATAACTCACTGCAGCGAACACCACTGGTGATACCTGGGTCCTCCACAACTGAATCCCAAGCATCTACAGGTAGGACTGAGTCACCTTCCACACGCACAGGTTGTCATGCCCTCAGCCCTGAGGTTATTTTGGCGATTTCTCCATTGGTATCTCTCTTAGTGGATGGAATCTGCCCAGACACAGGAGCCAATCAGCTTTCATATGCTGTCCTGACAATTAGAACAGTGCCCAAAGCAAAATGGTGCTTGAGGAGTACCTGCCAGGTACATTAAAATGGTGACACATTCAGGCAAAGGCCAAGGTGACAAGACAGGCCATAACCAGAGTGGGCGTTTACACAGGGAAATGTGAAAGATACTTAAATCAGGCTTTATGAAATAATACTGATGAGAAGGAACCAGTAGATGGATTTCCCTTTAGAGGCAGCCTGGTAGGCTGGAAAAAAGAAACCAAGAAGAGAAAGTACTGTAGGCAGGGGAGGGTGGCACTGAAGATGGGGGTGGGGTGGCAGCAGTTAGGGTTTTAGGCTTGAAATGGATGGGGAGGAATGAAAGCCTGCACCAAAAAGAACAGATATGCGGGGGGGGGGGGGGCTTAAGAGAGCGTAGACTGGTCCATCTTACATTGGAGCAGCTCACTCGGGATGAAGTCCTGCTAAGAAGCAGGCTCTCATTTCTGTGAGCCTTTCCTCTGGGCTGGCTTTGAAGCATTTGGATATTGACCTCTCCTACAACCTGGCCTTTGCAATTCTACCAAACACCTCAAATTCACTGCCGTGGAATCTCATATAAAATACTCAGGTTTCAGGGACCACATTTACTCTGCAGCTTTCATTCCTGTGCTTTCTCAAAACCCTACTCTTGATTTGGCATAGATCCCCACACTGTAAAGCTGGGCTGCTTTGTCCTGGGCTCCCAGAACTGCCTTCATGAATTTCATTTCTGTATTAAGTCAGTGGTTTGCAGAAAGGGCCCTGGGCCAGCAAAGAGACCCATGAGATGAACATGGGTCTCAGACAGTTCCCTACAATTCTGGCAGGAAGAGAAAAGTCTACCTCTCAAGTTAAGGCTCGCCATGATTTTATGGAAACTGAATCACATCTCAACATTCATTGGGGGAGTCCAGGGTTGATTTGGAGTGTCTTCTCTCACTCTCCACCTCTCCCTGAGGGTTCACTATTTTAGCTGGACTGGATGGCCAGCAGCAAGCTCTAGGGATCCCCTTGTCTCTACACACATCCACCACCCCCCCCATGCACACAATGCTGGGGTTAATAGATAATGTGCCTACTAGCTCTTACATGGGTGTTAGAAACCCAACTCATGTTTTTATGCTTGTGTAGAAAGGACATAACCCTCTGAGCCATCTTCCCAGCCCCTAAATAAACTCAGTTTTAAAAATAAAATTGTTGCCAGGCAGTGGTGGCACACGCCTTTAATCCCAGCATTTGGGAGGCAAAGGCAGGTGGATTTCTGAGTTCCAGGCCAGCCTGGTCTACAGAGTGAGTTCCAGGACAGCCAGAGCTACACAGAGAAACCCTATCTCGAAAAACAAAACAAATAAAAATAAAATTGTTTTGGTTTTGTTGTGCTAGATGGAACTCAGGGCCTTGAGAGCACTAGTCAAGTACTCTGTATTGGTATTTTAAAGAAACATCTCATAACACTGACATTAAGGGTACTGGAGCATCACTCTCCTTGAACAGACAGTCCATAAAAAACATAAATAAAAGGCAAAGAAATGATATTAATAGTTCAGGCTCCTGACTTTTAGCTAGCTACTACCTGGGTGGAAGATGGGACCAAAGCTTGATGAGATGGCCATTCAACAGTGAGGTGTTTTCACAGTGACTGATGCCAACTTTCGGGAGGGAGGGTGTAGAAGCAGAACATGATTGCTTCTCATGAGTTACACACATGCACGTGTAAACTGAGAAAGGCAGGTTGGTGTGATGACTCGGAGGGCACAGCTCTGGCCATGTGAAGCCTGAGGACCTTTCATCCCTGGTACCCACACTGGAAGTTTAGAACTAACTTCCAAAGTCTGACCTCTGACTTCCACATCTACTCAAACACAACCCTAAAAACACGTTTTAAGATAAAAAAAAGTCTTTCATGGTGGCACACAACTTTAATCCTAGTATGTAGGAGGCAGAGGCAGGCCAGCTAGGGTTATATAGTGAGAACTTGTCTCAAAGAAATGAGTACTTTCAACACTAAAACTGAAAAAGACCACAAAATACCACCACCTCCACTGCCTCCGCCGCCGCCGCCGCCGCCACCACCACCGCCACCACCACCACGCCTACATTTGCTAGTGTTGATGTGCTCTTGTGTTTACCCCATTCCTTATATTTCATCATGGACTTGCCTCACTTACCATGGCCTCAGGATCCCACACTGAGTTAGTAAGTAATATTCAAGAAAATAAGCCACACCTTATCACAGTCACAAACATGAGACCTCCTGTCCCAAGAGTGAAACTGGCCAGAGAGGAAAAGCTTTCTCGTTGGAGTTTCGCTTTCTGTTCAGGCTGTCTCAGCAAACCCTCTCGCACTAACCGGCACACTGCAAGTGGAGCACACCTCAGTCTCCATGGAATACTGCCCCACAGTTCCCTACAGTGCAGCAGAGGGCTGTGACCTCAGCTAAGGGCTGTGCCAGAGCTTCCCCGTGGCTATCCCTGTTCATGCAGCTCCAGTGTTGGGCCTTTTTCTGTGTCGGGGGCCCTAATCTGCAGCACAACTATATTAATCTCATTATTGCTGCTCTGGCTTACACAACTCCAGTGGCTGAAAACAGCACACATTTAGCTGCTTGTGGTTCTGGAGATCAGAAAGAGGAAATCAGTAACTTTAGGCCCAAGGTCAAGTTTTCTGTGGGGGTGAGGTGGGGGCGTGTGAGGGGAAGGGTCTTTCCTGGGACTCCTGGCCTTTTAAAATATTTAACTTTTATCAGTTTTAGTGAGGTTTGTACGTGCATACCCATGTGTAGGTGTGTGTACGTGAGTGCAGATGCCCACAGAGAAGAAGGGCTTTAGAGCGCCTGGAGTTGGAGTTACAGGTAGTCAGGGGCCACCCAATATGGGGTCGGGGAACTGCAAGAACAGTCAGTGCTCTTCCCTCTGAGCCATCTCTCCGCCCCCCCCCCCCCCCCCCGCCTTCCAGCCCCTAGAAGCTGCTTACGTTCCCTGTTACTTGGCCTCCCACATCTTTGAAGTCCATCTCTCCACAATCTCTGCTCTGTCACTGCCCCTTGCCTGGCTTATGTGGGCCTTGTGATTGAACCAAAGCCCCAGATGGCCCCTGACCATCTCATTTGAGACCCTTATCTCAATCTTGTTGACAAAATGTCCATTTACCACAAGTGGCATGTGTCCAGGTTTCAAGGAGTCAGGGTCCTTTAGGGAGGCATTATCCAACCTGCTAAGGCAACTAGAAAGAAAGAGAAGTAAGCAGGCCAGCCTGCCAAAGGTGGCAGCAACACCAGAGAGGAGCTCCAGCATCTGTAGCAGGTCACAGGTTAAGGGTCACAGCCCATGAGGTGTTGCAATAAAGAGCACAGGGAGGAGTAAACTCCCAAATGGATTCTGACTCACAGGTAAACCAAGGTCCAAGTTAAGACTCAAGATCCTGGACTTTAGCTGCCATGGATTTGAACCCTGGCCCGCCCCAGAGAGCAAAGAATGTCACTGGACAGCAGCAGAGTCTGACACAAATGGCAAGTGAGATTTATTTAAACAATGATACTGACAGGAACAGGATCTGGCGTGACCACCTCTATAAGCAAGGGTTCCCGATGTGCGACAGGACCAACAGTGGCGACGAGGCCCCCCACCCCTCAGGAGGCCCGGGCACCCCCTTAGCTGGAGCTTCACCTTCCACCTCAGCACGGGCCTTCAGCAGATCAGTACGTTATCTCCTTCAAACCTAAGGGAGAAAGAAATACAGACGCCATCAGACGCTGTGTCAGGGCAAAGGATCCCGGGGGCGTGCCCATCCCTGGGCACCAGAACGACTCACTGCTGGACCTCACTCTCTCCCTGTGTGAAACAAGATCTCAGAAGGAAGTGAGAGGTCAGGCTGGCTTTTGTTTATGGGTGGTTTAAAACAGATTTAGAAACATTTCATAACACTTTATGAGCTCTCTGCAATAAATGTCCAAAATTTACTAACTGCTGAACTTTGAGCAAACACAAAGAAGGTTCTTTACCTTGTGCTGACACAACAAAGATGCCTGACCTAAGAATGTTTACTATCCCAAGCTGGGTGTGGTGTGCACACTCTATACTCAACACTTGGTAGGCTAAAGCAGAAGGACTAGTTTGAGGCCAGCCTGTGCTTCAGAGGGAGACAACTCTGTTCCCAAAGCACACCAAAACCAAACAACAACAACAAAAAACCCAACAACAATAACAACAACAACAACAAGCAGTTCAACTTAACTGTTTGAGTAAACAACAGTTAACTTGAACTCATTAGAAACCTATCTTTCCAAAAGCTTGGGAAAGGTTAAGTACATTCAGACCTAGTCTTATGAGAGAATTTAATACACTCATTACAGTTACATTCATCGAGAAGTTTAGTAGCAAGGGAGAAAAGGCTCGTGTCACACGAATACACTGAAAAAAAAAAAAAAAGCAGGGGTTCAGCACAAGGGCAGGGTGCAGGCCAGGAGTACCCCACCCTCCTCATGGCTTCTCTGCTTTCATGTGTGTGAGGCTCCATCAAGTCAGCTGAGGCACATCTGTAATTCTGGGAGCAATGCCAAGTTTAAGACCAGGTTGCATTTACAAGTCTCTATTAAAGAAAAATGGCAATTAATTTTTATAAATGTAAATAGATAAATAAATAGCAGTGTCTAGAGAACAGGAGAGGGAGCGCCACTGGAGGCTGCCTGGGGCCAGGCCGTGGGGCCTTCTGTACTCTGCTTTTCACAAGTTTCCCAAGTTCCAAATACAACTTCCTTTATAATTAGGAGAGGTTCTGATATAAAACACAATAAAGGGCTTTCCGTCCAAACCACATTAGAGGGACTCTGTAGGCTGAAGTGCAGAGCCCAAGCAGGCTGCATGGCCATTGCCTGCCTGTCAGGGGTCCCTCAGGTCACATCTGTGGGAGGCACCAGGGACCTGGAATCTGATGTGGTCTTGCTGGACCATTCTGCTTAAGGAAAAACCAGTCATTGGGAATTAAAAAACAGAGAGGCAAGAGTCAGCAGAAGCCAAATCCAAACCTGGAGAGCCAGGTGCCAAGGTGCCTGTCTAACCTCATGGTCTTGCCTACTTCTGTCAGGGAATTGCACCTTAACCCTAGATAAGGAGAGAGAATCTGCCCTGGAAGCTGAGCGGGTCTATTTATTTATTTATTTATTTATTTATTTATTTATTTATTTATTTATTTATTTATTTATTTATTTTTATGAGTGTTGGTGCCTGGAAGCTGAGCGGGTCTATTTAATTAATTAATTAATTAATTAATTAATTAATTAATTTTATGAGTGTTGGTGTTTTGCCTGCATGTGTATCTATGTGAGGGTACCAGATCCTCTGGAACTGAAGCTACAGACAGTTGTGAGCAGCCATCTGGGGGCTAGGAATTGAACTCAGGACCTCTGGAAGAACAGGCACTGAGCCATCTCTCCAGCCTCTGAGTGGGTCTTTTCGACACCAAATGGTCCACACGTTAGTATCTAGTAAACCTGGCTATGAGCTCATGAAGGACAAATGCTGGTAATTTTTATTAAAATTATTACTTTAACCCCTCAAGGTTTTCAACTTTCCCAACTGCAGAAATCCCACAGCCAGTGGGACAAGGGCTGGCTGGTTATTTGGGGACTTGTAGTTTGAAGAGTTCACCTACTTCTGTGCTACTCAAACCTGGAGAAGAAAACCATGGCTTCTCTGGACACACTATGGGTGTGCATAGATGCTTCTCTAGTTCTCTGAACCTCAACTTCCAGGTGTGCCTTTCCTTCTTGCAGAAGTGAGAGAAAGTCTCTTACCCAGCTCCTGGCCGCCCCGGGTGGCCCAGCACAGGCAGTAATGCCGCATGAGCTGCTCCAGAAGCTCCATCTCATCCAGGAACTCCAGGGATTCTATTCTGTGCAGAAATCCAAACAGGACACGTACATCACAGAGTTAGAGAGGAAGCTGCCGATCCAGTCACGACATGTTCATGACACTACATGGGAAGAAGCTGGCTACAAAACAGTGTGCATGCTGTGGCTGAGAAGGAAGGGGTGACGTGGTTCAGCAGTTAAGAGAACTGGCTGCTCTTCCAGGGGATCCAGGTTCAATTTTCAGCACCCACCCAATGGGGACTCACAACTGTCCTTAACCCTAGTTCCAGGAAATCTGGTGCTCTCTTCTGGCCTCTGGGGACAGACACCAGGCACACACTGCAAGTGTACATATATACAGGCAAAACACTCATACACATGAAATTAAAAGAACTACGTTTTCAAAAATAAGAAAGAGGGCTGGAATTTTAGTGCAGGGGAACAGCACATGCGCAGAATGTGCAAGGCCTTGAAGAAAGGAGGGTAAGGAAGACGTGGGGAAGGGGAACAAGGAAGAGGAGGAGGAAGGGCGACTTATCTCAAAAGTCAAGACAAACAAACCAGAAGGATATGTGAATGGAAAAGGAGTAATTTCTTTGCCCTATAAAGAGTTAAAACTTCAGTATGAAAAACAAGTACAATAATTTAAAAGATGAAGAAAAAAAAGATCATTCTGATAGAAAAGAAAAACAAGAGGTTTTCAAATTCATTTATGAGAAAACAAATATAAATAAAGACACAAGATAGTTGTCTTAGGCATACATTGCTGTGATGAAACACCATGACCAAAGCCAGGTGAGGAGGAGAAGGTTTACTCAGCTTACAGTTCCACATCACTGTTCATCACGGGAAGTCAGGTCAGGAATCCGAGCAGGGCAGGACCTGGAGGCAGGAGCTGGGGCAGAGCCACGGAGGGTGCTGCTTACCAAACTGCCCCTCATGCCTTGTTCAGCCTGCTTTCTTATCCAGGAACCCACAATGGGCTGTGCCTACCCCCATCAATCACTAATCAAAAAATGCTCTATAGCTGGATCTCATGAAGGCATTTTCTCAGTTCCCTGCTCGAAAGTGACTTTAGCTTGTGTCAGGTTGACATAAAACTAGTCAGCATGATAGTTTTTCAATTCTCAGATAGACAATGGTTGAAAGCTAGACAGAGAAGAAAAGGCATTTTGTCAACTGCTAGTGAGATGACAAAACAGGACTGCCTTCCTGGAGGGTACTTTGGCCTCTTTCACATGAAGAACATCCTCTGACCCTTGCGACTAACCCTGTCTCTTAAGAATTTACCCTGTGTGCACAAATACATGGCCAAGGGCATTTCTACAGCATAACAGCCCCAACTTAGCAACAGCAAACCCTGAACTACAGACAGCCACCTGAATGAACTAAAACACGCTCAGACATCGGTCTCTAAGCCAGGCTAGGAACCAGCGCTTGCCTACGTGGGTTAGCATGGTAACATGGGGTAACTTCCAAGACAAGTCCTGAGCTTTACAGACAGGCTGACAGTATGGACTGTGTGCTTAGTATACCACCATTTTGGGAGACATAGAATAATCTGGGAAATGCAAACAAAGCTAGAAAAGTAAGTTGTCTTAAGAGACAGGTAGTAAACAAATGGGCAGTGAGTGACAGGTAGGTTTCCCGTTGGTTTTTACTCAGTAATTCTTTGTTAATTTGAAAAATCAGATATACAGTATGACTTTACCAAAAAAAAAAAAAAAAAAAAAAAAGCATTTTAAATGTAAATAAATATATACAGAAACATGTACAAACAAAATGGCAATACTCCTTGCACTTTCTCCACAGGAATATGGTCACATTGTGAGGGAAACTGAGGCAAAAACAAAAAGTATCAGAATGACGTCCACAACCCATTGTGTGCAAGAGCCTCTGCTAGTAATCTCTGCAGGCCACTTCCAGTCTGTGTGTGCACATGGTGTGTGCACATACATGTGTCTGTAGCTGTACACTCATTCCTATCACGGCCTGTGAGCCTAAGGACCACATCTGGAGGGAGAACGACTCTCCACAATGTACTGCGACTGCTTCCCAACCACTCCTACACAAAAGCATCTCACATGGTTTGAGTAAGAGTAACTAAAGGCTCATCTGTTAAAGGATTTGTTCCCAGGGCTGTGTTGTTGAGAGTGGTGGAGCCTTAAGGGACCTAGCAGGAGGAATTTAAGAGACTGGAGGCATGTCCCCAAATAGAAATGTGAGGTTCTAGTCCCTTCTTCGTCCTTCCTTTTGCTGCGAGGTCATGAATCATGTAACTTTTGCTCTAACATGTTCCTATCATCATGTGACCTCACAACAGGTCAAAAGTAATGGTTCCCACCAGTCGCAGACTGGATGCCTCTAAAAGTCTGAGGAAAATAAATATTTCACTTTATACAGCATTGTCTCAAGTATTTATTAGTAACTGAAAGCTAAGTAGAGTAGAAAATTGGCACAGAGAGTAAGACATGTTTTGCTGCTGCCACAGACCTGATTGCTGGATAGCCTCTGGAGATGGTGTGCTGGAGGAACGTGGGAAGTATAGAGGCAGGCCAGAGTGGGGCTGAGATGCTGGTAAAAAGCAGACATTGTGGCAATTCCAGGCAAGTTTATGGTAGAAAGGAAACTGGCCTGGGAACTGGACATGAGACCAACCTTGTCACACTGTGACAAACAAACTGACTGCATATTGTCCATGCCAGAGACTTTGTGTGGGCTAAGATGAAAAGTAACGGACTGGTTTGTCTGGTGCAAAGCACATGGCCCACTCAGTGAAAGCACATGGCCCTCAGCAGCAGGACTGTTCACAGTGAGACTCAGTGAAAGCACATGGCCCACAGCAGCAGGACTGTTCACAGTGAGACTCAGTGAAAGCACATGGCCCACAGCAGCAGGACTGTTCACAGTGAGACTCAGTGAAAGCACATGGCCCACAGCAGCAGGACTGTTCACAGTGAGAC
>CM052703.1:73673393-73746199 GCA_028551405.1 Uromys caudimaculatus
AGCACCCATACTGGGCAGCTCACACTGCCTGTAAAAACAGCTCCAGGGGATCTTAGGTACTCTTCTGGCCTTACAAACACCCCCACAAATATAGTATACATAACAGACACATATACATAAATAAAAATTAAAATGTTTAAATGGTCAAGTTAGTTTTTACTGTCAACTGGACACAACAAAGAGTCACCTGAGAAGAATGAACCTTTGAGGAATTGCCTAGATCAGATGGTCCTGTGGGCATTTCTCTAGGACACTGCCCCACTGCTTATTGAAGTAGGAGGACTCAGCCTTCAAGAAGTATCATAGGCAGGTGGACCTGGCCTATAAGAAAGGGAGCTGAGCATGACCCGGTGACAGAATGAGCCAGTAAGCAACATTCCTCTATGGCTTCTGCTTCAGTTCATGTCTTGAGTTCCTGCCTTGACTTCCTTCATGGATAGATTACAACCTGGAAGTACAAGCCAAATAAACTCTTTTCTCCCCAAGTTGCTTTTGGTTTGAGTGTTTTATCACAGGAACAGAAGAGTAACTAACACCAATACCAAAACAAAACACCAACCAACCAAGATAGCCTGGACAGGAAAGAGCCAGGAGAGCTTGGCCCATGGTATAGTTACTAGAACCTCAATGAAGAAATGGTGTTGTCCAAGAATCACAGGAAGGACACCTCAAAGAGTGTCTTAGTCTGCAGGACCACCCAGGTCCATCCCAGATGGCACAGCCCCAAACAATTCAGATGCCAATGCATCTTCTTTTGAAGCCTGCAGTCAGCTGCCTGCCATCCCTCTGGTTCCTGGCCATGAGAGGACAGTGTGCTCTGCTCCATACATTAACACAGTCAATGAGGCAACGGCCAGCTAACCATGGATGAATCTCCACAATGTGAACAAAATACCCCTTTTCTACGTTGATTTCAAATGTGTCATTTAATGGATGCCGACTAACAAAACATCCAGGGCACATCACCTAATAAAGTTCCAGGAAAGAGAGCGCAGAGCCTAATGGAGCTTCTAGAATGGAGCAACCATCACTAACAGGACACGGCTCGACTGTGAGGCTGTTCACTAGCATGCAGGCTCCCGAGAACAGGAGTGCTCAGGGCCTATTTTGATCCCATATCCCTTGTGCAGATAAAACCCATGTGACACCCAGAGTCAGGAAACCTGTTCAGGGTAACAAAGCAAAGCCCGTCTCCTGTCTCTGTTAGGGTTACATGTTGCTGTCTGTAAAAGGCCATGGCTGCATGGGTCAAAGGAAGGCCCAGAAGGCTGATGTTTACCACCGATTTCCCGATGGCTGACTAGAATAAAATTTGCCAAAGCAACTGCATTATAAGAGCCAGACCAGGGATGTTCACATCGCCTTGATATGTATCCAGTAGAAGCTAGCCTCACAAGAAAGCAGCTTCCACAAGAATCCAGAAAGCGCCAGCCTACAAGACTGCACTCCCAAGGCATGGCTGCCTAGATAACTGATACTTATAGACACAAGGGAAAAAAAAAGATACTTTTCTAAATGTCAGTAAGATCTAAGCAAGAGCAAGGTTGAAGGTTCTTCACATGACTTTGTAATAGACCCCAAATTGTACCTCTAGGTCTCCAAAGGAAAGGGGAAGGACAGAAAGGAAGCACAGAATAAGAAATGAACCAGGCTGGCACCAACACAGATGACACCACCTTACACTGTTACTGGAGACACTAAAACAAGTAAGACGCAAGACCAGACTAAACATGCGGTCTGGCCATTTTTAGATTTCTTTAAAATTATCACAGTACCAGTTAGTCTTCTGTACGCTGCTATGCAAGTCTTATGTACATGCAAACAGAATGTGAAGACACTACAAATGTAAATATGATCCGTTAAGCTTTAAAATGGGAGTTTGACTTCTGTGATCACTGTGTACAGAATGAACTCACTGATTTAGCAGCCAGAAGTCTATGGATCAGTAAATATGTATGTAAACACCATTGGAGAATAGGCCCAACTTGTTAATGAGCGCTAATCGTACAGTGTGGCTGCACAAGACTTTATGCCCTCGCCATGAAATGGTTTTAGAACAGTGAATATAACTTTCTTTCATAACAAAGGAAGCGTCCATTTAAGGTTTCATCTGAGTCCACTGAGGGATGCCATTAAAGATGACTTCCCTTACAAGTCATGGCAACATCATCTTCTCTCCAAGACAGGGATTACAGTTTTCACAGTAGAGGTGGCTCTGAGAAATTTCTGGGTTAACTGCTTATTTAGGTTCGAATCATTTGCTTTGGCAGAGGTGCTCTCTCAGCCAGTGGCTAATGAGTTACTCTTACAAGCTCCTACCAATGTTTACCTTATTTCAAAATAAGTCTAGTTAAGGTTAGCCTTGTGTCACTTTAAAGAACAGTCAGCCTTCGAGTCGCAATCATCTGGAGGCTGGGCTCAGCACTCACATACCTGTTCACCTCTGCCCGAGGTAGCCCACTGTACAGCTCCATCATGTTCACTGCAGACGCTGTCTCCCACCCATTCAACAGCAGCCGTTCCTTCTGGAAGGGAGAAACACATGGTGGATTGGAAGCGCAGTGTGTAGGCCCAGGGCCCTAAGACACAGATTTCTCTGAGAGTAGTCCTGTTTTTCATCTTTCTTTTCAGGTTTTCAATTTTTGTTTGAACATACAATGTTTTCATGAGGAAACCCACTAGAGTATAGACACACAAAAGATAAACCTTTCCATCAACAACTGTTATTTGTTTAGTTGGCTGAATGACTAGCTGCTTTTAGAATCTTGCCATGTAGGCCAGGCTGTTTTTGGAACTTGCTAGCTCAGGCTAGTCTCAAACATGTGATCTTTCTGCCTCAATCTACCAAGTGGTAGGATTACAGGTGTGAGCTACCACACTCAGCTTAAGTAACATGTCATTTAATAGTCATGTGACAAAGTTTACTTAAGTAGTGAAAGGTATGGGTGGTTATCTCCCGCAAATAAATGATTTTTTTTTTAAAAGGGACTACTATAGATTAATCAGATACACAGCTATGTTAATCATCTATAAAGTGTAGATCATGGATAGATGCCAAATCAAATACACTAACTATAAAACATGCCTTTAAACTACCAGGGAAAACTGAAGCTGGTCTGAGAATCAGGTGTATGAGGAGCTATTGTTGCCCTGTTAGGAGTGAGCATGATAACGTGGTCCTCACTAGGAGGTTCTTTGACAAGCAGTTAGGGTAAAACCATGTATAGTCCAGTATATGTCTAAAAACACTCTGACACCACCCACAAATAACACTGTGGGTGAAAAACAAGAGCTATTCCTGGCAAAATACTGATAATCACTGAAGCGGACTGATAAGATATGGGTGTTTACTGTACTGTTCTTTCTACTTTTATGCTTGTGTGAAATTTTGCATAATACTAAGTCAACTGTACAAAAGATCTGCATAACGAGAATAATGCACTGTGAAGAAAGTAAGCTTGTGCTTCCAATCAAGGAGACAGGCGGGACTGGAGGCTTCCTACACAGGAACCCTCTGTGCTGATCACAGGCACTGCAGGGCTTCTCAGGGCGCACCTGCCACCGAGTGTCCTGCTTTGCTGGCTGAGGGAATGCTCTGACCTGTGACTCCAGTGATTTGCAGGTTTCCACTCCTGCCAGGTCACACTGTCGCCTCCGGAGGTTTTCAATCATGATCTGCCCAAACCGGTCATCCATGTTGACCTGCGAAGGGAAAAAGCTGGTTAGCCACAACCTTACAGATCTGTCCTGAACAAGCAGAGCACACTATTCAGTCAAGGCCGACATTTGGTAATGCACATAGGAGCAGCTTGGGAGGGTTGTGGGACACAGGACACGAAGCTGAGCTGGTGCACCCTACAAAGCGCAGCACACACCCACTCATTTGCCCACCTAGTACAACAACCCCATGGCTGGCAGAGAGGCTCACATACATGTGCAAAGATGCAATGTTACATGGACCTGGGAGAACATGGAAAGAAATTCCTATTAAGTCCATCAATTCCATTACCTTCATAAAACGACACGCCATAATACAGCTGTGAAAGCAGACAAAAAAAGAGACCGAGACAGGCACAGAACGACTTTAAGATATACTCTTTAAGAAGCAGAGTACAGGCCGGGCAGTGGTGGCGCACGCCTTTAATCCCAGCACTTGGGAGGCAGAGGCAGGCAGATTTCTGAGTTCGAGGCCAGCCTGGTCTACAGAGTGAGTTCCAGGACAGCCAGGGCTACACAGAGAAACCCTGTCTCAAAAAACCAAAAAAAAAAAAAAAAAAAAAAAAGCAGCAGAGTACAGGACTGAGGCGAGCTCAGCAGGGAAAGTCACTTGTTGCCAAGCCTGACTACCTGAGTTCAATTCCCAGGACCCACATGGTAGAAGAGAACAACTCCCACAGGCTGTGTACACACACACACACACACACACACACTCACCATAGCATATGTGTCCCCACATACATGCACAGACATATACAATAAATAAATATAAAGAAGAATTTTTAAGAAGTGAGGCTGAGAGAAATGTGAACAGATCATTCCTGCCTGTCTCTCCTGCATTTACAAACATAAAACACAGCAGGCAGTACTATGTCCCTGACAGAAGACTAAGTCTAGGGTCAGAGAGAGATTTGCTTGCCTTGTTATAACCAGTCTTATATTCCTGAGACTGTCTCTTGCCTAAATGGACCTTAAACTGGTGTTTTTCCTGCCTCAGCCTCCAGAGAGCCAGAAGACGCGGTGTTACTGTGGACAGTCCTCTGTCAGATCCAACTAACTTATGTACACGCACAAATGTTGGAAGACATGATGTCACTGCATGCTGTACATACACCAGTCCTTGTTCACATGCAAGGGAACAAAACGGAATCACTTTACCAGTAGGATCCACCCCTGAGCCAGACTGGCAGCAATGCTATTGTCTCTCATGTGCGTCAGGACGGAAGGTATGTGAGAGCACAATCTTCATGTAATGCGTGATGGTTTGAACCCTGGCTTGACAAGAGCTGTGACGCTGAGAACATTGGACGGCTTGACTGTCGGGGGGTACTAACACCAGCTTTATGGACTTCTATAACGAAGTAAGTACATCCATGGAAAACTTACACAGTAGTGTCTAGCAGAGTGCGTGGAGAGCAGTGTGCACCGTCATCACACGATTACCAGCGTGGCGTTGTCACTGTAAACTATTAACTAGGAAAAGCACACAGGCAACTAATCTATACTGTTGATTCAAGTTAAACTTCTACTGACAAAGTGAGAGCTGAACCAGGTGAGGAACAGCTGGGGACCGTGCTCTAGAATCTGGCCCAGTCCCGTGCTCCTGAGTGAAAAGCCTTGAGTCAGAACCAACCTGGCATCTCCCAGAGCATGCTAGATAAATGCTCTGGACAGAGTAGAGGCAAGGCCAATGGACAAAGCAGCACACATAGGACATGTGGCAGTCATTCTCCACGGGTATACGCTGTAAAAGCAGACAGTTCCCAGGACGCAGTCATATCAAGAGAGAAGCTGAGGGGCTGGCTTCCATGGCCAATGCTCCTGGACAGATGTGTGCAGTTGTAGATGGGAAGGAAGAAAGCCAGCCAACCAAGAACCAATGACTCCAGAACCTGAACCCAGACTGGGGAGGGAAAGGAGGTAGTGAACCCTAGTCTAGCCTGGGCCTGTCCACACTTTACTACACGCCCAAGTCTCCTCGTTGTTCTTACATACAATGAAATAAAAAGGAAATGATGAAGTGGGTGAGGTAGGGCTACACACTGAGATCCCATTAAAAAGAGACTTTTTTGAAAAGCTGGTTATTGTGGTACACATCTGGTATCTCAACACTTGGAAGCAGAATGATTACCCAGCTACTAGCAAGCTACACAGCAAGCTCCCAGCTAGCCAGGGTACACAGTGAGACTCTGACTCAAATAAACTAAGTAAATAAATAATGACAACAGCTAGCATGTATTCTGTGTAACATCTCATGGATTTCTACAAGGTAAGCGCTAAATAGCAAAGAACTGTGGCTAGAGAGGTGGCTGCATGGGGAAGAGTTGGCTACACAGACATGAGCATCTGAGTTCAATGCTCAGTACTCATATCAAAAGTCAGTCTGGCTACGCGCGACTATAATCCAGTACTTGGGGGTTGGAGACAGGAGGATCACCGGGGCTATGCTGGCCATTCAGCCTAGTCAGAGAGCTGCAGGCTCCAGGTTCTGTGAGAGAACCATCTCAAGGGAACGAGGCAGAGAGCAACAAGAGGTCTCCACATGATGGATATGGGTGTATAACCTCCCCCGTCTCCCCAGCAGTAAACAACTAGAGCTCGGAAGACTCTGAACAGCACACTCTTACTAAACGAGGGGCAGTGGCCCAGGTGTAAATGCACACACTAACTCTTGTGTACCTCACACTAGGAAGCAGGGGTATTGTTATTTTCAGGCAAGGAAAGAGGAACAGAGAGTGTATATAACTTGTCCTCATCACACAGGACTGAGACTCAAGCTGGATCCATTCAAAGCTCCAAAAGGGCCTTTTCTGCAGCCACTGGATCAATGTCATCGATTAGTGACTGTAGGAATAGAGCATTTTATACTTACAATCCTGTATATCAGACCTCTCTTACAAAATTAGCTCTTGTAACTCTAGGTCAAATGCCCACATGAAACTCCTGGCTGGACCTAAGGAGTGACCACTCCAGGCCCTCTGTTCCCAACCTCTGAATCATTTACAAATATCCTCTCCAGCCCCCCTCAGGTCAGACCCTCTAAACCACCTGGCAGCCCCAGGTCCCCAGTCCCCATCCTCCACACCATCACACAGTCAATGTCTCCGTTCACATCCCTCCCTGATAAGAGCCTTTGCGCCTGCTTTTCCTTCTAATGTGGCCAAAATTACTTCAATCCATGTTCTACAAGTATGTTGATAATATGAGAAAATAAAAATTTGAAAACTTTCCTCAAGAATCAAGGTCCAAAAATCTCTGCTAATAGCTGGGGAGAATTCGAGAAAGCAGGAGAAAAGGGTTGCTAGAACAGACTGATGAAGCAGATATGT
Source organism: Uromys caudimaculatus (assembly GCA_028551405.1). NCBI lineage: Eukaryota > Metazoa > Chordata > Mammalia > Rodentia > Muridae > Uromys > Uromys caudimaculatus. Next base: position 73,680,440 of record CM052703.1, read on the forward strand.
GTGGCTGGACACAGAAGGAACTGAACTAGGAAGGACAGAGGCAATGCTACTCTGGAAGCCCATGTAGAATCCGCCTCTCAGGAAACTCTTACCTGCTCATAGTTTATGAACATGGCCGTCTCAAAACTGCTGGCTGCCCATTTTAGGAGGTTGGCTGACTGCTCTGGAGTCATGTAAACCAGCACACATTCAGTTATCAGGAGTGTTGGCAATCTTAAGGAAAAACAAAGGAAGTAAATGTGTTTTCATCAAGTCAAGACACCGACTTATGCAAACATCACAGCACTGGTGCTTCATAGCCAAGCAATCCAGAATCGGCACTGGCTTGATCGATATCTAGTACAAGTGTCAAGAGACACAACTACAGAAAGGAGAGCAAGGAGCTAGGCTCTGTGTATCTTAGGAAATGAGTTCAGTACATGGGGCAGACTGTAGAAAGGGAGACAGATCTGCTGCTGCTGTGTGCCTATATCCAGGGGCAACAGAACCCCGCAGTTTACCCCATCATAGGAGATGATTCTCCTACCCTGGAACTGAGGCTGTGCAGACCCTTGTTCTTGTCAAAGGGCAGCAGCAAACAGTGTGGAGATCACACACGCACTTAGTGTGACCTCTTCCTATAATGGAATCCTGACAGAAAATGAATGAACTCCAGATAGCCAGGTGATGGGAAGAAAATGAAGCGTCTTTGCTGATGGCTGCCAGCTGGCCTGTCTGCTGCTCACTCAAGTGGGCCCCTGGAGCTATCAGCATACTTAGCCTCAAGGAAGAACCACCCACTTAAGCCCAGCCCCACTGCAACTTAAGGGATCCTTAGCAAAATGTGAACTGTTTCAAACCACTGAGATGAAATATGCAGAAATTACTAATATTCATTTAACAGAAACCTAATTCCTATTAAGTGAAGGTCTGCCATAAAGAGCTGAAAAACAAAGACTTAAGAGTATAATTCAGTGGTTCAGAGTTTGCCTAGCATGTATGAGGCCCTTGGTTCCAACCCCAGAACCAAATAAAAAAAATAATTAATTTAAAAAGCTCAAGACAATATCATTTCAAATGATTATATTCTTTGAGAATAATATAAGATATGTAAGAATATAATAATATAAGACTATAATAAAATTCTATTATTAGTATGCACTGATCTACCAGACACAAAGTAACAATACATTATGAAACAAGAAAAACAATACATTCCTATAGAGTTATCCAGAAAGTATAATTCTTTTTAAAATATATCTTGTACAACTCCACATGTATGCCTTGCATGCTGGGCGCCCTCACCCACTCTACTCCTCCCCTTCCCCACTTCCAACAAATCTCTCTCACATTCATGGTTATTCATTTTGTTTTATGTCCACCAAGATTCACTAGGGCCACCTTTGTGAGCCTGGGTTTGGAGCTATCTGCTGGAACCTGATGTGTTCAGCAGCAGGGCTACAACTACAAACAACGGTCAATCCTTTTCCAAAACCTATCAATAGCCAGTAGTTGGGGTAAAGGGTAGGGCCTATGGCCCTCCTCCTTCCTTGACTGGTTGTTGACAGAGGTAGTCCTGTGCGGACCCGTGCAGGAGCCCGGCTGATGTGAATTAATGGCTGCAATGGCCGGTGGGGGGGCATTTCCTAGCCCTTTACCTGTCTTCTGGCTCTTCCACGCCTCCCAGCCCCTCCTAGCCGTAGCAGGGTGGTGTGAGCGGCTTGTCTGGGGCGAGCCCACATCGTCACACTGCCAAGCACGCACTGTGTCACTGGAATTTCTCCTTGTCTTTCCTAGGTTCATTTACATTCCTCCTCAGACTCCTTTGCTAGATCCTCATTTCCTCCCCTCACCCTAAATAACAAGATTCTCACGGCTGGCTATTTCTCTCAAATTAAGTGGCTTTCTTTTGTCTTTAATTTTAGATTATGGAATGAATAAACTACATGAAATCGGATGGCAAAAAAAGAAGAAGAAACATAAAAAAAACCATAATGTATCTTTTAAATGTATTACTATAAAAAGTGAAATAATTTTTATACACAGAAACTAGAAGTTATTTGTAGCTACTCCTCTAAGAACTGTAAGCATTATAGAAATGTAATAGCAGCTCAGATCCTTCTGTTTGGTTTTTTTAGACAGCCTCACTTTGAAGACCAGGCTGGGGATCAACTCCTGAGTCTCCAGCCTAAGGCCGGCACCGCAGGCATACACCACCACACTAAGGCTGGCACCGCAGACATACACCACCACACTAAGGCCGGCACCGCAGGCATACACCACCACACTACGGCTGGCACCGCAGACATACACCACCACACTAAGGCCGGCACCGCAGACATACACCACCACACTAAGGCTGGCACCACAGGCATACACCACCACACTAAGGCTGGCACCGCAGACATACACCACCACACATGGCCATTTCTCACACTTTTGTTTTCAGTACTAAGAATTAAAACGAGGGCCCTGCGTACACCAGGCTAGGCAAGTACTCTGTCTTTGGGCTATATCTCCAGTCCCATTTCTCAGATTTTTAAGTCAGTTATCATTGACATAAACTTGTAACATGGCTTGTTGGGTTCTGATATTATTCCGGTACTCAAAAGAGAAACTAGAAATACAGAGTGAAATAAGCTGCTCACAATGACATCCTAGTACCCACTGCTACCAGAACCCCTATCTGTACTGCTGGACATGGCACCTATGCTCATAACTGCCATCAGTGAGAGAAGAATGGTGTCCACAACAACCTAGCACTGACCTGATAGTACCAACCAGCCACTGTGTTCACCTGGTACTTCCCTGCTCTGTCACGGCACTGCAGAAACTGCAGGTCCCTAGAGCCGAAGTCAGACTGAGATGTAACTTACTCCATAAGTGACCGGTACACACTCCTTTCTGTTCTCCCACCCTCACACGTACTTCTTCATCAAATCTTCAAACCCATCTGGAGATACAGTAGTTACCCCGTATTATAATACAGAAAAGAACTAAAGATCAAATAAACTTAAAAAATATTTTAAAGAACCACTGCCAAATAACTTCATTAAAAGGTTGGCCCCATGCTCAGGGTAAGAGTCTGACTCCTGGTGATAAGGTGCCACAGTAACCTGGGAGCATCTGACTCCATCCCCTCTCTGAGCACAAGCCTAAGGAAACCAGTGTCCTTGAGTATCAATGTTATACTCAGCCAAAGGAAGAATACGCTGTCACCCAGGCAAGCCCTCAGACTTCCCTGACTCAGTTCTCTCTCCCACCTGTAACACACCTGAGAGCCAGCTCATATGGAGAAAAGGTTTCTTTGGCACACAGCATTAGAGGTTCCCATTCAAGATTAGTTGGCCCTGATGCTTTGAATTCATGTACAGGCTCCAGATGGCCAGGAACAAATGGCAGAATAGGGTACACTTCATAAGCAGGGACAGAGAAAGGGACTGGCTGTGGCTCCAATATCCTTCAGGAACCTGTGTCCAATATGATTCCTACCAAGTTCCCTTCCTAAAGGTTCCACCTCCTCCTAAGGGCACCATGGCCTGGGAACCAACAGTGCTCTCTGAATACTCAGTGAGATAAAGACAAAGACCCCCAGGATGGCACTAGGCCATCAGAGCCATCTCTTGCATGGGACCCATGGACCTACAAGTCCTACTGAGTCTAACAACGCTGCTGAGTGTAGGCTGAACACGTCCAGAAGAGCTCCACACACTAGCTCCCACACTGGCGCAGATGAGGAGGAAAGCCACGGACACTTGGTGCTCCCTGTTCTCTCCATCCATCTCCCAGAGCTCACCTGTACTTCATATCCCTTCCTACCCTCCTCCCACTTGCGTCCCCCGCCGTTCACTTCTTTAACCTTCTGCGATGAATGCTTTGCCGTGTTTATTCTTTTAAGCAATATCCCCTTCACCACATCACCCCTTTACATGTGCTCCTGGGCACTAACTTCAGATGCCAACTACCCAATCCTGTTCTCGTCTGTGCAGTCTGATTTGACTTGGTTCCAAGGCCACACACCACACTCCCCTCTTCTCCACAAAGGGCAATCTCAGAAACTCGGCATGGGGGACCCTTCTTTTTCACCCATAAGTCACTTCTGCAATCTAAGTGTGTACTTCTGAAAGCACAGTGACCCGGAGGTGTGGCTTTACATAGTGGGCTCACAGTGCGAGTGCTATTCTGCAGCCTGATTTTACTGCATCGCTAGATTTTGAGTTCTCTCCATATGGACTTGAGTCACATACTCTGTGTTTTATTCACCCAGTCTCCTTCCAGTGAGCCTTTCCAATTTCCTGCTACTCTGCTTGCTGCAATGAACACCACCTTCAGCATGAAGTACCTTCTCTGGAAAGCACACCCAAAGTGGGACTTTTGTATCACACACATTACAACTCTGCTAGCTACTTCCCACTACTCCTCACTGTGGCTTGTAGCCAGTCCACCCCGCCTGGTGAGTCACTGCAGCCAACTTCCTACCACCCACATCCTCACCAACTTCATACACAGATTCACACATTCTTGCCACTTTGGTCGGAGAATACCAGAACTTCACCTGATGGCTACGGTGGTCTGACAACCCTGTGTGCTGGGCATATGTCGCCCATCCTGACGTCCTGTGGCAGTCACTATCTACCTGTCTTCAGCCACTTTTCATGAATGTTGGTCTCTATGCATTCTAGACACTAGTTTTTTCTTTGCATGTTGTTGTTATAGGCTCTCACACACTTACTTTATTATATTAGGGCCAGCATTTTAAAAAGGAATCACTGGTGAAAAGCCCACTTAAGAAAAAGACTGCTTAGAAATCTCAGAAAACTGTAATAAGTAGCAATGACACAACACAGCATAAAGACAGAAAGCAAGTAGCAAGCTGTACTAACTAGATCTCATAACTCACATGAAACCACAAACACATAAGGGGTTAAAAAAAAATCTCACTGTGTATTCATGTTACATTTCTTTAGTTTCTCTTCCAGCTCAGAAAGGTCTCGGAGATCTGCTCCAATGATGGCATATCTTTTTGAATCCAGCATGTGACTATCTGCAAATGCAAAAAATAAAATGCTCATTTCAATACAAGCCAATGATATCACACTTTTAATGGACATGGCTTTTTGTTTTTTAAAGGTTACTTTATTTTAAATTTTTAATCCTTTTATGTGTATGAATGTTTTGCCTGTATTTAGGGCTGCATATTATGTGCATGCCTGGGGTCCTCAGAGGCTAGAGGAGTGCATCAGATCCCCTAGAACTGAAGTTACAGATGGTTGTAAGGCTCCATGTGGATGCTGGAAATCAAACCTAGGTGCTCAGAAAGAACAGCCAGTGCTCGTAATGCAGAGCCAGCTCTCCAACTTAGATATGGCTTTTTTGAAATTAAAGTACCTTTAATCCAGGTATGGTGGTACACACTTTAATCCTAACACTTGGGGAGGCAGAGTCAGGTGGCTCCTGAATTCAAGGCCAATCTGGTCAACATAGCAAGTTCCAGGACAGCCAGGGTTACAAAGAGAAACCCTATCTCAAAAAACCAAAAATAAATAAATAATAGTAATAATAATAATAATAATAATAATATTGAAACAGAAAAATCTAGGTTCAGTGAAAGTTCCTGCATTACTGCAATGAGGTGGAGACCAATAGATGAGAACTCCTCTTCTGGTCTCCTTATGGGCACATGCGTGTGCATACACACACACACACACACACACACACACACACATATGAATGCATACATAAACACATACTTGAACAGACACATAAATCACATGACAGGAGAGTGAAAATTAGCCTGTCACATCCTCTGAAGGTATCAGCATAACATTGTAGTTCTTTTCTTTTATGCTTAAGCTCAAGTAAAACACTTCTCTCTCACACACAGGTATTTAAGAAAATAGGACCACTTAGTACCCGTTTTACAAACTGTGTTTCCTACCTAATAACGGCATCTCTTTATTTTGATTTGTTTTCTCAGGATGAGGTCTTACTATGTTGCTCAAACTGGTTCCTCCGGCCTCAGCTGGACCAGCTGGAACGCTGCACCTGACCACTGGACCCAGCTCAGGGCACCGTTTTCGATAGTGACTTCCTAGCATGCCACTGAAAGGAAACCACAATCTTCTACTGTTGAACATATGGGGTCACCAAGCAACACCACCTTGTATGTGGCCAATCCCTTACTATTGGACATACGGTATGCCAAATTTTCTCCATCTGAGACACTGCAATGAACATCCTGGTACACACACTGATGAAGTACCTGTCAGTCACCTCTTCAAGGCAGAGGATTGTGAGTGGAATTACGAAGTCAAAGACTAGGCCTATTTAACTACTGATACCCATTAGTGAGTGGTTCTCCATACCCTACACCATTTGTAATGTGTTATGTTTAAAAGAAAGTAGTTTATGTAGCAATACATTTTCAAAATGAGTAAGAACATGAATTTTCAGGTGTGCCAGAGGTAAGACGAAATGGTGTCTTCAGTGGTTCTCAAGCTTCAGGACCCAGATTACGACTGTGTAGACCTTGCCACCGTAGACGCCTACACCTCTAGCCCATTCCCAGGGGCTCCGATGTTGTCAGTCTGGAAACTACACTCAGGGAACCATGGATTGGAACACACTGACCCTGACCTTTGATGGTCACCAGTGGGGTCATGATGCCTCGGTGGGACTTACAAACTCTTTCAGTTACCCAACGACTGGGTTTTGTTGGTTGATTTGTTATAACAGGGCCCTGCTGTTTAACTCACACTGGCCTGCACTCACAGCAATCTTATCACTGCTTGAGTGCAGGGATGACAGGTTGTCTGTCACCGTGCCGGGACCAATTATCTTTCTACCACAGGTCTTATTTACTATTCCCTCAGTGGTAGAGAAAATGTCAGAAGGTCACAAGCAACTGTCATCCTGAACCACTGCTACTGATTCAAAGTTCTGGCTCTGAGACCCTTATCAACAGGTTGCTGAAAGTGCCACAGTGCCTGCCTAGCATGTATAAAACCCTGTATTCAGTCCCCAGGACTAAAGAAAAAAAGCACTGTAGCAGTAAGCAGGTCCCCTTATCATCTTCATTGGCCCATTTGGCTAATGCAAATACGTTAAAACAAACAAACAAACACCTTCTGGGAGTCCCTTAGATGTCAGGAAAGCAATAAAGGACAACTAGGGAACCCAGAGTCAGCCCCAAGGTACCACAATGCTGTATCAAGAAAATAATATAAATAATACAAAAGCACTTGTCTGCCCTATAACAGAAACAAACAATTCCCATGTGCCTGTCTGCCTTCTTAAAAACAATACATTGATAGTAAGCAAGTCTTTAATGAGTTTCTCCATTTCTGACAAAAACTTGAACGGCACACAACAGAATTTTGAGGCATGCAGTTCTCTAATATAATGGTGGAAAGGGATAACCAAGTGATTTGGGAGAGACTTATCTTACTAGGACCAGTATCAAACAGTAAACAGTGCACAAGGACAGCTGATGAGAATGCACACAGTGATCTGAGGCCCTCAGGCCCAGCCTGTATCAAGGAGGAATTCCACACGCCAGGCAGGAAGCAGGGACAACATGGCCTTGAGCCTTTGATATGACAGAATCTGAGGACTGGAACAGCACACACGGGCACCATATACAGTTGTCCCTGAGTCAAAGCTGTTCCAGTTGTTTACATATATGAGGTCCATTGTCTGTCCTCAGAGAAAGCCTTTTTACCATGTCCTAGGGAACACAATGGGCCTCTGAGGGACAAAGGCTCAGAGTAAGTTCCAAAGAAGTTTTATTATTCTGAGAAAACAGACACTTTTATGAAATCCAGCAGTGGCCAGAGCCCTCAGATTGAGCAGAAAGCCCTGCATACTGAAGCCTCCCTGGAGGTGATGGAAGGACTTCCCATAACTACAGGAGATGCGTCCTTCCTCTCCTTCTAGGTTTTCTGCTAAGATGCGTCTTTCCTCTCCTTCTAGGTTTTCTGCTAAGGGAACGTGGAGGAAGGTTCAAAGTATTTTGTGTAATGTTTATAGAAGGTTTTCTGAAATAATAGATATATCTAGGTTTGGAAGGCCACTTAACATTGATTTAAAACCTGTATATTGGGTAATGGGGGTGCAATCCTGAAATCCTAGCACTTGGAGGTAGAGGCAAGAGGCCTGAGAACTGAAGGACAGCCTCGGTTACATAGTAAGTTTGGGCTAACCTGGGCTTCATGAGATTCTGTCATAGGGGAAAAAATTATAAATGACATTTATGTGTTACTACAGGCAGTTTTGTAACCAATACTCCTTTAGAGGACTTGTTGCTAAGAGTACTGACAAAGGAGAAGCTTTAAAATACAACTACTACGTAGTAGCAACTAAGAACTGGTTTATACATGACCAAAATGAGAGACAATTATGAAAATCCTCATTACATAAGCTTAGCCACTCTTCAGACTAAGCAGTGGTTCTCAACCAGAGCAACTTCACCGCCAGAGAGCTTGGAGCAGTATGGAAAGATAGATGTATTTGCCTGTCGTGACTGAGGGGTGTGCTGTGGTGGTACCCCATGATGAGCAGAATCAGACCCTAAACATCAACAATGAACACAAAGAGACTCTGACACAAAGAGAGGCACAAGAACGCAAGATCTCCTACTACTAAGCAATAAACTCTTTAAAAGTCCCCAAATACCACCCAGTCCCAGCTACTCAGGAGGCTGAGGCAAAGGGATTGCTTGAACCCTGGAATTTGACACCAACCTGGACAACACGGCCAGATCCACCTAAATAAAACAAATTATCTTTAAGAAGCCCTAAATCTTCTGTAATTGAGGGATCACAGCACATTGTGATCTATGCAGATCACAAACCAAACACAAAAGCAAACCTTCTTTGAATGGAATGTACAGTACACGGCCACATTTCAACTTAACCACAGTCAGCCCTGGAGCTCTGGGCAAGTAATGTAACCACATGACTACATTTCTTTTACCCATAAAATGTAGGCAATGCTGATCTCCAATGATTATATTTAGTATTGAAGATGTTAAACTGATGACCTTGAGGATCCCAAATGTGGACTGAGGTACCCTGGGTGGCATAGCAAAGTCACAGGGATGAAGCAGAATGTTTTGAATTTCTGCAGGAAATGGATACTTAACATCAGACAAAACAAAAAGCAGAACAGTACACATCTCTGAATTCCTCCAATGTTACCATCCCCTTGGGAAGTTAAGCTCTCATATGCCATGGATAAAAAGCAAACACCGCGAATGTTGATGTAGGCATAGGTGGTACCCAACCTGATTCCAAGTGAAGTTGTTGAGTATCCAACAGGTACACAGGTCTCACTAGTAATAGCAGTTAAAGATTGAAATAGTCACACATAAAGCAGTGGACAGGAATCCTTGTACTTGGGAGGATGAGGTAGAAGGATTCAAACTTTAACACAGCCTTGGCTACATAGCATGTCTAAATGTCTAAATGACCAAATACTGCTTGTCCAACTTGTCTATTGCCTTCAAATGACTAATAAATTGTTACAACATATATACTTAAGAAGTTTGAACCCAACTAATTAGTAAACTGAAGTGTAGGAGATGTCTTTTGGCCTAAAGTATTGTGGGGCTACTGAGACCTTCAAGGCACTGTAATTTTAAACAGATAGGGTCAGCCTGACCTAGCACAATGCCTGGGGACACACAGGAGGCTTTTGGCAAAGACAAGAGCCCAGCTGAGAAGTTCTACCCAAACAAATCCAACTAAAGAGACAGGTCACGCTGTGAGCTAAACAGATGGCAGCTGCTTTAGGCCACATGGTTTTCAGTGGTTTGTTACAGAGCAAAGGGTGACTGATAAAGGCTGTGGTCATCTGCCTTCTAAAGCTACAGTTCGGGAAAAGGCATGAGCAAAGTGAAGGTCTATAAATAACACTCACATACACATGTGTAAAGAGTGACTCAATAGTACTGGTATTTTTCAAGTAAGCATTTCAAAAGGCACCTGATCTGAGCTGAATTTAACCAATCCAACCCATTATTCCCTCAATGAAAGACTAATTTATTATTTTTAAAGATTACAAAATGTTCTTTTTAGATAAGAAATTTTCCCAAAACACTTGTTCTTTGTTTTTATTTTGTTTTAAGGTAAAGGGGAGTCTGTACCTGTGGATTTCTTGACCACATGCAAGATTAACTTTCCTATCTGCCCACCCATCTGGTAATCTGTTGGCACTATGTACAGAGCACTGAGCCGATTCTCAGAATACAAGGATAACCAAGATATGGTCTGAACTGGGCATGATGGCATTGCCTGGGACTCCCAGCACTGAGGAGGTACAGGCAGAAGAAACCGAAGTTCTAGGCTAGCCCAAGCTACCTAGCAGGGTTCTGAAGAAAGAACAGAAGCCAGATGGCAATAAGCCCGTCATCACGGGGCTCTCATCACGGGGCTCGTTATCCAACCGCAAAGATGCAAACAACACAGTCAAGCGAGCAACACCACACGGGGAGTGGATAGTGGGAAGTGGTTCTACGCCATTGTTCCACATTGTTGATCAAAGTGATGCAAAGTGCAAGGGTGGCCATGACATCCTAATGTGACACCAATTAACCAAGTACATAGATGACTGTTACAGAAAAGTGAATGGCCACAACAGGTCCAGTTGATCTGCATGAGAAACAAAAGCTAGCAGCCATACAAACTTCCGTGGAAACTTTAGTAAGACTCTAGTCACAGGAAACATGGCTACAGCATTGCAGTTGTGTACAAAAAGAGGTCTGTTGGGTGCCTGAAGACTACTGTGTTGATTATCAGAGAAGGTCACTCTCTGAGTATGTTCTCTTACCTGTATGACTATTAAACCCTTTGACTTTCTCTGTCAGCCACAACTAAACACAATGGAAAATGTTGGTAGAGAGCTACAGACAAACAAAATACTCACCACAATCTGTAAGGCTCAGCACAGAGAGAATGTGTCAGAAACTGTTAAAATTATAGAGGGTTCTGGGGATATGGCTAAGTGGTAAGGGGCCTGACAGGAATGTAGAAGATCCTAGGTGACAGCTGGAGCTAAGCAGATCAGTATAAATGAATGGACTACATTTACATGAGAACATCATATTGAGACTATTATATTGCGAAGGGGACCCTGCCTCAAACAACTGAGTGTGTTATGATCCCGACCGCTCCACACATAGGCTGTACTTGCCCATTTGAAGAGTGTCCTCTGGGTGTAACTCCATGATGGGTCTGAACAGGAGCGGCTTGTTTCTACAGGAAGATGGAGAGAGGAGGAAGGGGAGTCAGTAAACGCACGAGTGAGATGCAGCCCACCTGTCACAGACTGTGTATGCAGAGTCAGGGTTTCTGTGAGAGTCCGTAAGATTTGCATAGATTTACCATCACACTTCCCTAACTGGATATGATGCTGAAAATGTTTCTGATTCTGGAGCATTTTTGTTTCAGATTTCTGGATGAGGGAAGTTTGGTGCAGAACAAGGGCCACTTCCGAGATCTTTCACTCTACCTACATTTGGCCCTACATACCCAGTAGCAGTTCTATCCACACAGGCGTCAGGTTAGGGCAGCTCTGCATTTGGCATTCAAATCACACACTGATCCTGAAATAATTCAATTTGAAAATAACTAAAACGCTAACACAGATTTTCTGAGTGTTCCAGGATTTTCTAGTTACCTCCAATTTCTTGCTTGCTCTTAAACAAAATTTTATCTTATAATCCTGGCTGTTTTTTTTGTCATACAAGTACAAAGAACTGACTCTTAAAGTCAACCCAGCAAATGACAACAGTCAGAAACTAGAGACCTGCAAGGCGATGCACAGGTAATCAACCCAGCAAATGAAAACAGTCAGAAACTAGAGACCCGCGTGGTGATGCACAGGTAAAACCTGTTTTCTTTCCAGGAAACCACCTTGAGCTGCAGCTTCACCCAGGGCCGTTCACTCCTACTTCAGCCAGGGTGCTAATGAATTACCCAGGTGGTCAGCATCTGAAAAGCCTACTTAATAAAAAGTGTATTGAATATTTAGAAAAACTGGAAAACTTATAGTAGACCACAGAAAAGGTTGAAAAACACTCCCAGTGTATAGGGATGCAATAGTTCTAAAGAATAAACGGAAAGGTTTAATGTCTACAGAACTTTAAAACATAATAGTTAGGCTTTTTTAAAAATATCTACTTATAGTGGGGCAGAAGTGTTAAAACAACAACAACAAACTATTAAGTCCTGACAGAGGGCTTTCAAAGTCAGGGTTTAGATCTTAGTTCTAGCCAGGTGACCCTGAGCAAGTCAACGTGTCTGAGCAGAAGATTCTTATCTCCAAAAGAGGTCTCTGAGTACTCAGCTCCCGAGTCTACTGTGAGAACTGGGCCATCGAAGAAAACCTGAGACAGCAAGACGCAGAGAAAAGTGCATCATCCACAGCTCTACAAGCCCTAAGAAGCCCTCACAGCACTTCACACACTCAAAGCATAGTGAAATGACTGCTGATTCAGGGCCCCATGATAAAGCAGTAATCACGAAGACTTTTCAGAGTATTAAACTGTGCTCTGCATAGGTTGATTTTAGCGTGCCGAGAAGTTAGATTAATGAGTAAGGAGGGCCATGCAGAAGGTGCACTGACTGAGAAGACTGCGCTCATGCTGGGCTCATGATCCCAGAGCAAGAAAGGAAGCCGAAAGGCGGCATTCTCTTCTCAGGTCTTTCACATTCAACTAGCTAGATACACCAAGAGCTGAGTCTCCAACTGGCATCCTGTCCCCCCAACAAAGCCACACTTACTTGATGGAGTGCAGCTTTCTTGTGACTATCATTGGAAAGTCGACTTCAAAATATTTATTTGGGAGAAGACCTTCATCCTGGAGAAAACCATACAGAATCATTCCTTAGCTCACAGACACTAAATGCAGCAGGCACTAAGCACTTTTTAACTGCAATAGGGATGTTTAGGGATTTTAGGTCAGGAGACTCATATGGTCAGAAATGTTTTATTTATTTTTATTTGTACAAATGTTTGCTGAGCCTATATGTATGTCTGCACAACATGTCTTTACCTGCTGCCCTCAAAGGTCATTAAATCCTGTGGAATTAAAGATGATTGTAAACTGCCATGTGGGTGCTGAGACTTGAACTTGTGTCCTCTGCAAGAACTAGTGCTCTTAATTGATAAGCCACCTCTTCAGCCCCCAAAGACATTTTTCGAATTCCTATGGTCTCAATAAGAATGTATCTGAGAGGAGCAAGAATGAATACAGGAGCTGGGAAACAGCTCAGTTAACGAAGTGCTTGTCTTACGAGTGTGAGAATCTGAGTTTAATCCTAAAACTCATGTAAAAAATGCAAAGCATGGTGGTGTGAGTTTGTAATCCAGGGCCAAGGAGACAGAGAGAGGAGAACCACTGGGGCTCTTTGGCCAGTTAGTCTAGCCTATTTGTTTAGCTCTAAGCCAACGAGAAACTCCATCTCAAAGGAGGTGGATAATGTTCCTGAGGACACCCAAGGTTGTCCTTTGGCCCCCATACACGTACATATGTGTGTTTGTATACACGCATACATGTACCACTACCACCCTGACACACACACACACACACACCCCTGTCTGCATACTTCAAAGGAAGTGCAAGAGATCAGACATCCTGAATCTGGTGATGGCTTCACGGATGCCAGATGCAGTAAGGGAAAGGAGACTCCAGGACAGGGTATCCCTTCTTTCTACCTTGAGCAACTGCAAACATGAGAACCAATCATGGAGACAGTTATAAGAGATAAAGACCAGGTGTGGAGGTATAAACGAGTCTGAGGAACCAAACACAGCAAAGACAACCTCGTGGGGACAGAGCCACCACAACTGCATGCTCACAGAAAGTAATCCCTCAAGTCTACCAACATGGAGATGGCTCCTCTGCTGGATTCCAAGGCACAACCTGGGTTTCCTTTACAAGGGAGGGAGGAAGGACAGTATCCTGACACCCTTGGCTCAGAAACCTCAGCTGTCCACACTTAATGGTTTGTGCTCGGCAAAGCTGAGCTGTGTAGAAGCAGCCCAAAGACACTTGAAGGATGAAGGATGTATGCTCAGGGGATATGGAAACGCTTCAATAAGAAATCCTATTAAGACTATTCACAGTGTACAACCTGCTCAGGATGTAAGAACTGTACCTGGAACCAGAGGTACAGCTCAGTGGTAGGGCACTTGCCTATCATGCAAGAAGCCCTGGGTTCCATCCTTAGTGCCACAAAAGCTAACCAAGAGCACTTTACTCAAAGGATACGTAAGTTACAGGTCATGCGCAACCCCAACAGACACCAACAAAGGAGGCAAACGCATACAGTCAGCTGTCTGCTCTCTCCCACAGGATGGTGCCTTCTTTCAAGGGCTAGTCCAGGCACTTCCTCTCCTGAGCCTTCCAGCTTCCTTCCCAGTTGAGGGACAGACAACTGTGGCTCACCATGCTTCGCTCACTGATGATCTGACTCTCTGGGCCAGCAGCATGGCAAGCCTAAAGGGCTCCCAGCTAATGAGCTGGTGCAAAAGGCCCCCAAGGCTCAGTCAGGCTTTCACAGCCTGGAATGCAGAGGGAAGCCGCCATGGCTAACCATTTCACACACTGCCAAGGTCAACACTGTGTCCTTCTAAGGACTCCAGAGACATCAAGAAGCTGAGGTACCTCAAAGGGCTTCACCTTTCAACTCTTATTCCTTCTGTGACAGTCCCAGCTTTCCTGTCTCTAAGAAACCCCAGCGATGCAAAGGGCCTTGCTCCCGAGGTCACACAGAAGGAGCAGAAAGCCCATAGTAACAACTTCAGCTCTGCAGTACAGCCTTTCTAGCAGGAAGGCATGTGACACAGTAAGAGCATGAAAGACTCTCCCCATGCTTCTATGCAAAGGCACACAACTCTAAAGTATAGATCCATAGGTTTTGCTTGTTTGTTGTTTACAAAGAACCAGAAAACTGTTTAACCTTTGCAGGTCATATGGTCTCTGTGATGACTAGTTAGCTCTGTTGATATCCTAGCAGTACAGCTGCTGAAGCTGGACAATATATAATAAATCGAGCGACTGCGTTCCAACAAAGTTTTATTTACAAAAACAGTTGGTGGGCCAGATTTAGCCTATAGCTTTTAGTTGGCAACTCCTGCTCTGAAAGTGCAAACAGGGAGACAACTCAGAGGTTAAGAGCACTGACTGATCTTCCAGAGGACCGTGGATTTAACTCCCATGACCAACAGGGCAGCTCACAACCATCTGTAACTCCAGTTCTAGGGGATCTGACATCTTCTTCTGGCTTCTGTGGACACCAGGCATACATTCGGTATACAAACATACATTAAAGCAAAACACCCAGATGCAAAAAAATTAATTAAAAAAAATAAATAAAATAAGTTTTCACAAAAGCCTTCCAGACTTTCTGCTGTTTTCCTTACAACTTGACAGGAAACTTTTCTTCTTTGAAGAGGTAAACTTTGTTCATAAATAAAAATCCCAGATTTAATAATTATCAGGTTATCTACATGAAGGGAAAGAAAGCAACTTATGGGATAAAGGGACCTTGGGCCCAGTGGAAGGATCTCTCAAACAGCAACACCCTTCCACAGAAACCACTCAAATCCTTTATACCAACCATGCAGCACTCTGCCACAAAGACAAAACAGGCCTACTGAAAAGATGTCTCTCAAAAGGCATCCCCTGAACTACCTCAGCACCATGAGTAAACAAGGGCCTGAGCTCACTGCATGTGTGTCCAAACCCTAAAGCCACTGGTTGTTGGATCCCGAAGACACTTGTCCCAGCCTCTCTTGCTCCATTTGTGAAACCCTCACAGACTCATGCTAATGTCTATCACATAAAAGTTCTCATAAATGCTAGTTTATCCATCTTATCTTAGAGAATGTGAAGCAAACAAGGACACCAAGATCACTAGTTCCTCACGTAAAACAGAAACTGGGAGCTTTGATGAACAAAGTCCTTATCAGGTGAACTGATTAGGGACCAAAGATCTAAGCAGGTCAGATTATGTACATACATTCTTATCTATCTTATTCTACACTTACAATCTGGGGAAATGTGCATACCCATTACTGCACACGATTGACCTCACAGAGAAGTCAAGAAGTTTGCACAAACCTACAAAAAGAACATGTAACATACAGAATACGTAAAAGTAAAAACCAAGCCACAGAGTAAAGGCAGACCACCAGCAGAACCCTCTTCCCCCTGTGAGCACAACCAGACCTGCCTCTCTACCCCTAACAGGGTAGCCACAGACCCACCCAGAACCACCACAGCAGGCATCAGCTACATCCCGTTCATCTCGCAGATCTCTCTTACCCAGAATGACATTATGTGGTCAACTGATCTTAGTTACTATCAAAATTAAAAAATTCATAGATTTGCTTTCAGTGATTCTAGTGGAAATTTTTTCCTTCCCAATGTATATCAACACATACAGAAGAAAATAAGTGAAATTTTAGTATAATTTTTAGTATAATATAATTTGAAAAACACTCTAACTTCCTGGGCCCTGGTGAGACAAAACAAAGAGTTGAACATTACTGTAGAGCTTCTTTCAGGAGGCATCTAGGCAGGTGGAACTGCACGAGAAAGACTGCCACTGCATTTGTTTTAATGCAGTTTTTTTTTTTTACTTATATACATGTATATATGTACAAGTGTGTGCATGCATGATCCCTGTTAGTATGCACATGGATGTGGACTCAGACGACCACCTCAAGGGTCATTCCTCTCAAGTATGTTCTATTTTTTGTTTGAAACATCTCATTGGCTTGGAAATCTCCCAAGCAGTACAGGCTAGCTGGCCCAAGAACTCCCAGGGACTCACCTGTCTCTGCCCCCAGCTCACCAGTGCTGGGATTACAAGAGCAAACTATTATGCTCAGTTTTTTATATGGATCCTGGAGGCAGAACTCAAGTCTCTGTGCTTTATTTGAATATATTTCAAATATATTTTTAAAAATTTAAACTGGGTAATCATCAAAAAATTAAGCTGGAGCAACTGTAGTAGGAGAACCTTTAATTACCTTTAATTTCCAGAAGGTGGTATCCATCCCAGCCCCAAGGTTGAGAATTTGACATTGGCATTCTGTCTTCCGGAGAAAAGCTTTAATAAGCTGACTAACACCATGAACTCGAGCAAAATATCCTTGAAGAGTTCCAGAGAAACAAGCTGTCAGTCACTCAGGGACAACACACATTATCCCTCAAAGCCACCAGAGAACCAGGTCCCGTAAGGGTTCCTGGCTCAGCAACACTGATTAGGAAATCTGCCTCAAGACGACAGGGAAAACTGCCAAGTAAACCAACATGGCCTTACCTCAGGAATCTTGGTATTCAAATCTCTTTGCATTGCTCACAGAGACTATCTGCAAAGATCTACCTTTAGAGGCCAAGATCCCCCCTACATTACCCACAGATGAATTAAGATAACATGGTTAGTTTTTCACTGGGGCAAAAAGTAAGCCATGTTTCTGCCTTGATGAAATTACTTAAAAGCCTAACAGTTGTTACTAAACACTATAAAAAGGCACAAAAGTTTACCCTTACACAGGCAGATAGTGCATAGCAAAAGATGCATGATATTTTTGTTCTGTTTGGTGTTTTGGTTGTTTTGAGATAAGATCTTATTGTGTAGCCCAGATGGATTTAAAATCACAATTTTCCTGCCTGAACCTTCAGAGTACTGGAAATAGAGGCATGCCCCACCATACTTGGCTTATAAAGAGGTTGTGTGTATCTGCGTGTATGTGTTTACACTTTTCAGTGCTAGGGACTGAACCCCTGAACTTGTACATGCTAAGGAAGCACTCTATGACTGAGCCACATCTGCAGCCATTAATAGGTCCTTATAAATGGGAGAATTAGACAAAATTTCTATAACATCATTTTTATGATCAAATTGAGATTAAAAAGTTTTTAAATCTGTAAACCTTCAGGGCCGTGGGGTTGAGACTGGGCAGGCAGATAGCCACTTACCTCTGTTAATTTCAGGGGCCTTCCTCTCTTTAGACTGCCTCACAAGATGCTCGATGTACGGGTCATGCCAGTAGCCAATGCTCACCGCAAACCTGGAAAAGTTGAAAAGGTATGCAGTGAGCATGGCTTTTTCAGTCCTAGGGACCACTGTCGAGTTCCCAAGAACCAGATAGAGCATCTAGAGGAAAATCAACAACTTCAAAAGGCCAATATATGACCATGGACTGCCTGACAGGCCTTTAACAAGGCCCATCTAACATGTCCACACTCACAGGACGCCGCCCCGCACACCTCCCACTTCAGTCATGTCTTGTCCCCACTTCGCATTGCTCCTTTCTTCCCCAGGACCCTAACTAAACAAGTCAGCCTCAGCTCACCCCTCACAGGACTGTAAGCATCTGTTCACTATGTAAACCATCGGGCCACTCACATGGAGAGTTTATCACCTGTAACAGTTTCCTAACTGCTACCCTGAGTCTTCACACCTCAAACTCCATGTGCCTTAATAACCAAGTCAAGACTTAAGGGTGTGTGCAGTACATCTCCAAGCTACAGTTTAAGCCCCAAGAAGCAGACACTCTATCTTTTCTTTGTATCTACCAATAAGACTTCTTTATTCATATTTGTTTTTGGTTTTGACACAAGGTCTCAGTCCATATCCTGGCTGATCTCAGCACCTGAATTCGTCCTGCCCCAACCTTCCCGGGGTTGAGGTCACTGATGTGTACTACCACACTAAGTAACAAGGTTGACTCTGCCTTGCTATCACAGGTGCCATTTTCTGTAAAAGCTTGTCTATCACTGATGTTTGTATATGTGTGGGTACCATGAGGAAGCATGTAACTGAGGTAGGTAACTCAGGATGTAAAATACTCACTGATTTGCCAGAGCATGCCACATATGTCTCCATAGTCCAAAGCAAACAGCACACTTAATACTTGACCACAGTTAGTTTACTTTGTCTCTAAACAGTGCCTAAAGCTCAGAAGTAAACCCAGTCAGGGTGGCACACACCTTTAATCACAGCATTTGGGAGGCAGAGGCAGATGAGTCTCTGAGAGTTCGAGGCCAACCTGATCTATAGAGTAAGCCAGGGCTATGTAGTGAAAACCTGTACCAGAAAGCAAAACATAAAATAAAACAAAACAGCTCAGTGGAACCATTCTTACCTAAGGCACTACATTCAATCCCAATACCACAAAAATAAATAAATAAAAACAAAAAGTTATGGGCTGGAGAGATGGCTCAGTGGTTAAAAGCACTGACTGCTCTTCCAGAGGTCCTGAGTTCAATTCCCAGCAAGCGCATGGTGGCTCACAACCATCTGTAATGGGGATCCGATGCCCTTTTCTGGTGTGCACAGCGACAGTGTACTCACATACATGAAATAAATACATAAATCTTTTTAAAAATTATAACAATATGGTTTTCAATGATATGTGACTTGCTACCATTAAATTCAATTTACACAGCGTGAAAATTTTCATTTTTTAAATATACAAACGAGCTCGAAATAGAAAAGACTGTGTATTACAAACAGGGAGCATGAGGAAGTTTGGGAATGGGTGCTGAGTTGCAGAGTCCTCCATGTGGGTAGCTGACAGTTTCAAGAGGGTCGTGTACTGCCACCTAGTGGAAAAGATGTCTCTTCAGCTAAGAACAGGTCTTTCCAATCCTTAGCACAGGGAAGAAGGGAATGTTCTCAACCGAGTTGCTCAACTCAGGACCTCACCATTTGACCGGGCACAGCAGCCAGCTCACTGGGGCTTTTTCCACACAGTAAGGGAGGAAGGAAAAGAAGACTGCTTGAAAGAAGGAAGGAGGATAAGCATCAGAATCTGGGATTCACAGGCCATCCATTTGGGATTAACTAAGCAAACTGGTTTACCAACACAAAGAAATGCTAACTGGTCTCCAGTGCCCAGAACCCATGAGTTGGGGAGGGTTTTTGTTTGTTTTTCAAAAACAAACAAAAAACCAAAGTGCCACTCTACTCTCTGAGGTTTCTTTCATCTGACTTGGATAGAGGGCATCAAAACACAGTTTCAAACAGCAATTCAGGTTACATTCCATAGCCCTGGGTGTGTGGGAGAGGGGGGCAACTGCCCAGCCATGCCAACAAACGTGTACTGAGTCTAACTGCACAAGTGATGGCAACCCTTACTGACAGAGGTCATGAGACACACACTAATGATAAACAGTATCTGACTCCAAAGGAGTAAAACGCAAAGACCCACCCATCACGGAACTGAATGGTTGCCTTCCCACGAGAGACACCTGACTACCAGATAAACCTAAAAGGCAAGGCGTCAGCCAGGAGAGTACCAGAAGCCCTTTACAAAGCACTTATATCCTCACAAAATAAAGAACTCTCAAAAATTAGGAAGAAATTCCTAGAGGTAAAAATGGATGAAAACATATTTGGGGGACAATTCATAAAGAAATACAACTAATTAATAAACATAAAAACTCTTTCTTAAAGGCAAAATAAAAGCTCAAATAAAGCGCCATTTCTTCTTCCAAACTGGCACCAAAACTATTTCTGAGAGGAGCTTGGATCTGGAGGATGAGGAAGCAGGCACCCAAGCACTGCTGCCAGGCGGTGGCAGGCACACCTGTGCCACAAGGTGCTGGGCCACAAGGAGCATAAAGCATGGGACACACGCATGCGCGATGAGTCAACAACCCCGCTTTAGGGTTTTATCCTAATAACCAAGAATGGGCACAAAGAGTTCTCCGTGAGAACATGGACTATGACAATCCCATGTGCAGGATGCACCAACTTTGTTAGGAACTAATCCACAGGTCCCAAGATGCTCCACTAGATACCAATCCCTTGAAATGCTATTAGCAGCAGTTAATTCCACACCACCCATGATGCTAAGCACCAACTCTGCTTGCTGGTTCTACTGTGCTCTCGTGTGTGTGTGTGTGTGTGTGTGTGTGTGTGTGTGTGTGTGTGTGTGTGTCTAGATATATACATAACGCACATATTTTTGATTGCAAAGACTGTTCTTAGAACCAAGCTTCCATCTTGGGTATGAACTGCATTCTGCTTGTGGTCTCCAAGGTCTCTTACTGCCTCTAATTGTAATTTTATTGCCGCTTTTTCATGTCTTTCAGTTCCACTTTTACTGTCCATGGCCTGAGCTTCTTGCTTTATGAATGGAAAGCAGTAGCAGCCCCTTCCGGGTCATAGGCTGCCCCTAACCATGCATTTACTGAGGTCTGAGTGGACCTGCAGAACTGACTTGTTGAAGCATTCGAGAAACTACACACCTCGGGAGACTCACCTCGAATGTGGGAGATGCCATGCTTCTGGCTGGGGGCCTGGATGGAATTACAGGAGGAAACGGAAAAGCTAAGTGAGTACCTGGTTCCCCTCTCTGCTTCCTGGTCTGCCATGGCCAGGATATTTCTCCTCCACCACAGGCTCCTGCCACCTGAGAAATGGTACCAACATTCACAGCAGGGTACAATGCAAGAGTTCACCCAGAAAGGTCCCTTGGTACGATGTCTCCAACTTAGCAAACCATGAGCCAATACTTCATATAATGCTAAGACACAATGACAGTCTATCTCTGTTGTCAATTTAATGGGCTCAACACTGAAGCAAGTCTCTGGGCACATCTGTAAGGGAGTTTCTAGACTGGGTTCACTGGTATGTGGGCAGCACAATTCCATGGCTGGAGTTTTAAACTGAATAAAGAAGTGTGTTCATCTCTCTCTGCTGCCTACCTGGCTGCTGTACTGATGGACACATCTTCTTCTATGCCACTGTTCATTACAGTTTTACAGTAAGCTTTATAACTAAGGTCAGTGTAAAACACCAAGAACTGTAAGTTTTCCAATTTTGACCTTTTCAAAACACTTTGAATCTTTTTTTTCCAGATCCTTTATATTTCCATATGTACTTTAGAATGAAGCTGCTATTTCTTCAAAATAGAAAAAGACAGCCAGGATTTAGACGAGAGTACACTGAGTCTATACAGCAACCTGAACAGAACAGAAATCCATTTTTTGTTTGATTCTGTTTCTGAGGCAGGGTCCCAGCATGGCCCTAAATTCACTATATAGCTAAAATGGCCTGTTAAATTCTTGATCCTCCTGCCTCTGCTCCAGATATGCTGTGATTACAGGTTTACACAACCCGTACCCTATACTTGGCTCAGATATCTTAGCAACTCCTTACCTTCCAATATGAGAAAGTATATCTCCGTTTAAATCTTTAATCTCTCTAAGCAGAGCGGCTTCTGGGTGGAGAGGTTCCATATCTCTCATTAGATTTATTCCTATCATGTACAGTTTATGTTTTGTCCTATCACTAATGATAGTCCAGTATTTTATTTTCCTGTGCATGTGATACATGCATACAGAACATGTTTGCCTGACACAAGATTCTACCTAGAATATTTAATGACCTCCAACAAATGAACAATAACATCAATAAAAGCAGGCAAAATATTTTAACACACGAGACAAAAGGCGTAGAAACGGCAATGAATGCATGAAAATGTGTTTGACTGCCATTAGTCACTAGCGAAATGTAATTTAAAACCAAAATGAGATGCATTTCACATACACTGGCAATGCCACATGGAAAAAAGATCTAGAGAGACTGGAGTTCTGGTGCATCACTGGGGGGCTTGTAAACACACAAGCCAGCAGGGATCCAGTGTGCTGGCTGAAGATGAACCCACCTATGTCGCAGTCTGACAATTGTAAAGAATTGGTGATTAACTCTGAGTCACCCATAATGCATCTGTGTGACATGGAGAAATAAAACGATGTCCCCTTGGAGCCATTTAATCGAGGCCAGGTTTGCATTCCCTACTTTGTGCTCCCCGTGTTTTCCGTCCTCTCTGTAACTGCCTGAAAACTGTCTTGTAAATCTGTCCCTATATCTGTGTGTTCCACGTGTAACTGTCTTTGGGTGTGTGTATCTGTGTCTGTGTGTCTGTCCCTCACAGAGAGCTTTGTTCTGTATTTACTGAACAGCACAGAAAGCATCACATGAGGAAGGGATGGTGGGGTACTTGACAGAAATCTTTCACAAAGTTTTACAAGAGGTTAAGTCACTGGCTCCAACTGATCCCACCTCACCAGAAAACACAGTTTATCAACCAGTGTCCATAAATGGGTGCTTTCAACCTTTCTGTAGATCTTAAGGAGCTGCTTTCAACCTATGTGCCTGCTGCTCTCCACTCATGACTCATGTGCATTACTTGAGGCAGAGGAATGGAAGAGTACATAACTGAAAACCGCAGCTATGCATTAGCTTTGGTTGTAAAAGCCGACTTCGTGGGAATCTAAGGCAAGTAGGGTTGATTGTTACATTGTTCTCCTAAAGGCAGGATAAACAAGCAGTTTGAGTACACAGTAGGCTATCAGTCTTAAGTCTTAAGTGACCTCAAAGTGTATTATTGACTCTAGCTGTGAGGACTAGCAAAAGTTTCAGTCTCTTAGAATGTAAGAGATATTTTCAGAATATTGCATTGTTACTACAGGGCAACTATGAAACAAAAAGAACCCCAGAGAAATGAAAGACAGAAAAAAGGATGCTGACCAAAGCCTATTTACAATGGGCCATACAGGACCAAGAGCAGGTAAACAAACAAATCAGACAACAGATACAATACTGGACGACTTCTGATCAAAATCCAGCCAAGCTCCGGAGCCTGCTCATTGACTACGCCTTAGCCATAGGCTATAATTGCTAACAGCTTAAGAACCCATCTGTAGGATGACCCTAACCCACCTTAGGGTAACTGTCTAAGAAAATCTGAGGCTGCTAAAAGAAGTTACTGTTTGTTCCAATCAATACCTGAACAGGGCCCTGTCTGTCTCCTAGTCTCTGGGGTAGGGCAAGAGCCTAACTTCGCAAATACCAGTTAGCATTACCGGGAGATTTTACATGACCAAATCTTGCCTTCTAAGGGTTTGTGAGTTTTCAACACCCTAACCCCATTGAGCTCCTCATTCTCCCTTGAAAAATTCAGCTTGTCATTTCTATTGAACAAGGAGTTTGGTTCAGTTCACACTGGACTAAGGTCGAATGTACTGTGGAGCTTTACTGATTAAAATCTACTTTATTATCTGGGTCTGTGTATCTTTATTGATATGCACATGAATAAACCTCAAAGAATAGGCTGGATACAAAAACATGCTGGAACAAACCTTTAATCCCAGTACTCTGTAAGTTCGAGGTCAGCCTGATCTATACAGCAAGTTCCAGCCAGCCAGGGCTACACAGTGAAACCCTATGTCAAAACAGAAAAAAATAAAGAATATGTACTATATGATTCATTAAAGAATGTACAAGTCAAATCTAGGGCTGGGGATAGAGCTCTTATATCCTTGACAGTGGTACACGCCTTAAATCCAGCATTTGGGAGGCTGAGGCAGATGGATTTCTGTGAGTTTGAGGTCAGCATGGTCTATATAGAAAGCTCCAGGACAACATGGCTACCTGGAGAGACTCTGTTTCAAAACAACAACAACGAAGTCTATTCAGTAGGTTTCCCCCAGAAGAGACTGCTCCCTTGATGAGAGGGGGCTCAAGGCACGCATCTCCTGTCAGCATCCGCTTTCACTTTTCCTTCCCAAAGCACAGCCACTCAAACGAACTAGGAGAATTCTATAAACTTCCCTTATCCTGAGAAACAAGGGATGGGACCCTAGATAAAAGGCAATTACATAACTTTTAAGTCAATGATTTCAGTCATTAAAATGAACAAAAGCAAAAAACAAGGTGGCCACAGGACTGCTGCACGACAGCGCCTATGAAGAATGAGTGTACAAGGCAAAGTGTGCTTAAATCAGTACTGTCAGTAGAGAGGGGTAGAGTTAGCACTGCACCCTTATAACATATATAATGTAACCTTACTTCAAAACATAGAAACAAAGCCTACAAAAGTGCAGAAAGAAACTGTTACATTGATCATCAATGGCCTTCCTTAGGGATTAGTCAGAAGTAAAGACTGCACCAGGTGGTTCACTTGAGAAAGTGACTGCCATGCACAGCAGGACCTGAGTGGAAATCCCCAAAGCCCATAGCGTCGGGTACACTGGTGTATGCCGGTAACCCCAACACAGTGAGGGGCAGAGACAGGTGGATCCCTGCACTCATTGGCCAGAGCTTAACTGACCAATGAGCTTCAGGGTCCATGTCTCAAAAAATAAAGATGGAGAGTGATCAAGGAAAAATACCTGGCATTTACATGCTTCTATATACGCATATGTGTACACATACACACACATGCACACACATATGCACACATATGCACATACACACACATATGCACACACACATATGCATACACACACATACACACACATATGCACACACATGCACATAAACACACATGCAAACACACATATGCACACACACACACACACATATACACATATGCACACAAACACACACACACACGCACACACACCTAACAAGTGTCAGACACAGTAGCATAAACACTGACAACTTCTATTACTATGAAAAACACCAAAGAAATTTAACTGAAAAAACACATACCAGTCTTACAGAAAATACTTCATCAAATATATAGAGAAAATTACAAACCTTGGTGTTCAAAGTCTTACAAATCAACAGTAAAAATATAAATAACAAATAATAAGGACATAGCTCAATGCAGCACTTGCCTAGTACCAATCCAAGGCCCTGGATTCAGCCCCAACACTGTGAAAATAAAAACAAACAAAGCAGAGAACAGGAGAAAGTCAAACCAGTGGTGAGCATTTACATAAACCCAACGGTGAGCTTAAAAGTAGACATCCTAAGTTGTAACTGTAAATTGAAATGAGAGCTATTACTCATTATCAATTAACAAGAGAGAATATTTTCTACCTGTTAGCTGATAAACAACTTAAGAAACTGAGAATATCCCATAATTTATAACATGTTCACTTTGGGTAGGAATGCAAACTCATACAATGTCTTTCTGAACGAGTCTGCCAGCTTCACTGCAGGGATCTTTTACTGGAAAACAGATGGAGAAGTGGTGTGGCCAACAATATAATTTTATTCCTCCTTCCAATTTTTTAAAAATTTTGATGACTATAACTATTTTGTCTACATATATGTCTGTATATTACATGTGTGCCCTAGTACACTTGAGGCCATCAAAGACTGTCAGATACCCGGAAACTGGAGATAGAGAGGTTACGAGCTGCCAGGTGGGTGGCTGGAAAATTGAACCCAGGTTTTCTTGAAGAGCAACCAGTGCTCTTATCTGTGGAGCCATCTCCCAGCTACATAATATGCCTTTAATAGCAAACTAGAACAGTTTTAATACAGGTAAGAGAAATATACAGTAGAGCCTGCACAGCCGCTGCAGAGAATGAGGCAGGCTGCTGTGAAACCACAGCGACAAAGTGCCCACTTTAAGGAAGGGATGCTCACCACTGTCCCATTAAACTTTTGGGCCTGGAGAGATGGCTGAGCAGTTAAGAACACTGGCTTCCAGGACCTGGGTTCAATTCCTAACACCCACATGGCAGCTCACAACTGTCTGTAATTCCAGTTCCAGGATTCCGCATTCAGATACACATGCAGACAAAACATCAAGGCATGTAAAATAAAAAATAAATAAGTCATTAAAAAAATTTAAAAACTTAAAAAAGAAATATTTTTCTTTTTTCTTTGATAAAGAGAAACATTAAGCTTTGGAACCAGTGAGAGAGCTTAACAGCTAAAGTGCTTGCTGCCAAGGGTTTGCATCCTGAGTCAATCCGCATACAGGAAGGGCACTGACTCCCACAGGTCATCCCGTGTAGTCAAGTGTAACAACGCACGAATGCACACAGACAAACAAACAAACAAATGTAATTTTAAAAAGGAAAAAAGAAAGTAGGTCTGGTGAGGCGCAAAAGGCCTGGTGAAGTGTGCATGCATTCCCAGAGAGGCAGGAAGGTAATAAACTTGAGGCCACGTGGGAGTCAGAGAAATAAACAAATCAGAAACAGGAAGGAAGGAGAAAAGAAGGGAGGGAGGGAGGAAGGGAAGGAAAGAAAGCTGTGGGTGGGTAGGCAGAAACATAGCGTAATTTTCTTCATTTATGGGCAAGTTTAGAAGCTCCTTTATCTTGACTAGAATGGTCCACTTCTACAACAGTATATTTTCTCTTGAAATGGAAAGTAGAAATGGCTTTGAAAATATTTTAGATCAAAATCTCCACCTTGCTATGTGGTGCACAGCTCTAAAGATGTCATCAGTACACCAGAAAGGCCTGTGCCAAAGCCCTCAGAGAAAATCTAACTTTGCCTAGAGGTGGCCATATGGTCTGCTCCTGTGTCGCTTGTGTTGGGAAATCATTACGTTCTGTAACAGCTCAAAGGAATGTCAGTCTTGGTCCGGGTCTGGTTTCTGTAACACACTGACCACTCACACCAGTAAACCAGGACTTCACGAATCAGGAAATATAATCCTTAACAGCACTTGGACTCAGTTTCTCATTTGACAAATGTTCACTGTGTGTCTACAACATGCATCCCAGCTATGTGTTGAATCATTCTCCTGGAAGATACAAACATTAAACAATGAGTTTTTGAATTATGTCTGAGCTGCTGATCACAAGAGAAACACTCGGTGCTAGACAATTAACAGAGGCATGGGGCTGTGGGTATGGGGGGGTGTTACAGATCAAGTACTGAGTGAATGTGTCTGCTGATGTGGGCACAGCCATGTCATGCACCTTAATGCCTCAGACCCATGGCAATGGCAAGGCCTTCACCATGTCAGACTCAGAGTAATGGCAATAGTCCTAGCACAAATGCTGACAGCCTTTGCAGAAAGTATCAGCTACTGCTTCCTCCTCTGGGGTAACTACAACCAGAGACTACTCTCCTACAGAGATCAGGAACTTGACTTCTTGCTCAGCAGTACATAATAAAGTACACTGAGTTTCTAGGCTCCTGGTGCGTCTCCTTCAGAAAGCAAGACCCATCCAATTCCACTTTTTTTGCATGTGTCTGTGCATGCCGTGTCTTCGTTCCCGCCGCCTCAATCCTGTCAGTCCCATTTGATTCCCATCACTCCCAACCATCTAAAACTCCAGTCCCACAGGATCCAATGCCCACTTCTGACCTCAGTGAACACCTGGGGTGCATGCAGTGCACATACACACTGGGAAAGCACTCATACACATAAAGTAATTTTAAGAACTGCTTAAGTTCCAAGAACCTATTATGTGCAGACTCTTCTCCCTCTCAATCACTGTATGGCTGCTTAGAAAACAAGTCCAGCAGCCTTGGGAACACTTCCACTCTATTTTCTGGGATACTGTTTCCTCAGATGTCTCCAGGGTGCACTCCCTCAACTTCTGCAAGTATCTGAGGTAGAAGTATCTTCTCAGTGGGACCTTCTCTTGTCTTTCCCCCTTGAAATCACATCTGGCATGACACATATGTGGTTTCCTTCCTGTCTGGTTTCTAAGAGCTCCATTTGATCTGTTTACTTCTGTATCTGTAGTCTAGAACACCACTTCCATAAACGAAGCAGGCACTCACTAAAGAATTCTAGATGAATGAAAGTACAATTCTGTAAATTGACATGAAACCAACTAGTCTGAAGCAGAGGGACCAGCATGCTTGATGGCTCTAAGGTAGGAGAGCTAAGAAGGCAGAATAGGGTGAAGTGATGCTGGGGACCCATATCAGAACAAGCAGGACCCTGCAAAACTGGGTAAGGCCATTGTCAACAGGAAGCCATTAAATCATGAAGAGAGACAATCCAGACAGCCTTTTACAGCTTCTAGCTTCACTCTGACTTATGGAGTAGAGGAAAGAATGACTGAGGAAGCCCAGGAGGCAGAGGAGTGTCTTATCTCTGATCAGACCTAACCTCACCTTGCACTGAGAAACCAGGAGCTGAGGTGGAAGGAAGGAAGTAGATTCCAGAAATACTTTGAGAGGAAAAACAATGGATCTAGGTAACAGACCACATAAGTGGGAGGCTTATAAGACCACGTCTCCCTGCCTTACCTGTGACCTAGTGACCAATGGAGTAGGGGCAGGAAAGGAAGAACATACCAAGGTAATCTTTAGCAGGAAAGGTTAGCAGGAGAGCATCTGAGTAGATATTTTTAATTAGGTGGATGTCCAATGGAGAGTGACCAGATCATAAAAAGGCACAGTGGGTCAAACATCACATTGTATGTAGATTTGTAGCTATGTCTAACAGGGATCTGAAGGATTTTCAAGTGACAGGATAAAGTCACCCTGAGCAGAACAGGGATGTGTATGAAGAGCCTGAGTGAGGGGGGAGAAGAACAGGGCTGTGGCAGAGAGAGAGAAAGCCCCCTTTCCACCACCGCCCATGTCCTGCACAGTTAGAGGAGTGCTGCTAGCCCACGCCAGTCCACCACTTACATGCCTGAGGATGACGCCACCTTCTGTGGGCATTGCCATCATCCTCTGCAGAATCCTCTCCTGCTGCCCAGTGCACACCTTTGTCAAGTTCCCCAAACACACTGCGCTGCCGGTCAATGTTTCTAGTCATGCCTGGCAGCCTCTGTGCGTGTTATAAAGACTCACTATTCCACTGTGCACAGAAAGCAGCCTTGGCCTCTGGAAACTGGCTGGTTAGCATGAGCCAGGCCTTCTTCTGAGGGCAGCTGGCTTAGTACCCACAGTGAGGCCATGCTGTTTTCCTGCTGGGCATAATCAATCTTGCAGAACAAGAGCATAAGGCATTCTGCAAGAATGACAAGTGGTGCAGATTATGTGCACTGCTAAATTCTAAACACAGATTAAAAATAAGATCACTGTCTTAAGTTTGCTTTCTGTTTCTGTGATAAAACACCATGACTAAAACAACTTAGGGAGGAAAGGATTTATTTGACTTACATGTCCTAATCACAGTCTATCATGAATAGAAGTCAGGGCAGGCACTAAAACAGAAGCCCCAGAGGAACATTGCTTACTGGCTTGCTCCCCATGGCTTGCTCAGCCTGCTTTTCTTAGACAACTCAGGACCACCTGTCCCCGGGTGGTATTGTCACTTGCCCACAATGGCCAGGGCCCTCCCACATCAATCATTAATCCAGAAAATGCTCTGCAGACTTGTCTGCAAGCCAATTTCACGGAAACATTTTCTCATTTGAAGTTCCCTCTTCCCAGATGGCCTGAGCTTGTGTCAAACTGACCAGCACTAAGTAGCACAGGCACTGTGTCGCCCACAAAAGTACCAAGCACCCTCTCTCCCAGCTGACAAGTTTCTATTGCCCCTTCAATCCTTCTTAGACAAACATTCTAACATCCTGAGTGTGCCTCCCCAACAGAGATGCCTGGCCTCGGCTATTAGCATTTGATCCACAGCACGTCTGTTTCATGGACCCTCCTATAAACAACCGAGATGAAGCACACATCCTAAGAAGTATTTTCTATCCCCTCTGACTGAGAGACTACAACTATTAAATCATCTTCTCTAGCTACAAGTGTGTTCTACAGGACAAAGACAAATGTCCTACAGGAAAGGACTGTTAAGGCTCTGTGCCCTCTGTCAAGCAGTATACTGGATGGAAACAGAAGTCAAATTTGGAAGTAGATAAAGTATGAAATTTAGTCCCAGCTGCTCACAGAGTGAGAGACATGAGGACAGGAGTTCAAGACCTGTCTAAGCTACACAATGAAATCTTATCTCAAAAAACAAACCAGGTGCTAGGGCAATGGCTTAGCAGGTAAACATGCTTTGATATACAAGCATGAGGATCTGAGTTTTAACCCCAGGAACCCAGGATGAACATAAAAGCCTAGGAAGCAAAGCAATTCCTGTGCAAGCAAAGTAGATGACCTGAGTTTAGGTCCCCAGTACTCATGTAAAAAGCCAGAAACTGTGCAACTGCAACCCCAGTTTTGGGGGAAGGTTAAGATAAGCAGATCCCTGGAACTCACTGGCCAGAGAATCTAGCTGAATCTGTGAGCTCTATACTCTGTGAGAAACTCTTCCTTAAAAAACAAGATGGAGTACAATAGCTTTAGACACTTGACATCAAACTCTGATATCCACACGCACATATGTGTGCACGCACCAGTACACATGTACATGCATGCATGTGCAAGTGTACCGAAATATACATAAATGGAATTTTTTTTTAAAGAGTAAGAATGAGTTGTCCAGAGAGAAGCAGTTAGGGGTACAGACCAGGCTGGCAGACACAAATTCACAGGAGTATCAAGTTGCCCTACTATGTGTCTACCACAAGAATTCCAGGAGGAAATGGAAACTAGAATGTGTGCCATTTCTCTGAGATCCACCATACTCTTCTGGACCACACCTTCTTGCTATTGTCTCCTTCTGGCTACTCACCTAATTCACCAAAGAGGTCTACTAAGATCAAAGGGCAAGCAAGATATGGGCACTGCCAACTCAGTTGCTGAATGATGGACTATGAACTCTAAGCTCTGAGTTGAGGACAGGAAAAGCCATGGTCTTGAGGAAAGTTGACTGAGTTCTAATAACTGTTTAAAGCAACTGCAAAGGAGGATGGTTATGTGCCAAAATGGAGACCTAGGGTACTATGGTGGGAAAGGGTGGTCACAAAGGAATGAGGGTATATAGGCAAACTGAGTGCTTACAGGATGCTGAGCTCACCCAGGGCCTATGTCAAGAATTAAGGAGGGTGCTCGTTTCAGCAGCAGATAATCTAAAATGTCAATGCCACAGAGGTTAGCATCGTCTTTGTGCAAGGACGACACAAAACTTTTATAGTGTTCCTATCTTGCATCAGTTCCTACAAAGGTTGTCTAGCAAAGAGCAGCTGTGGGACTTGGAAAGAGTACCCAAGGCCCAGGCCTAGAGAGAAAGAAATAAGGAAGACCAGAAAAGGTGAAGCCTACACACAAGTGTTCAAGATACTGATTAACTCAGAAAGGGTAAACAACAGCCATTAGGAGAGGAATCCTGCTGGATAGTATGAACCTCAAAAAATGGAAGGAGGAAAAAAACAGCTGGAAGAACACACATCTCAAACACCTGATCCTTGGGGATACTACATATGAGAAACAAGAAGACTTCAGGAAAAGGACATCTGTAGGGAAGCATCCAAGTTCAGGTGCAGGGAAGGAAGGAATGGTCACAAAGAGGCTGATGAACTGGACGGAGCTACTGAAGATGGAGCACTCATCTGAGAGGACACAGCGTAGGTATGGTGGACCCTGGGTCACTGGTAAACAAAAACAGAGAGGCCTGGAGCACAGCATGATGGGCATAATGAGAAGACAAGGAGAGTGTTTAAGTCTGATTCAAGTTGCTATAACAAAATAACTGGGTTTAGTGCCTTAAAAAGCAAAGAGCTTCATCTGGCAAATGATTCTGGTGACTAGAAGTTCAAACAGCAAGGCACCAACTGACTGCTTCACATTAGAGTAAAAAAGTGGATGGGGAGAAGACATATAAAAAGAGAGAGCAAGAGAGCTTTTCTTGACAGCCCACTATCACAACAATCAACCAAGTCTCAAAGAATGAAAATTCCTTCCTTCAAAAAATTACAATATCCAGGGTTGGAGAGATGGCTCAATAGTTATGATCTCAGCACACTCACAAAAAGCCAAGCCTGGTCTTGCACATGCCTGTAATCCCATGATGGAACATGCAAATTGTAAACTGTCTTAGTCAGGGATTCTATTCCTGCACAAACACCATGACCAAGAAGCAAGTTGGGGAGGAAAGGGTTTATTCAGCTTACACTTCCATGCTGCTGTTCATTACCAAAGGAAGTCAGGACTGGAACTCAAGCAGGGCAGGAAGCAGGAGCTGATGCAGAGGCCATGGAGGGATGTAACTTACTGGCTTGCTTGCTTGCTTGCTTGCTTGCTTGCTTGCTTGCTTGCTTCTCCTAGGCTTGCACAGCTGGCTTTCTTATAGAGCCCAAGACTACCAGCCCACAGATGGTATCACTCACAAGGGGCCCTCCCCCCCTTGATCACTAATTGAGAAAATGCCTTACCGCTGGATCTCATGGAGGCATTTTCTCAACTGAAACTCCTTTCTCTGTAATAACTCCAGCTTGTGTCAAGTTGACACACAAAACTACACAATACCTAAACCTACGTGAAAAATGAGAGCTCCAGGTTCTGTGAGAGATCCTGCCTCAAAGGAACAAGGCATATAAAGGACACCTATGATATCCTTCTCCAGCTGCTAATTGGGTGTGCACAGGCTCATGTACCTACACACACACACACACACACACCAACACACACCAACACACAAATATTCATACATATATACACCAGAAAAGAGAAAGAAAATAAAGAAATACATTAAACCTTTTTAAAGGCCTCAACAGTCTCAAAGGCACCATTTCCCAACAGTGACATAGCAGGAACCAAGTAAATACAAACCTGATATATCAAAGGCAGCCATGATTCTGATGGCTTGATGACTACAAGGTGAGAGTGGCAATAATAACCAGTGTGAAACATTTGCTACAGCTGCTGCTGAAAACACTCCACACTCAGTCCTCACCACACCCTTTGGACACAAACAACCTCTCTACTTCCAGGGCTCTGTACCAACACACAGTGTCAGAACTACAGGTGCCCTGGGAGGCCGACTGGCTTTTTAAATGTTGTCTTATGGATTTGATGTTGTAACTCAGGGTGGCAAGAACTAGCCAGACCCTCTGCTACTACATGCTCAGCAACTTCAACCAAACAATATTCTGACGGGAAGGAAATCCAAACTATCACTAATAAACTATTGACAACTTCCCTTTGTAGGAATCCTGTAGTAACAACCTTACATCACTTACACTTAATCCTCACATACAAAAGGTATGCTAACTTTATTATTCCCATTTTAAAAGAAGAAAGGAAGACTTTAGCACAGAAGGATAATTTGCTCATATACCCCACAAGCAAGCATCAAGTGATATCACAAGTTTTGACAAGACTGAAAAGTTTTATGTGATACAATGAAGATGTTGGTCTCATAGGCAAGATGGCTTAGGAAGACGGTGTTTCAACCAAATGTGATGATCTGAGTTCAATCCCCAGGACCAACAAAAGGAGAAATGACCCTTCCTACACTGCCTGCTGACACACATATACAAAATGAATAAATGTAATTTGAAAAATTTTGTTCAAGGATGCTGATTACAGTATCACAGAAACCAGGAGACACCGAATCCTCAAGTATAGCTTAAGGATTAATTTATGGGAGCTGAAGAAATGGCTCAGTGGTTAATGGTTAAGATCAAATACTGAACCCCAAGTTCAATTCCCAGCACATACACTGGGTGGTTCACAACTGCCCGTAACTCTAACTCTAGAGGATCTGCCAACACAATGTCACACAGACACAAATATACATATGCCAGGTGGTGGGAAGCATAGGCAGGCAGATCTCTGTGAATTGGAGGCCAGCCTGGTCTACAGAGACAGTTCCAGGACAGCCAGGGCTACACAGAGAAACCCTGTGTTGAAAAACAAAACAAAACAAAAACCTTAACAGCAACAAAACAAAAAACAAAACAAAACAAACAAAAAACCAACCCAAAACCAGATTCTCAGAGACAAGGATCCAGTGAAAAAAGCTCTGAATCCAAATCATACTTCCCTCCCCCCACCATACCCACTCTATGCACACTGCTCTAAATGACCTACTGATAGTAGATAGTATCACTGAATCCTCAAAACCACATAAGAAGCCAGATCACCTTCTCCTCCCCTCACCCCGTCTGTCTCTGTCTGTCTGTCTTTCTCACACACACTTTTACTGTGTGAGGTACACGTGCGTACCTGCATGTACAGATGTGTACAGCTATGCATGTACATGCTTGGTCCTGGGATTGATGTTGGATGTCTTCCTCTATCACTTTTCACCTTATTTTTTGAGACAAGGTTTCTCATTGAACCTGGAACTTGCCAATTTGGCTACACCCGTTGGTCAGTAAGCTCCAGGGACCCCCTTGTTTCCAGCTCCCCGGGATGGGGTTAACAGGCATGCCACATGCGGTTTCTTACATGGATGGTGGAGATATGATCTCAGTCACAATGCTTGCACAGCAAGCACTTTTCCAACTAAGTCCTCTCCCCAGTCCCACCATCCCTACTACAGAGACAAGAAAACTAAGGCAAAAAAAAGAAAGAAAGAAAAAGAAAAGAAAAAGTTAGGGGGCTGGGGAGATGGCTCCATGGGTAAGAAAGAACACGTTTTGCACAAGGATGAGGACCTGAGTTGCATCCCTAGCACAATAAAAAAGAAGGGCATGGCTTCACACACATGCAACCTGAGATGGGGGTGGGGGTTAGGAAGCCTGCTGAGATTGCTAAGGTTTGCTCCCTACCTAACCAGTCTGGCTGAAAAGGTGAGAGATCCTATCTCAAGGGAACAAGGCAGAATGATAGAGCTGGATACCCAACATCCCCCACACATGCAGGCACCTACACCACACACACACACACACACACACACACACACATATTTTCTTTTTTAAAGCTTGGAACTTGACCAAGTTTATATAGCTTGGGCAGTCTGGTTCCAGGATTGATGCTTTAAATCCCTATGCTTAGTTTCTAAGACCCTACAAAAAATGCACCACTTCACCCCAAAACTTGTATTCCCCACCCCATAATACTTCTCTGGCCCCCAGCCTGCGACTATCTCCAGGGCATTGTTCTAATTGTTCTAAAGTCTACACTCCTCCCTTGTTCTGAACTTCATCCTATTTCCTTGTTTCGGGCTTTTCTTGCCAGTTTAAACATCTTGTATAAATTTCAAACTCTAAAGACATTGCTGCATTTCCAGGAGCCCAACACTAAAGTATGAGTTTACTGTTCCTCCCAACTAGGCTGTGAGTCTAGTATGTCAACACCATGTCTGTTTTGCTCTTTTAAGTATTTGCAATCACTGAAACCAAACCCTACCAATTAGCTCAAAGTAAAGGCCTAGCACAATGTAATGTCCCAATAACTTTGTTGCAGGAATGAAGGACATGAAAGCTTTGTGTTTTCTCTGTGCACTGACAAGACCCACCACCACATGCTACAACTCCATAAATACTGTAGCCAATGTATAGTACTGATTCTACAAACAAACACTGCGGGGGCCGGGACCTGCAATCTACCCCTCATAGACTTCAGCTTCAGGTGCACAAATGCGGAATCATGACCAATATCAACAGAATGTAACCTATCAAGCAAGTTGTATTTCTAACCCAGCAAAGCCGTAGTTATTACTTGCAATACACCCTGTCTTTCCTGAAGGCCAAGATCTAGCAAGCTTTGTTCAGCGCCTTACTCCCGGACGTGGTACCCCGGGTTCACACTCACTCGGTAATTAGGACTTAAATGAACCCCTCCCTGCACCGTGCATTTCCCAGGTGTGAAACCAGGGCCGCTCCAGATGAGTGCAGCAGCTCCTTCCCAGTGTCCTAGCATATGCCTTGGACAGTAGCCCTCTAGCCACTTTGGCTCCGGACACCAGCGCACATCCCAAACCCAGCGCCCCCGGGCACCTCTTGCAGAGAGAAGCATCTTCGCAGGTGCCGCGAACTCCCTCGTCGTCCAACTCACAGCTCGACGCGCAGGAAGAGAATGAGGACTCCCTCGAGCTGGTGGCCATGTGCGTGGGATGTTCTGGGGTGCGGCACCCACCAGGGACATGGAAACGGGGGAACGAGCAGTGTGAAAAGAGGGAAGAAACAAGCACGGACTAAAGCATCAAGGATAAGGCACGATAGGCGGGCGCTGTTCAGTGACGCCGCCCCCGCACTGCCCACCCACCTTTCAGCTGATTGGCGCTCAGGACATGACGTTTGTCGAACCAAGTTCCTCGTCCAGCCAGGCCATTGGAAGATTCATTAGGCTCCTCCCACACAACCCGGAAGTTTCTAAAGAGAGCCCGGACATGCTGGTGTCGCTTCAATGCTTTCTGGGAAATGTAGTCTTAGTTGCTTTGAGTTTTCCTTTTGCCTTCTTGCTGGTCAAGAACTTTTATGAATACGGTCAGTTCAGGGTTGAAGGGCAGAGAGTCCATCCAAAGGAAGCAAGTTTAAAGTATTAACTTTCTGTCGCCTTTTGTGTCATTCAACAATGTAACAAACTTTTAGTGGGGGAGTCAACACTGTGTCAAGTCCTGTACTAATTAATGCCTTTGAGATGTTAGGAAGTGACTAGGGATGTAGCTCAGAGCGCTCTCCTGGATAGGGTTCTCGGAAGAAAGGGGGGAAAAGTTGTGAAAGAAAGAGTTGTGACGAACAGAATGGAAAACTGTGTAGCCGTGACAGTAAATTAGGGCTAGGGGGTACAAAATTCCTTGAACTCTGTTTCAAAAACAGCAGATGTAATAAAAATAGTCAGCGGGAATGAGGAATGAGTGAGTAGTAATCAAGACTTAGGTGACATCGAATGGGGAAGGTGGGAGAAGAGAAACCAGTGAAACTACGGAGGGAGTTCAGTTTCTCAAATGAGTAAATGTGTTCCATATTGTGTGTATGCAGAGTACTTTACAGGTGTTTCATAATGGATTACTATAAAACACTTTCTAAATAAAAGTGAAGGGTTATGTTCTATTTTGTCTGTTGTTTGGGAAAGAGGAAGGGATATACTCTAGCTTTATGAAGTTTGAATCATACCCACAAAAATTCTGTGGAGATAGGGCAG
This sequence comes from Uromys caudimaculatus, assembly GCA_028551405.1. NCBI lineage: Eukaryota > Metazoa > Chordata > Mammalia > Rodentia > Muridae > Uromys > Uromys caudimaculatus. The sequence continues at coordinate 73,718,034 of CM052703.1, forward strand.
TGATAAACACTTGCCTATCCCTTCCATGTTTTGGGTCTGAGCCCAGAAACACACACACACACAGATACAGAGAGAGAGAGAGAGAGAGAGAGAGAGAGAGAGAGAGAGAGAGAGAGAGAGAGAGAGACAGAGAGACAGAGAGACAGAGAGACAGAGAGACAGAGTCAGTCACAGTAGTCCATACCTGTTTGGGAAGCAAGAGCAATAGGATCCTTTGAGCCTAGTATTGGAGGTCAGCTTGGATAATATAGCAAGACTCCGTTTCTCCAATAATGAAGCCTGGCTTTGAACTCACTGTGTAGCCAAAAAATGGCCTTGAACTTCTAATTCAGTGACCTTGAACTTCTAGTGCCTACACTTCTTCAGCGCTGGGATTGTAGGTATGTGTAACCACATGCAATTTGTACACTATTGAGGCTCAAACCCTGAGTTTTATGTACTCTAGGAAAATATTCTACCAACTGAGCTACACACTGACTCAATTCTTTAAAAAGGAAAACGGCAAATCAATATATATGTTCATGTATTTTGTTTTACTTATTCACTGGAGACACAAGTGACCACTGATACTTCAGGGGGAGATGGCAAAAGGAATAACTTGAGTTTTGAATTGTTATTGAAGCTAATCTTGAGGGGTTATGATAAAATATAATGATAAAAGCAACTTAAAGGACAATATACTTTATTTTGGTTTATAGTTTATTTTAGTTATTTTTCTATTGTTGTGAAAAGATACCATGACCACCAAGGCAGCTTATAAAAGAAATCATTTAATCAGTGGCTTGCTTACATTTTCAGAGGGCCAGTTCATGACTATCATAGTGGTGAACAAGGCAGCATGTAGGCAGACTTGGATAATATAGCCTGAGAGCTGGGGGCGGGTGGAGGAGAAGGGATGGAGGGAGAGAGAGTGAATGACAGAGGGGGGGAGGGAGGGGGAAGAAAGAAGAAGAGGGGGGAGAGTGAGTGATAGAGAGAGGCAGAGGTTTTGAAACCTCAAAGCCAACCCCCAGTGACACCTCTCCAACAAGGCCACACCTCCTAATCCTTCCCAGAACTGTTCCACCAACTAGAGACTAAGCATTCAAATACATGAACCTATGGGGGTCTCTTTTGCTAAAACCACCACACAGTTCCAGAGGGATAAATGGCAGGGAAGACATGAAAATAGATAAGGAAGACATGTTGGCAGGACCAGGAGACTTACTGGTCACGCTGAACCCACAACTAATAAGCAGAGAGCAGTAGCTCATGGGTACATGCTGTGGCTCAGCTCTCTTTCTCTACTTATATATTCCAGGATCTTTGCCAGAGAATGGTACCACCCATAGTGCATTGGTCTTCCTCCCTCAAATAATATTATCAGGAGAATAATCTATAGGCATTCTCAGAAGCTTATCTCCCAAGAAACTCTGGATTCTGCCACATTGGCATTTAACACTAACCGTCACAGGGAACTAACACATCTTTCCCTGAAGTGGTCCTCTGCAAAGCAATTCACAGGCTTAGTGTCCCCATGTGGCGCTGTCCACCCCCTGTGGGTGTCAGTAGGTAATAAATATGTCAGTAGCAAGTTGTATGGGATGTCGGTCCTGTAATGAGCTGCCTCTCTGAATGGTCCTTCAGCCACAATTAGCTTTATCTTGGAAAGGACAGGCCACCCAGGGTACCTGAACAACTCAGACTGCCTTGAATAAGACCCTCCAACCAAAAGCTCTAGAATTTCTCCAAAATAAAATCAACAGGTACTGCTGTTGCTATCATCAGAGACCCCTTCAGTGATCTTAGTTGTAACCACTCATATTTTCTGGAGTCTTCAGGTGACCCAACATGATTATAAGTTGTCTATGGGCTTCTAATGCAACAAATCACTTCTTTGGCCATACACTACTGCCATTAGAGTGGCACGCATTCACACATTTTGTTTGGAATGCCAATTCTAACTGTATGAAAGTTCATCAAGTTGTAAACTTTGGGTCTGATTAATCTTTGTGTGCGATGTTTTCATTTGTCTAATAAAATTAAAAAACAAGGCACAAAAGTCAGCACAATTGGCCAAATTCTGGGTAGCCATCATAGTGCCGAGTGCTTGTTTTGGTCCATTCAGTGTGCTATAACACACGAGCATACATTTGGTGGTTCTTAAATGACAAGTTTGTTTTTCAGTTTTAGAGACTGGGAAGTTCCTGCTCACGTTTAGTGTCTCATGAGCTACGTTCTTGCTGCTCAGGCTGCTCAATAAGAGACGTGTTCTCTTCATTTGCAAGTGAAGTTTCCTACTTGAACAATCAAATGATTGTTCTCTTTTTCCTTTTATATTAGCTTTATATCCAGACACTGAACATTTTCTATTTGAAAAACACCAGAATGTGTTTGAATCTCGTCTTTTTTCCTGTAGCTGAATTTTGATCTGTTCTACTCTGTTTTGAGATTTATTAGTTTTTTGAGAAAGGGCCTCATATAGCTCAGGCTAGTCTCTAATTCTGTATATAGCCAAGAATAACTCTGAATTCACAACTCATCTATTTCTACCTACCAATTGTTAGATTACAGACCTGTATTACTATAGCCAATTTATACGGTGCTGAGGATCGACCCTAGAGTTCCATGGATGCTTGGTAGGCATTCTACCAACTGAGCTGCTTCTTGAATTTTCTCTTTAAAGAACTGGAAATAGGCAAGGTAGTTGCCTGCTTATGCTGGTTTTTAAAGGAACCCCCGCCCTTCTCTTAAAAACTGAAGCAGGTACATCTTACACTGCTTTTTATGTTCAGGAGTTTTCACCGATGTAGCTCTTTCTCCTTGAGCACATCTTTCTAACATTTGGCTGAGACACACTGACTTTTAGTTCTGTGACAACATCTAGCATTTTAGGGTTAGCCACAGGCTCACCCCACCCTGTTGTTCCCCAAGGTGTCCCATCTTTTTCAGGTAGTTCTTTCTTCTGTGGATGTGAGGTATCTTCTTTTATCCTTTGCTATAAACGCTCTTGTGTTCTTAGGTGTGTGTATTGGACTCCTTTGGAAGCTCTGAACTTCCCTTAGGCTTTTCTGATTTCCCCTCTTCGTCTACTGTATCACTTTGCTCTATCACACAAGCCTGTACTTTCAGAGCTCTACATTTAAGACTTTGTTTCTTTTGAATGGGGATGGAGACACATTCGTCCTGTGTCAAACTCTGTTACTTTGTATAGGGAATAATAATTTATTTAAATCTTTAACTGTATCTTCAAGTTCTTCAATTTGGGGGCTTATCCCTTCTTTTTCTTTGTAGGTAGGCCAGTTAAAAAAATTAAATATATGTGTGTGTTAGTGTGTGTGTGTGAGTGTGTGTGTGTGTGTGTGTGTGTATGTGTGTGTGTGTGTGATGTGAGTAGGTGCACATGTGTCACTGTGTGCGCATGAAGGTCAGAGAATAACTTGCTGCAGTCAGTTCTCTGCTTCTACCAAGTGGGTCCCAGGGATAGAATTCAGTGTGTGAGGTTTGGCACCTTTCCTTGAAGGCCATTTCTTCTGCTCTAGACCAATGTTTAACATGGTCTGAGGTTTAGAGATTGGTGACTTCAATTCCTGAGCCACTTGGCTGAAACATGATTTCTAACTCTTCTGCCTTTGGTTCAGGGTCACTGCGGTTTTCTGGATGCCTGTGGTTGACAATTGAATTGGATGGTTGACAATTCCCGGGCTTCTGTTCTGTTTAAGTTCTTTATGTTGGTAGATTTCATTTTCCACCTACTAGCTCTTCCTTCGACATAGCAAGTCTGAGCAACACTCCTCAAGGGTCAGCTTTAGACTCACGTCTTAAAACTTTGTCCATAGCCAGGCAGTGGTGGCGCATGCCTTTAATCCCAGCACTTGGGAGGCAGAGGCAGGTGGATTTCTGAGTTTGAGGCCAGCCTGGTCTACAGAGTGAGTTCCAGGACAGCCAGGGCTACACAGAGAAACCCTGTCTCGAAAAAAACCAAAAAAATTAAAAAATAAAAATAAATGAATAAAACTTTGTCCATGTAGTGACCAAATTGACATTAAAATCCACATCATCTACTTGAAAAGCTAATGCAGGATTGGTACCACAACTGAATGAAGTTTGTACCGTGCTCTCCAATACAACGACAACATCTGTTTTGCATTGTTGTTTTACTGTTCTCTGTAGCCCGGGCTGACCTGGAATTTGTGATCCTTCTGTGTCAGCCTCCTGAGTAGCTAGATTTTCAGGCTTATGACACCACTGTCTAGTTTCATGGTATCATCTGAATGTAGTGACTCAATGGCTGACTCAGGTTTGGCAAATGGTCTTGAAGTCCTGTCTGTCTTGCTTCAATATATCTTGTTGGATGGGGTGCCACAAGCCTGTAATTCCAGCGTTTGGCCAGTGGAGACAGGAGGATCAGGAATTTAAGGCCATCCGCAGCTACATGAGATTCCTCAAAAAAAAAAAAAAAAAAAAGCCTTATTTCAACACTTCCTGTTGTAATTAATGTTGATGACTTGCAGTTTGCTGCCTGACTCGAGGCTCCACACTTGAGTTGTAATTGCTACAGATTTTTAAGTTTCTTGTTCCTTGAGCGTGAGATGTCCTTTGCATTAGTTACTTTGCTCTCTGTTATAAGGAAATGCAGGACGAGAAACAATGTGAGGGAGGAAGGGTTTAGACCAGCTTCCAGTTGGAGGGAGGGATGACCATGACGAAGGCACTGAAACAGGCGTTATGAGGCAGATCGCCGCAAGACCACACTGCCTCCACGTTCAGAAAGTAGAACTCAGCTAGTTTTCTGCGGGCTGGGGCCACAGACCATGGAATGCCGTGGCCCACATTTAGAGTGGACCTTCCCATCTCAGTTAACCTGATATAGATAATTCTTCACAGATATACATAGAGATTTGTTTCTAAGGTGATTCTAGATCCTGTCAAGTTGACACTTAAAACCATCACACAGCCTGTCAAGGATGCCATAGCCCACTGGATGTAGGGAATGTTGTGTATGTGGAGCCAAGGCTGCCAAGTCAGGAGGACATGGCTGTAGGTCATAAAACTAACTTGGTTCAGTTGGACGAAAGGGTTCAGCAACACGAAATGATCCCACCAAATTTCCCAGCCCCACTGTTACTGCAGGGCTGGGAATCAGAACCTGTGGTCATTTAAGGCAGCAGGGACTTGGAAGCCCATCAGTGCAGGGGCCTAGTAAAGGCCAGTCTCCTTTGGCTGGGGGTCTGGGTTTATACTCTATAGGTGGCCCTCATCTGATTGACCCTACTCTTTTAGCCTTTCCCATGGACCAGTGAGCAAAGAGTGCAAGCCTCCTCGACTCTCTCTCCTGCTATTTTTGCCCTTTTGGGCAGGACAGAGGGCAAGGGGTTCAAGGTACTGAGGGCGTGGAGCTGGTTCACCCCATAGATCTGCTTCAGCTTACTCCTGCCCTGCTAAGATATATACCCTGGTCTGACCCGCCGCTCTAGGTTAGGTCCATTCTGCTCAGTTTAACGTCAGTTCGTTTCAGTTCGCCCTCGCATCACTCGACCAGGACCACTCCTATTCTGCTCGGCTTGGCCGGACTTCCCTCCCCTCCCCCGGCTGGTTTGATTCCTGGGTCTGGCTGGGCAAGGTCCCATCCCTACGTTCTGCCTCGCCGGACCGGGCCAGGATCTGCGAGGCTCACTCACGTTCTAGCAGTTCCCACTAGAGTAGGCAGCTAAGTTTGGCTCTGCTCTGCTTATTCCTCCCGGCTCTAATTTAGAACCGCCGGGTCCAGGTGCCCTGCTGGGCTTGTCTCGGCTCTTCTCAGCAGAGCCACGCAGGTCAGTCTCCGATTGGCTCAACTCCATCCCTCTCCGCTCACCGATTGGTTCGGCTCCACTCTTAAGTTCGCCCAGCTCTGCTCGGTCCTGCTCCACCTGACTTCTCCGGTTTCGGCCGGGCCAGGGCCAGGCCCAGCTCAGCTCCACCTATCTGGTTTCCGCCCTATTGGGCTCGGCTCCACCCACCTCGGCGCGGCCTTACTGGTCCCCGCCCTGATCGGCTTAACTCCACCCATCTTGGATCCGTCCGCACCTGTTCCACCTCTCCGGTTTCGGCTTCTTTCGGCTCGGCTCGGCCCCACTCGTGGTAGGGGCGGGCGGCGGCGCTGGAAGTGACGCGGCGAGGGCGGGGCCGAATTGTAGCCTCCGTCACCGCCTCCGGGGCCGGGAAGCGATGTAGGTAGGACCCGCCAGGCGGTCCCCAATTCTCCCCGGCCCGAGCCCCGCGGCCTGCCGCCACCGCCGCCACCATGAAGAAGCAATTCAACCGCATGAAGCAGCTGGCCAACCAGACCGTCGGCAGGCGAGTGCGCGGGGCGCGCCGGCGGGGGGCGCGCAGGGGGCGGGCCGGTCCTGCGCGTGAGGAGCCGGGGAGCGGGGAGAGCCGGGCGCGGCCGGGCCTGGGCCCCGCGGGGCGGGGGTCTGCGCCAAGCTGCGGCTTGGGCGCTGCCCATTGTCCTGCCCCGAGGAGCATCGCCCTCGGGAGACCCACGCGAGTCTTTACTCCTCCTTGTCCCCGCCAGCCGGAGCTCGCCGCCTGGTGCGAAAACTCGGTAAAGTTGTGTGCCTCACGCAGTGCCTGGCGCGCAGCTTTGGGGCCGGTGTTCTCAGGCTCTCCCCGCAGACCCGCTGTTGCAGTCTTCCCCAGAGAAGGGCTTTCTGGTCACTAGGAACCCAAGGGGTGTTAGGCTAGTGTGGCTTGCCCAGTAAAGTTCAGGCCCCCTTCTCTCTGTGAAGGAATCGAGAAGTGCAGTCTAAAAATCCAGGCTTTTGGGAATTTGCTGCGAGTTCTTGAGGTCTAGAGGTTTGGAAAGGGAAAAGGATGCCTTTTCTCACCTTGGATGTGGTATTTTGTGACACTTGTTAGTGCTTGACAAGAAACTGATTTTTTCTTTTAAATGAAAGAATACTGGAGGAACAGTAGATGAGTAGGCTGTAGAACGGGACCGATTTGCGGGTTTTAGAGCTTTCAGGAGGCTCTTGTCATGTGCTGTGCTATCTGGAAAAAAAAAAATTTCAAGGTCTTGCAGGGCGGGTAGCTGTGCTGAACCAATTTGCTGTTTATTCTGCACGGAGATAGATGGATTTTTCACAGCCTTCGCTCTTGCCCTCCTCCCTGAGCAGTTAAGGGGAGTTTGGTTTGGTTGAAGCACGTGAGACACTTCTTTTTTTTATGTGTAGAAAAATACTTTTACTTCCTCTTGGGTTTTCTAAATTTGCTTTTTACAGTGTTTCATTTCCCTCAACCGTTTGCTAAGTTTTGTTGAGTTGAGTTTCTAAAGAGAGAGAGAGAGAGAGAGAGAGAGAGAGAGCCCTCTCCATCAAGTAATCTTGGTATCCCTTATCCAGACTCAGTCCTGACCTCTTAAACCTAGACATGCCTAGTTTTTTGTTGCTTGTAGAATTAGAAAAAGAGGAGGATCGAGGCAAGTAATCCTCATGGCTTGAACAAGAAATATTATGAGAAATGATAATTTCTTAGGAGTCTTGTACTCCTTTCAGAGTTCTCAGTAGTATGTATGGCAGGATCAAAACTTAGTGGATGCCACAATGTCTTTGTTAGATTGTTATTTATTTATTAGGTTTTGTACTGTGCGGGACAAGGGAAAGTTGCTGGTTTTATGCAAAGTTCTGAGCGCTTTCTGCCTTGGAAGCTGGTTGGGGTTTTGTGGGCCCCTGCTTCTCTTTAGCCTCTCTTCCTACTTTTACATTCTGGCCATACTCACTTTCAGTTTCCACGGAGGCCTGTGCTGCTTATATGTTATCCTCTTCCCGGAATTCCCAGATCCTCTCTTACCACACCTAGCTGATAACCTCTTTCTCATTCTTCTCTTCTCTCAGTCTCTGTGCCCTTAGAAGGTCCTTGGTGTCTCAGATGGGCACCATCTTGATACCATGGGCTAGCCACTTTCTATAATCAAACTGCCTCTTTACCTGCTTGTGTTGGCTATTTGAGCACCCTGAGAGTCTTTCCTATGTGCCTTTGATTCCCGGGGTCTGTGACTCCCATCCACGATAGATGACCTGTCAGAAATGTTAATTCCAGGATTCTAGCTTGTCCTACATTTTCTGGTGCTGTGGAATTAAGTTTGGGAAAATATGAACAGGATCGAGTGGTAGTGATTCATACTGGGACAGTAATTCTGGCCCTGACCTTTGACTCTGTTTGAAAGTCTTTATTGCTAGATGCCAGGGGAAGCTGCAGCTATTACAGAGCTGTAAGGGTGTGGCAGACATGAGACTAAAGTCAGAACATCTGTTTTTACTGGGGAGAAAACCTGTTGCTCTCTTGTTGTTGATTTCCTAGATAACCTATCCCCCCCCCCCCCCCCCCAGTGTGTCTGTGTGTCTGTGTGTATTTTCCCTATTTAACCTGAAGGGAGTAGGAAGAAAAATGGAGGCTAGAACTGAGAATTACTATTCAGTGAGCCAAATGATGGTTGGTAGGTATCAGGAGCAGATTGTGGGTGTATTTGGGTAAAGAAGAATGCTTTTCTAGACCAGATTTCTCCCGGCTGTGATCTGGATAGAGAAGGACTTAATATATGTGAACGTCCACCGTTATCAGTTTGTGAAGCTCTAGGTACTATCTTGCAGTGAGGAATTTCTATAGGATAGACTGCTCGTGAGTAACTCCACTGAGAAGTTTCATGAGACTGGCATGGTTGAGGATTAATAATGGCTAGAAAGAATGAGCTGGGGCTGGAGAGATGGTTCAGCGGTTAAGAGCACTGACTGCTCTTCCAGAGGTCCTGAGTTCAATTCCCAGCAACCACACGATGGCTTACAAACCATCTGTAATGGAATCTGATGCATACTTCCAGTGTATCTGAAGACAGCTACAGTGTACTCATATACATAAAATAAATAAATACTTAAAAAAAAAAAAAGAATGAGCCACCATGATGCAGTTTGTGTGTAGAGGATGGATAAGTCTGTGGGCAAGGCCTGTGAGGTGGTCTCATGATGTGGGTGCCCTAAAAAAGAGTAGTGGGATGGATGTTTGTGTCACCTGCTCTTTGTTGAGTCTCATATTCAGTGAACACTGGCTGCACTGTATACCACTGTGTGATATTAAAGAATCAAAGACTGATACAAACGAATCTCTGCCCTGGAGCTGCTCAGTAGATATATGGAGGGGATAGGCAAACCCCAAGTAATTATGAACATAAGATAAGCACTTCCAGAGGCCTGGCAGGTGTGCCGAGGAGAGCCTGCCTGCCCCTGGATGGAGGAGGCCCTCAGAAAAGCTGCTCTGTGGGTGGGAGCAGAGCCTTTGCTTCCCTTCCCCTCCACACACCTCTTTCAGACTTTCTTGCAAGAATTAGGTCTCTTCTGATGAAGAAAAAAACATAATTCAAGGTGCCTGAGCAAAAAGGAATTAGTTGGCCTGTGAGCAGGAATCTAGACATAGGACTGCTTTTGTTTGAGATAATCTCACGTATAGCCCAGAATTCCCAGTCCTCCCGCCCCAGCCATCCCAGTGCTGGATCTGAGGGCATTCTGGAGGGTTCACTCTTTAGACAAGCTGTGTTCACAGACTCCCATTATCCTCAGCGAAAGTCTCAGAGGAAAAGAATACTTTGTGACTGTGGCCAAAGTCCCGGGATTGGCTCTATTTCTGGGTCACATGCCTTTCCTGGGAAATGGAATGGACTCAACCCCACCCAAATAGAGAGTGCAGAAGTGCTGATTCTCTAAGGTAAACTGGAGCACTATCACCAGCAGAGAAGGAGAGTGGGCAGACACCACCGATCAGGCAAGCAAGAAAAACCCCCTTGAGCTTTTGCAGTCTTGCTGTGGAAAAGGAGAAGCATTCTCTCTTGAAAACTCTTGGCTTCAGATCTAGAGAGGGCAGATGGTGCAGCAGGGAGTTAAGGGGTGGTGGTGGGAGAATGCTGTCTGGACAGAGGAGGCTGTGCAGGAGGTTAAGGAGTATGAAGTCAGGAGCTGTTGTGTGTCAAGAGAGGAACTAGACAGATGTAACTTGGTGTACATCCCTGGCAAAGAGTCCGCCCTGATAGGATTGTTGTTCTGAGTGCTTTGGCAAGTCAGGGTCCAGGGAAGGGCCGCAGAGAGCCTGGAGGGCCGCGTTCCAATAAGAAGGGGGGGCATGCCTATGGGGATGTGGGTCCCAACCTCTGGCGCTCTCAGGAAGTTGCCTAAAATTAAGTTTTGGGGAACATTAGCTGACATTTAATTCAAGCAAGCACAGCAGTATTACGATATTACACTACACAAAAGTTTTTGAGGCCAGATGTGGTCTGTGGCTGTTGGCAACTGCTTATCTCAGAGGGCCTGGAAGTTTCCACTTCCTGGTTCCTTCTTTACCTGACACCATGGCGCCATTGGTTCTCTGGCTCTGTGGAGAGCTCATTCTCATCGATGAGATCTTTAATAGGGACACAGTAATCATTTCACCTTTCTACAGTGCTGTGTCTTACCAAGGGCTGTGCCTCAGCACCTGGCCTGGTTCTCACCCACGGTGACTACCATTTATATTTTATGAAGGAGGGCAAATGATTTGCCAGGCTGGCACATCTACTCAGTGACCCACAAAGGACATGGTGTGGCCTTCCGCCTCTGCAGCCCATATACTTCTGACCACAGAACTCAAGCTGCCTTTCACCAGGAAAGGTGGCATGTTTATCAACAAATGTCTTGAATGTCTTCTATGATCATTAAGCTGATACACTTCTCATAAGGAACTCACTGCATTTTCCGAGCAGCTCTGGGGTGGTGTTGTTTATTCCTGATTTAACAATAAGGAAGCCAGAGATCAGAGAGGTCACAGAGCTGGTACATGATGGATTTGTGGATCCAAACCAGGTTTTTGACTTTGAAGCAGACATGTATGGTGTTTGATTTATCTTCAGTGCTGCCTCCATCAAATCTTGGGAGCTGTGAGTTGGGTGTTACTGTAATTCAGTGGCTTGCTTCCTGAGGCTGTTTCCTCAGGGAACCCTGGGCAGTATCTAGATGCTTTTCAAAGCTTCATTAGAACAGGTGCTCTACCACTGAGCCACATTCCAGCCTTCTTGATGGTCATAACTTGGGTAGATGGGGCAGGAGTTACTGCTGGCATCTTTTGCTGACATGGGTGCTGAACAGAACCAACAACAAAGAATTGCACACAGTACCAGCTGCATTTGTGCAGAGGTTTAGAACCCTGACTTAGTCCTCTTTAATGCTCTGGATAAATGAATGGTCGCAGCCAAAGATGCAGACTATTGGCTTGCAGGTCATAGATGTATTCTCTTTTTGTTACTGGATGCTTATACGTTTATTGTCACCTTAAAAAATTAATAATACTTTTCATCTGAAAAATATGGATCTCATGCTTCTTCTAGAGAATCTTCGAAATTCTGTCAGGATCTGATATCCCTGTCCCGTACAAGCAAGCCACAGCTTTCCTATTGGGGTGGTCATCAGCTCCTTCAGTGTGTAGCCCATGGCTAATGAGTTTTATCTCTTTATATTCCTTGCTGACCTCTTCCTGATCGTGAAGATCTAAGGACTCTCTCTAGGAGCAGAGGTAGCTGTCCATTACAGCAACAGGAATTTTCAGTCAAAGTGCATGGCTACCTGCTGATGTCACAGTGGTACCATGGTGTACCCCTGGTACCATGCTGTATAAAACTTCTCTGTGAGGCAGTATTCATTACCTGTGCATGCCTGTCACATACCAGCTCCTTCCTTTGCCTGTGGGAACACTCTGTTCTCCTCACTGACTTAACAAGCTTCTTCCCTCACTTGGGGGTTTGCTCTACCTTTCCCCAGAGATCTCTGAACAGAGCATCTGAGGAAAGTGAGCTTCCATCCAGCCTCTGATACAGCAGGATAGAGAAAGGATCTCTATCTGAGCATCTTCTTAGGCTTTCTGAGGCCACCTTGGGTGGGTTGTGGGTTGTGGAATTCTAGAATGCCAAACAGCTTATTTACAGATATATAGGGCCGGGGGGTAAAAAACAGCCACAGAAGGATGCAGTCACCTAGCATCATCTTTATTTATGAAGGTAACAGGGGCACTGTTAGGAATTATCCGGTGGCAGAAGTTTGTGGTGCTGGGGAGAACCCTTCATGGTTTGCAGTTGTAATGGAGGGTGCACTATGCCAGACTATGAAATATTTTGGATGTATCATTCTAATGTAGGTGGATACCATGGTAACCAAGTAAAAATCCACTGAAACAAGTTATTGCACTCCATCTACTGTTCATGTAATTTCCTGAAGGCAGAAAGACCTATGGCTCCAGATATGAAAGAAACCCTTGAGATCTCTGTTTTGATGAAGGGGGTCTTGCTGTATAGGCCAGGGTGGCCTTGAACTCTTGATCTTCCTGTCCAGCCTCTCATGTGCTGTAATGACAAGGATGCTTCTGTGTCAGCTCCAGATGAATTTCAGAATTCCGAACTTTTCAGGCTCTGGAGAAGCAGTGTGTGTATATGTTGGTGTTATAGGTAACCTCCAACTGAATCGGGCTAACAACTTCAAACCCAGCATAATATTTCTGTAGCAAAACATGTGCATATAATTACCCCAAAGGATACATAAAAGTATAGCTATCCATGCATGGTATGTTCTTACCATCACAGGTCAAGTTGATAGTCAGTGGGTTTCAAGCTTATTTTTATATTTGTCCTCCTTCAAATAAAAAGGATTATGGATCTATTTTAGTTTTAGTAATGTATCTATATGATTGTCTGTAAATCTTTTATTTCAAATAATGTCTCCCATACTCCAAGAGATTGGAAACTATAACTAATAGCATATGAGCAAGGCTCACACACTCAAGTACCAGGACAGATAAAATAAAGAATTGAGGTGGGAGGCGGGCATGAGGGTGGGAAATGGTGGGGCTGTTGAGCACTTGTCCATCTAAAGGGAGGCCGCTTTCAGCTCTAGCCACTTGTTGCCGTGGAGAATGTACATACAGTTTAGCCACAACTCCCTTTTTAAAAAAGCGGGATGCACATACACGTCCACATATTGTGTAAGTGTGTGCCCGTGCATATCTGTGTGTACCGCATGTATGTATGAGCCTGCGGAGGTCAGAAAAGGCACGGGAGCTCCTGGAGCTGGAGTTACAGATGGCTATGCGTCATCATGTGGGTCTGGGAACTGAACCCAGGTCCTCTGCAAGAACAGCAAGTATTATAAGCAGCTGAACCATCTCTTCAGTCTCATGTTTACCATTTTTAATGGTGCTCCAGAATGCTGATTTTCCTGCAAAGTTTTATGATACTTAAATGTTAGCAACGAAAAAGAAAAAAAAAATCCATCCATGTAGGCCAAAGAAAACATATCTGCAGTCTTTATCTGGCCTTGGGCTGTCTGCCTTGACCTCTAGCTCAGAGACTAATGCTTGTGGCATGAAAAATTGTCCGTGGAGTTAGGACTAGGCTACTTCTTAAGATGTAGATGGCTAATTTGTTTTGTCATTATTTGTTTTTTGTTTTTTTACATATATGCTATATTTTGCAAATGTAGTAGCTTATGGTAGGTATTTTATTTTAGAACTGCCTTACTTTCAACTTACTTTGAAGCGTTTCCTTTTAATCTACCAGAACCAGCTGAACTTCAAGTTATTTACCTTAGAAAAGGGAATGGAAGCCCTCCTTTAAAAAGGATGGGAGAGAGGGCTCAGACCTTAGGATTACTTACTGCTCTTCCAGAGGACTGGGTTCCTAGCCTCAGAATGTCTGCTCACAGCTGGCTGTAATTCTACTTCCAGAGGCTCCAGTGCTGCCTTCTGACCTTCAGGGGTACTGCACATACGTGATGTACATATCTGCATATATTTAGGCAAAGCAGTCGTACATATAAAATAAAAATAAAATCTTTAAAATTGAGGAGCTTCCCCTTCCCCCACTTTCTTTGAGACAGGGTTTCTCTGTGTAGCCTTGGTTGTCCTGGAACTCCGTATGTACACCAGGCTGGCCTCGAACTCACAGAGATCAATCAGCCTGCCTCTGCCTCCCAAGTGCTGGGACTAAAGGCTTGCCCCACCATGCCCAACAAGAGGAGCCCTGTTCTTGAAAAGGATGACTTAAGGAAGGTTGTGCTGTGCTATTCCTTCCTTCCCAGACCTTAATGGCTGTACACTACACACTCCTTGTAAATTTGTCACTGGGCACCTTTAGAATTGGCCTAGGCTCCCTACAGATGTGAAAATTCTCAGATGTTCAGGTCTCATATAAAATGTCATAGTGTGTGCATATAGCGATTGAGGTTGTTCTGCATGCTTTAAATCCTCTCTAGATCGCTTACCATAACTAGTATATTGTAAATACTATATAAGTAAGTGTTATGCTGTATATCTTAGGGAATAGTGATAAAGGAAAAATCTGTTCAGAACAGAAGCAATTTCCCCCAAATATTTCTTACCCAGGTTGGTTGAATCTGCAGATGGGAATACAGGGGAAGGCCAACTGTATAGGGACCAGGAAGGGCTGTTGGTCCCGTCTCTTCCCAAGCCACTCCTCTAGGTGATCTCAGCCTAGTAACTCTCACCTCTTGGGTGACGATTTGCAGTTTTATACTCTGGTTCTGGCATGACTCCACGCCCCATTTTGGCTTGAATATCTCTCACTAAGTGTGCTTCAGACCTTGAACTCATGGCCTTCATCCTTAAATTCGCCTCATATTCTTAACTCCCCTAAACCATGGATCACTAGACTTTTGCCTGCGGGCCAAATCTGATGCATCCTATTTTGTCAAAGAAGGCTTTTTGCAGCTAACACAGTCACATAGTACAGTACTAGAGTTGAGTAGTTAGAAAGATGACCTGGGTGGCCCATAGATCCCAGAGAGTTGACAGTGAGTTTGCTGGACTGGGGATGTAGCTCACTAGTGGAGTACTTGTGTGACATTTGTGAGTTCTTGGCTTCTGTCCCCAACAACCATAAAACAGAACAAAAATGTATTTTCCTTCCCCATGGATGCAAGTGCCACCAGCTGGGGTTGCCCAGCCATTTTATAAGTCCTGTTTCTCCCCCACATTTTGAATCCTGCTGTCACCATCTCCAGCTTCCTATTCTTACCCTTTCATGTGGTGTCTGTTCTTGACGGGTGACCATCTTTCCTGTCACCTTAGCCTGGACGGAAGATTGTCTTCCAACTAGTTTTGCTGGCTTAAGGAGCACAGCAGTGAACTGTGTGGAGCAACATGCTCTGGAAGAAGGTGAGTCTAAGAGAATGTCTAGGAGATAGGACAGATCTGTGGAAAACTTGTGTCAAATGAAGTGAGAGCGTGTTTGATGTGAAAGCAGTGTCCATTGCGTTTCAGTCAGCTGTAAGGGCTGGTGGCCCTGGGTCACACCCTTTCGTTGATTGCAGGTTTGTGGCTGTATTGTTATTGTTTAGTGATTGTCCTAAGAAGCATCTCTCTTCCACTCCCTTCCCGCAGTTTTCCTCTTTAGGTGTCTGCCTTATCAGAGATGCCTTCTGGTCTTGCCATCCATTTGATCTCTCCTTTAATGTTTCATTAGCAGTTCTTCTCTAGTTTCTCATGCTCTTTCACATGAGTCCATCAGACGTTTGCTTCATAAATGCTTGAACCCATAAGTCATGGAGCAAGTCAAGGGGGACTCCGGTGAACAGAAATATTTATTCAACAAATGTTGAGAGGTGCATGGAGTTTCTTCCACCTAATTGTCACCTGTCAGTGTAAACATTTAGAAATCC
The DNA here is from genome assembly GCA_028551405.1 of Uromys caudimaculatus. Taxonomy (NCBI): domain Eukaryota; kingdom Metazoa; phylum Chordata; class Mammalia; order Rodentia; family Muridae; genus Uromys; species Uromys caudimaculatus. The sequence continues at coordinate 73,733,735 of CM052703.1, forward strand.
ACCAGCTTGGATTTCACATAGTCATCAGATACTTGCAGATGAGTGGGCTGAAGTGGCTGATTGAAACCAAGTATAGCCAGACCTGGGGGAATACACCGAGTATTCCACTCGTGGCATCTGGGACTGCTAGGATTCAAGGTGTTTGGTGTAGCACAGGGGTCTCTGACATGTGCCTGGGGCAGGGGAATGTGTTCAGTCACTGGATATAGAGCACCTGGTGTCATATGACAAGCTGATGGAGCTACTAGGTGACAACAGAGTTACAACAGGACAGAAATAACCTTAGGAGACATGGCACTCTGATTTACTTTAATATCTTCTTCTGCCTATAAATCAGACAGACGGCTGGGTCTGCTTCTTAACAGGGACAACCCTCTTCAGCCTTCTTACCAGGGGATAGCCCTCTCTAGCCTTCTTAGCAGGGGATGGCTCTCTCCAGCCTTCTTGGCAGGGGATGGCCCTTTCCAACCTTCTTAGTGGGGACAGCCCTCTGCAGCACTTTCATTTTCAGGTCGCTCGGGTAGAGAATGGTGGTTGGCATGCACTAACAGCCAGTATAGAATGTAGCCTGGGTCTTGAAAGTTTTCAGAAATGTTAGAATCAGTGTGCCTTTATTTTCTTTACCTGGTATTAAATGATAAGCATCTTTCCTCCAAAGAGAAATTTGGTTGCACATTGACATTCTATTGTGTTATTGTCTTTATCATCGTCCACTTATACATTTTTTATATTTTTCCATTAAAAATTTCTTGGTAATTTCATACATGTGTATAATGGATTTTGGGTCATTTTTACTCTTATTACCCTCCCAATCCTCCTCCCTCTCTCAATGAACCCCCTCTTTTCAGTAAGCCCCAGCCCTACTTTCATGACTTTTGTGTATGGCCCCTGAGTTTAGTTACGGTTGTTTGTGTTGGCAGGAATAGATAATAAAGAATGATACCCTCTCCTCTAGCAGCCATTAACTGCCTGAGTCCTTTGATGGTCGGTGGAGACTCACAAACTCCTCCCATAAATGTTGAAATGATGATTGGACCTGTTTCTAGCAGGTTTATACATCTCTTCTTCAGACCACTGTAATACCCTTATTGTGTTTGCATTTTGGGATATTAAGACTTAATAATGTACGAATGACATCCTCTGAGTTCCCAGACGTCAAGATTAAAATACACACTACCACCTACTGCTGGAGACAGGCAGTATTGGTAGCTTTTGCCTATTTGCAGCCTGTCATTAATTTTCTTTTCCAATTTGAAGAGATCAATCGTGATTTGCAGACTACCACAGTCAGATCTGGGGGTCCTGTGTGGAAGCTAAGAAAGTGGAGATGCTTTGGGCTTGAAGTCTGGGAGCAGGAGTGTCTCGGATGTGTTAGGAGAGTGGGCAGGAAGCTGCAGCACTTGGCTCAGAGGGGACAACAAACAGATCTAAGTGATGGCACCTAGACTGATGGGGGACCAGGACTACAGTGTTCAAGCTTCAGAAGAAGGGCAGGAAGACCTGAGGACGAGTCACGGTTGGCTGCTCACTGCTGAAGTAGGATACAGGGCAACTCTTCTCCTCTGCTGTGTTTATAACACTCTTTCTTATGTGTTCTGTGTCTTCCACCTGCCCTCCGTGCTCCCACTGCTTCAGGATCTGCAAATGTGGGAGTGCTAGTTCTGCACTGTCTCAATAACTGGTGGTCGCAATCTGGTGTATTGATCTGCAGTTTTTAATCTGCAGTTACCCAGTCCTTTTTATGTGATTTGGCTCCCCCCATTTTTGTTTAAAAAGGGATATTGGGGCTGGAGAGATGGTTCAAAGGTTAGGAGCACTGACTGCTCTTCCAGAGGTCCTGAGTTCAATTCCCAGCAACCACATGGTGGATCACAGCCATCTCTAATGGGGCCCTCTTCTGGTGTGTCTGAAGACAGCAACAGTGTACTCATATAAATAAAATAATTCTTTAAAAAAATAAAAATAAAAAGGGATATTGATACTGCTTTTTTTCTAGCTTCTAGGGAAACTTATAAGACTGGTTTCTTGGAGACTCATTCATTAAAATATTAATTGGGCCAGGTGTGGTGCTACATGCCTGAATCCCAGGACATGGGGGACAGAAAAAGGAAAATGGTGAATTCCAGGCAGCCTAAGCTACATAGTGACAACTTGATTGAAAAATAAATAAACTAGCAGTAATATTTTTGGGGTACCTTCATGCTAGGCCCTATTTTTAGTACAAAAGTAAATGAATTTATTTGCCAGGAGTGCATGGTTTAGTACATCTGACTTAGTAATCTGTGACTGAGCCTCAGGAGACTTGGTAGATGCAGATCTTTCTGGAGCCATAGGGAGATTGGGCACAGCACTTCTTTTTATGTACACAGACTTTTATGTGCCTCCTAAGTGTTTTTTTATTCTTGAGGACCTAACTACTTTTATTGGTTAACCTGGGTGATATTAATGTGCTGTGTATAGTTGACTAGTTACAACTGATCATTTTACTGTATCTTTGGTGTGTGTGTGTGTGTGTGTGTGTGTGTGTGTGTGTGTGTGTGTACACTATATCTGTTGTTGTATTTTTTATTCTGTTTCTTCCTTTCTTCCTTTCCCCTCTCCCCCCACCCCCACCCCCCCTTTTGGAAGCAGAGTTGCTGCTCCCAGGCTGGCTCTGAGCTGCACTCCCTGCATGGTCCTTGTGCCTTTTGTCTTGTATCTTTTGGAGTAGTTGAGACCATAGAACTTAGTATTGTGCAGTGACTTCTTCCCATGGTTTCTTTTCTGGCCTATTGTTCAGGCTCCAAGATATGTGTTGCTGACTCCTTATTGGTGGTATTGTTGTGTGGCAGGCCTATGAGTCTGTTCCTCCCTGGCTGTGCAGAAACATGAGGAGGAATGCCTGAGTCCTGTCTTAGTTAGGATTTCTGTTGTTTCAACAAAACACCACAATAAAAAACAAGTTGGGGAGGAGAAGATTTATTTAGCTTACACGTCCACATCACAGTCCATCATTGATGGAAGCCAGGACAGGGAACTCAAACAAGCAGGAACATGGAGGTAGGAGCTGATGCAGAGTCCACGGAGGGTGCTGCTTACTGGCTTGCTTATCATGGCATGCTCAGCTGACTTTTTTATAGAATCCAGGCCCACCAGCTCACAATGGACTGGGTGGGACTTCCCACATCAATCACTAATTATGAAAATGCCGTACAGGCTTGCCTGCACCTGATCTTAAGGAGGAATTTTCTTAATTGAGATTCCCTTCTCTTAGATGACCTTAGTTTGTGTCATGCTGACATGAAACTATCCAGCACAAATCCTGTCAAAATGCAAGTGTTGTACTCTGGGTTACTAGTAAAGTCTATGTCTTAAGTAAGGTTTTACTGCTGTGAACAGACACCATGACCAAGGCAACTCTTATAAGGACAACATTTAATTGGGGCTGGCTTACAGGTTCAGAGGTTCAGTCCATTATCATCCAGGCAGGCATGGTGCAGGTGGAGCTGGGAGTTCTACATACATCTTCATCTGAAGGCTGCTAGCAGAATATCAGCTTCCAGGTAGCTAGGATGAGGGTCTTAAAGCACACGCCCACAGTGACACATGTACTCCAACATGGCCACACCTACTCCAACAGGGCCACACCTTCTAATAGTGCCACTCCCTGGGCCAAGCATATACAACCATGCAGTCTACAAACAGCACTCCTCTCTATTCCCAGACACAACACGTAGTGTGTCTCTTACTTGAGTCTGTGTTGTAAGCTTGGCAGGTGAGTATTTTTGCAGAAGAACACAAACTTGTCCTTTAATACTTTCAGAGCTGATTGGCTTTGACCATTGGTCAGCATGTTGACAGTCAGCTTATACTGGACTGAGGTGTTCCCATGGGTATAATATGAGAAGGAACATGGCAGATATGCTTCTCAGATGTTGCTTACACTTGGAGGAGTTGAGGAGGAACCATTATAGTCTGGTGTTGAAGAGGTGAAAGTGAGGCTTGTAAACTAGGAGAAAGGACATCCTTCATGAAGGTGACAGGATCTCAGCCCCCAGAAGAGTGAAAATGGCAATGTGACATGCTAGGGAGGCCAAGCTGGGCTGACAGTGTGCCTCTTACTCTCTGATTTTTCCTTCTTGAACTTCCCTCATCCCAGGTGACCCTCACCTGAGCTCTCTCGAGCAGCCATTCCTTGTTGGCTGCTTGGAATATGAGTTTTAACAGGCAGATAGGGAGGTGGCGCTGTACTCCTTTTACTTGTGTTCGTGTAGGGATGGAGGTGGGAGGCAAGGTCTCACTGTATAGTCCAGGATAGCCTGGGATTGACTATGTAGCCTGTGCTGGCCTAGAACTCATGACAGCCCTTCTGCTTCAGCCTTCCAGGTGTTTGGATGGCAGGCATGTACCACCATAGTCAGCTGTGAACTATGCATTTCTTCGAAGAGTCCCATGGGCCAAGTCCATTTTACATGGGCCCTCTGTTCTGTGTGCTGCCTGGCAGGTTGCTGGGTTTGTACTACTCTGACACTCTGGAGAAAACAAATGCACTTCAGACAAGGAACTGAAAGAAGAGCAGTGGTAGAGGCTCTGAAATGGGTTATTGGTGGCAGTGTGCTCATGTTGCTTTTAAGGAAGTGGTTAGCAAGTCCTGAGGCAACACACCAAATTGTAGGCTCTGACTCTTGGGCATTCTTAAAGAAGAGAAGCTTTGCTGAAGATTTTAGATGGAGGTTGTAACAATCCTCAGGCCAGAACTCCTCCCACTGGCCTAGAGGATCTAGATGTAATGTTATAGGTTCTAGAGGCATCACGAACAAGGACAAGAACACAAGGTGAGGAGACCTCGCTTCCAGTCTGGCAGCTCAGCAAATCCAGCAGTTCCCCACTAGAGCTCCATGCATGGCTATTCTCTAGAGATGCTAGCAGTGTTTGCGTGTGCTCTTTACTAGTCTCTAGAACACTCACTTGTGTGTTAAATGTGAGCTCCCCCCAAGCAGAAGTGTTCTCTCAGGGATGAGGATTCATAGTCATCAAATTATTTCCTCACAGAATCAGCTTTCTTTGCACTTAGTTGACTGCATTGTTCTTAAAGAGCAGACTGTGGGGTGTAGTGAGAGTGTGCTGAACTGGGCCCAAGGAGCTGAGGAGCCCTGTGCTGATCTCTAGCTTGTCAGCGAGCATACTGTCTTGTGCTGTCTCTCTCCCTCTGTCTTATTTCCTCCCCTCTCTTCTCCCTCTCTTTCTTTCCCTCCATCCAAAGGCAGTAGAACAAGCCCCAGTATGTTGAAGACATTGGACATAAGAAAGAGGTATCATAAGACATCGAGGAAATAGCATGAGACAACAGGTTAATTAGCATTGGGGACCAGTCAGGTTAGATTTCACCTCACCAGCATATGCCAAAGTCAGTCCACTGGATCAAGAGCTTTATACAGTGGGTGGGGTCAGTTCAGTGTTAGAGGACTTACCTAGCATGCTATGCTTGAAGTCACTGGTTCCATGTCCAGTATAAGGAAAAACACCATAAAAAATAATAGAAACAAAAGCAGCTTATCATAGAAAGTACTTTGTGGCTTGGCATAAAAGTGCAGAGAAAGAACAATAGATAACCTGCAGATTTGAGCAATTAAATTTTGGGCAGAGCTCAAAATTGCCTAGGTGCTCAAGGCCTTAGGTTTGGTTTTTCTGCACCACAAAATTGTCTGTTGTGGTTTCATAATGAATGCTGTGTTGCATGCTATTTGGAAAAAACAGCCACAACTGAGGGCTGACACCCCAGTATGTGAAGGTCTCACTTTATAGAACACTGGCCTAGTGAGCAGATGAAACAGAACGTTCACGGCTGCATGACTAGAAATGGATGAGACTCTTTTTTCTTTCTTCTCTTTGTTCTTTGTTTCATTGAGATGGGACCTTGCTGTGTAGTTCTGGGTGACCGAAGTGAGTTTGTGTAGACCAGGCTGGCTTGAACTCATAGCTCCGTCTACCTCTGCCTCTCCAGTGCTGGGATTAAAGGTGTAGCCACCATGCCTGGCTGTGACTGTTTTCAGAAATGCAAAGCTTCAAGATTCAGTTTTTTCACCTGCAAAACAATGATATGCAAGCTAGTGGTGTGCTGCTGTCCCAGAGGCTGGGAGGGCGTGTCACACCCTACTGCTGGGGACGGAAATGGATTTTACACTATGTCTAGAAATGTCACACTGATCCTTCGTCTACTCTGACCACAATCTGGCCCTTCTTAGGGTCCCCTTCGAGGCAGTTCCTTCCCAGCTTCTTGTGTGACTGAGTAAGTCCCGCCGTTTCCTCTTGGACATCACTTTCAAGGCTCATTCCAGCTGACCTTTCCTTTCATCTCTCCTGCAAAATGCCTGGCTTTGGCTTCTCTCCAGACCCTGGAATGTGGGGTGTAGCGCAGAAAGAGTCCAGTTGTGCAGGTCGGTACTGCCAGACCTTACTTACCTCCTCCAGCTCCTTGGGCCTTAGTCCTGCCTTCCCATCCTTGGCTCTGGTTCCCAGTCCATCTTCCTGAGTACCTTTGCCAGACTTTCACCTTTATCATGGCAGACACACCCACTCCCCTTGATTACCTTCCCAGTTTTCAGAGAAGACTGGAGGTGCTTCTGTTGGTCTCATGGTCTAGTTGACAGGCTCTGTTCTTGTCGTTTTGGCAAGTGTGTCTTTATCCTCCCACTGCCCAGGCCCTGTCTCACTCACTCTTCTGCTCTGCCTGCCCAGCCCCCCTCTCTTGCACAAAGCTCTGTCTTCTCAGCTGATAACAGTTTTCTCCGCCCTTCTTGGTATTGACTTCTTGTCAGTGGCCTGCATCTTGACCTTTGGTACCCATTTGGCTTATTTTTGTATCCACAGGACGTAGCCTAGAGAAGGCATCCAACCAATACTATTTTAATGAATGAGTCCCAAACCAATTAAAATGGAAATTTAAAAAATTTCTTTCTTTCTTTCTTTCTTTCTTTCTTTCTTTCTTTCTTTCTTTATTTATTTATTTATTTATTTATTTATTTATTTTTGAGACAGTGTTACTCTGTGTAGCCTTGTTTGTCCTGGAACTGACTTATAGACCTGCCTCCCAAGTGCTAGAATTAAAGGCTTGTGCCACCATGACCCCATTTACTTATTTATTTTTATTTCATGGGTATGACTGTTGACTGCATGTGTGTCTGTGTAACACATATGTGCTGTTACCTATGGCGGCCAGAAGATGGTGCCAGATCCCCTGGAACTGGAGTTACAGATGATTATGAGCTGTCCTATGCATGCTGGGAACCAAACCCAGGTCCTCTGCAAGAGCAGTCAGTGCCCTTAACTTCTGAGCCATCTCCCCAGCCCAGAAATGAAATCTTTAAATCAGTTTTTCTAGGAACTCGAAAGGGAGTGATAGCAATACTCATTTTTAAACAAATATAGGAAAAGTCATTGAAGTGGGTTTTGAGGGGTTGCAGCCATCCTCTGTGTCCCACGTACTGTCCTTCATCCCAGCCTCAACCCACATCTGTTTCTGACCTCAACTCTCCTGCCACCTGTCACTCAGCCTTGCTATCTTAACACCTTTCTCCTGACATCTTCCCTTCCTTCTGCAGGGATTCTTTCTCTGCTCCCTGCTGTGGCTCTCCCTTGACATACCCACAGGCCTGTCCCTGGAACTCAGCATTTCCAGGGCTGATCTCATTCTCCCCATTAGATCTCTGAGATACTTTCTCAGAATGAAGACAGCTTGTGTCCAACAGGTATTCAGTAGATGCTCTTGGTGGTTGTGTGAGGTTCCTACTTCCCACTTACAAGGGCTGCTCATCACCATGGAGTCAGTTCCTGTTCAGTCCACAGTTGGAGCACTTTCCTGCCCCCTCTGCAGAATGCTAGCCTATTTGTTTAGGCCCTCCCCTTCTTACCTCAGTCCCATCTTTTTTATGGCTTTTGATATTTTCCTCCTTGGCCTTTATCTTAGTCAGGCTTTACTATTGCTGTGATGAAATACCATGACCAAAGCAAGTTGGGGAGGAAAGGGTTTATTTGGCTTACACTTCCATATCACTGTTCATCATCAAAGGAAGTCAGGACAGGAACAGGGCAGGAACTTGGAGGCAGGAGCTGATACAGAAGCCATGGAGGGGTGTTTCTTACTGGCTTGCTCAGCCTGCTTTCTTAAAGAACCCACCTGCCCAGGAGTGGCACCACCCACCATGGGCTCTTCCACACCAATCACTAATTAAGAAAATGTCCTATAGACTTGCCTGTGAACCAGTCTTATGGACAGGGGAGCAGAGACAGAGGCAGGTGGGTTTCTATATAGTGAGTTCCAGGACAGCCTTCTCTCAGATGACCCTAGCTTGTGTCAAGTTGATATGAAATTGTCTGACACCGCCTCCAATATGTGATCCCTCTCACTTCTTCCACACAGTTGCCTGGAGAACTTTCTGGAAGGACAGCTACAGTAATGATAGCTAATACTTACTTGATTTTTACTAGATGTCAGCACTGTTTCAGGTTTAGTCATGTACCAGCCCATTTCAACTCAGCAAACTCTGGGAAATGGTTGTCCAAGTCCCTTTAAGACAGGGGCATAGGTCACAGATCTGCTACATCTGTCTTTCCTGTTTTCTAGGAAGCAGGCACTTTGCTCTTTGAATCTTTTAAGTCTGTAAGGTAGATATTCTTCCTAGCTTCATTTTCTAATAAGCACAGGCACAGAGATACCAAGTAATTTGTTCATGCTTGCTCAGTCTTTGGTGGTTGCTAGATTTGGCTCCAGGCTTAACTCTTAGACATATTCCCCCACCTTAAGGAGCTAGTACATTCCTAGGAAGAGGCTTCCAGATAAATTTATCGGTGTTTTAGGTTCTTTCTTTTTTGTTTGTTTGTTTGTTTGTTTGGGTTTTTTTGTTTGCTTGTTTTTTCGAGACAAAGTTTCTCTGAGTAGCCCTGGCTGTCCTGGAACTCACTCTGTAGGCCAGGCTGGCCTCAAACTCAGAAATCCACCTGCCTCTGCCTCCCGAGTGCTGGGATTAAACCTGTGCGCCACCACTGCCCGGCAGGTTCTTTCTTCAGGGTTCTGGAGTAGTTGTAAACATTTGGCAACTAGTGGGAAGTAGCCATACTCCTACTTAGTGTGATCAGGGACCAGCACTGCACCAGAACACCTGAATGATTGTAGGAGAAAACTAATAACCTGTTTAATCAGCATCCAGATAACTCATGCTGGAACGATACATTTTCCCAGGAATCCTGGAGGCCATGCCCTCCAAGCCCTGCCTCCCTCTCCTCCCAGTTCATCAGCTGACTTCATGAATTGATGTTAGTTTGTTAGTTTATGAGATAGGATCTCTATGTAGCCTTGACTGTCCTGGAACTCACTGTATAGAAATCCATCTGTCCAGCCGGGCAGTGGTGGTGCATACCTTTAATTCCAGCACTCGGGAGGCAGAGGCAGGCAGATTTCTGAATTCGAGGACAGCCTGGTCTACAGAGTGAGTTCCAGGACAGCCAGGGCTACACAGAGAAACCCTGTCTCGAAAAACCAAAAAAAAAAAAAAAAAAATCCATCTGTCTCTACTTCTGTCTCCCTAGGATTAAAAGCACGCACCACCACTCCCAGCTACAAATTGATTTTTGACCTACAGTCTTAGGCATATAACGACCACAATGGCATGTTGCAGTTGCACAGCACATTGACGTCTGTCTTTACCTCCTGGTACATCTCTAAAACCCAGTGAAGAGAGGAGCACTGGGGAACACGTCAGTTCAGTGGTTCTCAACCTTCCCAGTGCTGGGGCCCTTTAATATACTTCATGTTGTGGTGAATCCAGCCATATAATTATCGCATTGCTACTCCATAACTGGAATTTTGCTACAGTTATGAATTGTGAAATGTAAATGTCTATGATTTTTTTTGATGGTCTTAGGGGACCCCTTGTGAAAGGATTGTTCGACACCCCAAAGAGTCTCAACCACAGGTTGAGAACCACAGTATTAGTTTGAAATGATTGGCGAAACATGTTTAGTTTTTTCTCCCTGTTTAAATCCATTAAATGTTATAAAGAGATATTTTTTAAAAATGATTTATTTCTTTTTATTTATGTGCATTGGTGTTATTGACTCTATATGTCTGTATGAGGAAGTTAGATCCCCTGGAACCGGAGTTACAGACAGTTGTGAGCTGCCATGTGGGTGCTGGGAATTGAATCCTGGTCCTCTGAAAGAGCAGCCAGTGCTCTTAACCACTGAACCATCTCTCCAGCTCTGACTTTTTTTTTTTTAATTCTTGGGGGCGTGGGGGGAGAATGGAAGCCACTTAGCAAAAGTTCCAGGTGTGCCGATTAAGAAGTGGGTCGCTGGACAAGGAAATCAAGTACAGTTTGTTCATTCATTCCTTGCCAGATCAGGACAGTAGGACATTAGACTAAACTTCAGAAATGTCATTATATCTAGCCTTTAACGAAAAGTGGGCAACCAAACAGAATGCGGAGTTCACAGAAATTAAAAACTATCTCACTGTGACATGTTTAGAAGCAGAAGTCATATGTGGACAGAAAGTAAAGCAAATGTTTATACCCTCTGCCTTCCCAGGACCCAGGGCTCTGGATTTACACAATCCCTACCGAACTGCTGGGCTACAACAGTTACCTGAGTAAGACACATTGGTCCTCTCACAGACATACCTTCTTTCTGAATTGTAATGCTGAGGGCAGTATTCCTCCCTCCCCCCTTCTCTCAGGGATGTTTGGGAGTATCTGCAGACATTCTTTCTGTGACTGCCGTGGAGGAGGAAAGAATAGAACACATTGTCAGTCGCTGCTATGTGGGTAGAGGCCAGGATGCTATGAAACACTCCACAGTGCTCAGGCCAGCCCCCACAGGAAGGGGTTACCTGCATCAAATGTCAGGAGTGTCAGGTTTGAGAAACATTAAAATTCTAAAGAGTCTAGCTGGCTAGCAGCCCAAGTTTCTTTATCCCAGGACCTCTCTATGTAGGACCTCAGAGACCAAAGAATTCCAAGTCTTAAGAGTTGGAAGTTGGTAATCTTTCAGAAGCAAATTCTGAAAGTCTCCTGAAAAGTAGACAAAATCTTTAAACTCTTTCATTGTTCCTGCATATCTGCTGGAATAGTGGGGCTGAAAGCATGATACCAAGACTGCCAGCCTGGAGCAGGATCTGCCTCCTGCTTCTCTTCATCTGCCTTTTCCTCCCCACTCCAGGGGTGAGTGGGGGCTCCTGGAGATGACCTTTTGGTGTTGTCTCTAATACAACTTTTTTCTCTGGTACTTCAGGATGCTGTTCTATTGTTCCTTGGTCTTAGTGTTTCTGCAAGTCAGCCACGATTCTCTTCCTTGTTCCCTTTATGTCCTTTCCTCCTTCTGTCTACTTTTAAGATTTAGTCCGCTGGGCAGTGGTGGCGCACGCCTTTAATCCCAGCACTTGGGAGGCAGAGGCAGGCAGATTTCTGAGTTCAAAGCCAGCCTGGTCTACAGAGTGAGTTCCAGAACAGCCAAGGCTACACAGAGAAACACTGTCTCCAAAAAAAAAAAAAAAAAGATTTATTCCATGTCTTTGATTTCAACAATAGTTTTTGTTGATAAATATAGAGAGAATACTGATATTTTTCTCTATATTATCCAACTCGGGGTTCTCTGGTCTTGTTGGATCTTTAGCTTAATTTCCTTCATTTATTTCAAAAGATTTGTCTACTTGTGCCTGCCTGCCTGTCTGTCTGTCTGTCTCTCTTGTGACTGTGTGTGGGAGGTTGGGGCATCAAGAGAGGCCCTTAAGTGTTCTCTAGCACCCTCCATCTATCCCCAAGAGGCAGTCTCTCCCTGGAAGTCAGCAAGCCCCAGCAATTGCCTTTTTTTTTTTTTTTTAATTAATTAATTTATTTTTGATACTTTATTTACATTTCCAATGTTTCCCCTTTTCTAGGTCTCCTCTTTGGAAACCACCTATCCCCTCCCACTCCCCCATCTCTATGAGGGAATTCCACCTCCCACCCGCCCGCCCGCCCACTCCCCTATTCCCACCTTGACATTCCCCTTTACTGGGGCCTCTCCTCCCCCTGATGGCCAACAAGGCCCTCCTCTGCCACATATGTGGTCCGAACCATGGGTCCCTCCATGTGTATTCTTTGGTTGGTGGTCCAGCGGGGGAGGGGGGGTGTCAGGCCAGTTGACACTGTTGCTCCCTCCATGGGGCTGCAAACTCCCTCAGCTCCTTCAGTCCCTTCTCCAACTCCTCCATCTGGGACCTCACTCTCAGTCCAGCAGTTACTGTAAAGTGAAACTTGGGCATTCTGAACTTTTAGGCTAATATCTGCTTATCAGTGAGTACATACCATGTTCATTCTTTTGTGACTGAGTTACCTCGCTCAGGATGATATTTTCAAGTTCCATCCATTTGCCTGCAAATTTCATTAAATCATTGTTTTTAATAGCTGAGTAGTACTCCATTGTGTAGATGTACCACATTTTCTGTATCCA